>OY101450.1:104554-189554 GCA_956483635.1 Panzeria rudis | reverse complement strand
AAAATACAATTTTAAGTGATAAATTTTTGTGCCGGTTAATATTTTTAAATGTAAAATCAAAAGAAAAAGAACCTACATATTGCGAATATTTAAACCGAACATATAATAATAACAATAACGTAAAGGAAATTCCTCCTACACATTTATAATAAATTTTTAACTTATCTTTGTGTTGTATCGTAATATTTCTCTACAAACCATTTACTTGAATATAGAAACATACACATTAGAGTGGAACGTTGCTGTATGAAGAAAAAAAGTCATCCAATAAATTTGTTGCATCTAGCTAATATATATATATATAAAAATTTTTTTTAGTTTTTTGCGACATATCTTATAGAACTCTATCACGGCTGGAAGCTAAAGAAATTATATGAATTTTATTTTAATTTGCTTCATTAATATAGAAAAAAATATTTAATAATTTTTTTAAGGCTACACGTAAAAACGTATCTGCGCCGAATGAAAATTGTTTAAGATCGAGGAGATCTTAAAAATATAAGAATGTTATAAGCCGTTAAGTGAAAAAAGCTGATTTTATTTCCCATACCAAATTATTTTTAAATTTAAATTTAAATTAATTTTGTATGAAAAATAAGTAAAAAAATAATATAGCTGTTTTAGCTTAAGGGCTAATAATAACTTTCTTATTTTTTATCAGAATGTGATCGTCACAAAATTATTTTTGATATGAGCCGTTCTCAGAATTTTTGCCAATAAACGAAAAAACTAAAGAAACAAAAAAAACTTGTATTCCGCGAATAGCGGGAAAACGCACATTAAGAAAAATAAATAAATATCATTTTCGTGTTCAGTGACCTCAAATTATCTTAGAAAATGTTTTTTTTGCAAGATAAAACAAAGACTTAAAAATTCGAAAATTTGCTGTATTATTTCATCTTAAGTTTGTCTGAAATCTGACCTTGTATGTATAAAATAGTGGATGTTTTGAGTGTAATGAGTTATAACAGCTATAAAGAATATATGTGAAACGATGTTTCACAAATTGATCGATTTGATCTCATATTCAAAATCTTGATGCTGCGGTAGAGGGCTAAAAGTAGGTCGCAATACCTTTTTCATTATTTTTCCCATGTATCTAAAAATAAAATGCAACTTTGTTTTGTTATTCGAAATTGAAATTCGCAAAAAAAATCTCACGATCCACCCTAATACGCATATATGTATATAGTATTTATGTTAAGTGTACAACAATTTGTGGTCTATTGCGGGCTGTCGATCCTTTTCTTCGTATAACATTTCTAGACAAACAAACGTAAACAGTATATAAAGCCCCTTGGCTACTTAAATTTAAACACAATGCAGCTCAAGTGAAGTTTACTAAATAAAAAAATATGTAAAAGCAAAACAAACAAAAAATTAAAATCAGCAGAAGCGGAAACAACTACAACAACATTAACTACAAGTCAAACATGTTACACAGTAAACTAAAATTGCTTTCAATAAAAGTTCAGAAAAAAATATAATAACATAAAAAAGCAAAATAACAGGAACAAACAACCACATTAACAAAAACAAAACAAAAATAATTAACATTCGGAATACATGTCTCGCATATTCACCGTAGTAAATGCTGGTGCACAGAAACAGAAATTCTCCTGACTCTATTTAAGTCTCTCTTATTATCGTCATCGTCCTCCAGCCTCACAACAAAGCCTGTTCCCATCGTAATATATTAAATACATGTGTTGTTTTTTCATTATTTTTATTTCCTTCCATTTCCACATTCTGCTCACCCACAAGCACTCATTTAAATAGAAAACTATTCAAAAAAACAAACTTACACACCAACTCAACTCAACTTGTCTAGACTCCACTCGACTCTTTCTGTACTCGCTGGTCTTTAGTATTTACACTATCTGAACTATGGATTTATCGTCGTGTTCACAAATGTTCTGCTCATCCGCATTATGTTGGCTCCTAGTACTGATTATATGTTGTGCAACACATACAACATCATCGACACGTGCCCGTGTGATACCCACAGCAATGACACGTAACATCGAGGAGGAAAATGGTAAGTTGTATTGTTAATAAAAAATACCATATAAAATGATAAATCTCATGGAAATGAAATTTAATAAAACTTTAGTAAGTTTGTTTTCTAAATAATTGAGACCTTAAATACATACATACATATGTATGTAAATGTACATAATAATTGAGATCTTAATTAAATATGTACATTAGGGTGGGTCAATTTGTTCGGGTGAGAAAAAACGCGAAAGGCATCAAGCAAAAACGAACTCTACATGGAATTTTAAGAAAAATACCTTAAGAAACTAAGGCTATAAAATCAAAACCTAGCACCCGCCGAGAGACATCAAAATTCAAGTTTTTCATTGGCTAAAAACATTTATAGCCAAACAAGAAACGTAAAATTTTGGGCTTCACTCCTTCACTCCGATTTTGACAAAATTTTGTACGAATGATACCTCTGGTATAACTGCCATTAAGGCAAAGTATTGACTAACTATACTTTCTGGTATGCGAAATACAGCGACTCGAGTTCATTTGTGTTGAATTTTGTGTTTTTCAAGTCGCTATATTTCGCGAACCAGAAAGTATGGTGAGTCAATATTTTCGCATTCGTATAAAATGTCATCAAAATCGGAAGGAATAAAGTCCAACATTTTACTTTTATTGTTTGTTTTTAAATGTTCTTACCCAATGAAAAACTTGAAAACTTGAGGTTTTGATTTTAGACCCTTACTTTCTTAGGGTAATTTTCTTAGAATTTTGCGTTGATTTCATTTTTGCTAGAGGCCTGTTGACAAAAACAATCGACCCACACTAATGTACATACATATATAGTTCACTGAGATAAATAAAATGGCAAATGTTGCAATGCTACCAACATGATTTACAATTGAATATTCAAAATCAAATCAAAATATTTATTACACAGAAAAAAATATTTGTAAATACAATTAAATTCTTTGTTATATCAATTAAATAATTAATTCATTTGAAACCTACAACGATTTTTGTAAATATAAATACAAAATTTTGTAAGTTAAAAGAATTATCAAAATATTTTCAATTAAATATATCAACAAATAATTTGTTGGCTAAAACTCTTTTATTTTTACAATGCTAGCTTTATGTTAGATTTCAAAATTATATCAATTAAAAATACTGTTATATTAACAATGTGAATTGTTATATCAACAATATTGTTTTTATACACAGCCACACCCTTCGAAGCGATTTTTTGCGTGTCTGCGAAAAATACCAAATGTCTTTGGCGGGAGTCGAAACAGTGACCGCTGACTAATAGACTAGCGTTGTTATCTCTTAGCTACAGAGCCATCCATTATTAAATAAGTAAATAATAAATACACACAAAACTCGATTTGCTTTGTTACTTTTATGTGTTTTCATTCATTTAATTGAATACAAAAAATTTTAATTTGTTATATCAACATTGAGATTGTTAATTTTTTCACAAGTTTCACCAAAAATTTTTGTAGACATTTTTAATCAAAAAAATATTCAAAAATTATTTAATTATTATGCCATATATAACCAAAAATTTGGTTCGTTCATTTCTCGTATCAACAACATAATTTATTATATTAACTATGTATATATTTTAATTAAAATTATATATTAACAATTTGTAGTGGTAGTGGCAGTTTGATGATATTTTCTCTGTGTAGTAAGTAGCTCGTGCAAACATTACAAAGAAATGTATTCAAGTGTTCCTTTGACTTTCGTTATTTAAAATTATTTCCTTATATTTTCTTTGATTTTAAATGCCATTTCCTTCAGAAAGGACTTATTAAGATTTCAACAAACTCCAAATAACTTCGAAATGGTAGGTATTTAAAGTTTCATGACAACTCAACTTTTCAGAAAATCTTTCAAAACACTATATATAATTCTGATTATTTTTCAATAGCGGCACACAAAAAAACAACACTCCTGGCTATTTTATGGAATTTTTGTTTTATGAAATCAAAAAAAAATGACCACGCAAAACTGTTTGCTTATAAATCATTTGAAATTTTCAATCTTGTTGACCAATGCATGCAAAAACTCCATCTTTCCAGCATTATTTCTTTCTTATATAAAAATGAATATATTAAATTTGTTCTTGTTTCGGAAACAAATCTTATACAAATAAAGCTCAAAAGATGATAGATGGCATGTGCTGCCCAATACCTTAAACATACTTCTTCGGGGGATTTAGTTGGAAATTTCAAAGGATATTTACTTGAGGATTACTTACTGAAAGAATATTAATATTTAAGATGATAAAAAAAGGTCACATGAAACAGCTGCGACTATCCTTTTCTTATGTAATGCCAAAATTGTCAACGTATATTTATCAGTACTTTCATAATATTTTTGCAAAATGAATTCTTTTAGTATTTTAGTTTCTTTAAAAAGGAAACGGTAACACGAAATTAAAACCTTTAAACGCAGTTCTACCTCATTCAGTCTCTAGTAAGAACATACAATTTTTATAATTTTAGTGCACGAATTAATTGAAGGAAAATATTAAATAAATTGTAATATTTCAGCTAATTTTCCTTCATCAACTTTATTTGTACACAAAAAAAGTATTTCAAAAATATTTCTCTAACAAAGAAGAACTTAGTTTTCTTTCGCTTAAAATGTGATGCTCTACACGAAAAGGGTCCTTATCTTCCCATACAAAATTTTAAAGGAGGACTAAAAATAGACGTTTAGTTAAATTTAATGGGTCGATTATGGATGGCAACCGAACTTCAGTTGGGTTGCCAGGTGCTGAAAACCATATTACGATGGCAACTGGCAACTGAGAGCTGTAAATTTCAATTGCTTTTTAGTGCTTTTCTGGCAACCACAAATTTTCAGTTGCCGGCTGGAAACGCAACTGAAGTTCGGTTGCCATCAATAATCGGCCCATAAGTTTATAACACTACTCAGACATATACTGAGAACTCTACAATAGATTTAATACCTAGATTTGATACCTAGATATCGAGATACCTTTAACTCATGTATAGTGTTTAGTGGGATTTAATTGTACTTTCGAATGGCATGGAACATAATTTTTAACAGCTATTTCTTGCGAAATAATTGATCACAAAGTTTCGTAACGCACGCTACAAAAAGTGAAAGTAACTTTGAAAGTTGAAGTGTTTTTTCGTAATTTTTACCGAATGTTGCATAATAAAGCACACAAAATCTTATTTATAAAAGAAAGAGGAAAATAAGAGAATTCTAAAATAACTTATTTCCAGTCAAAAAATTTTTACGTTTTTATCAAAATCCGTGAACCCATTGTGACGCATGCTACGTGACGCCCGTTACATTTTTTCTTAGTATCTATAACTTTTTAATTACACAACTTACAACAAAAATGTGTATAGTGGAGTTGTAGATTATATTATTATCTAAAGGAAGGAGTTCATATTCTTTATAGTTTACGAGATACTCTAAAAAATTATCACTCCTTATTTGCATGATAAGGGGCGTTAGCGACCACCACCGATCTCGAAAATTCAAACTTAAACTGACGGTCACATGCGTAACTAAACACATAAAAAATAAAAATTCTTCCTTTATATATTTTTAAGCTTAAATATACAGCACATTATTCCATCAATATATTTTTAGAATCAGAATTTCTTTATTTATAAAATTTTCTTAAGGGGTAATGTACATGTTATGAATAATATTTGAAATATATAAATAAGAAGTTATTAAAATTATTAACAACATGTTTTTAATTTAAAAATATGTCTGTCGAACGATCACAAATAGCTATCGGCATTTAATGCAAAACGAGGTTGAATTATTACAATTATTATTAATTTAATTAAATTCAATTATTGAATAATAAATATGCAGTGAGACCTCTCTTAACGGACACCTCCCATAACCGAACACGTTCCTTAACCGGACGAACTTTTTATAACCGAGATTTTCATCAGTTTTTCCATACAAAATGTATTCACATACACGGAAACTCTAACAACCATAAGCGGACACTCAAATTTAGAAAATTGTGCTCAAAATACCTCTCATAAGCGGACAGAAGCGTTGAAATACACCAGGATTTTATAAAATGTTTATATAGTTCATCTTTTTTTCAACTATGATTGATATTTCTGTTAATGCCAATTAAATTGGTAAAATCAGACGTTACCACAAATTGACATACTGGAATATATTTTCATTAAAAGAAGATAGTTGTTAGAGCGGCTGGCTCTGAAGTAGACAAAATGTACATTGATTGGTTCATTAATCAAGATTTTTTGAGTCACATTAGACTAGTTCTCCATTGCTTTAATAATATCTAACATAATAATATAAAATTTTTTAAATAATAAAAGTGTTCCTCTCTCATAAGAGGACACCTCTCATAACCGGACAAAAATACTGCGACGGTGGCTGTCCGGTTATGACAGGTTTCACTGTATAATTTTAATATGAACAGTTTTGACAACTACAAAATTCTGTCCTTGGTAGACCATTTCTTTGATTTGCCCATATTTATTTTTAAAACAATAATTCAAAACTAAAAATTTGTTTTTGCTTTCAATATATATATATATATATATATATATATATATATATATATATATATATATATATATATATATATATATATATATATATATATATATATATATATATATATATATATATATATATATATATATATATATATATATATATATATATATATATATATATATATATATATATATATATATATATATATATATATATATATATATATATATATATATATATATATATATATATATATATATATATATATATATATATATATATATATATATATATATATATATATATATATATATATATATATATATATATATATATATATATATATATATATATATATATATATATATATATATATATATATATATATATATATATATATATATATATATATATATATATATATATATATATATATATATATATATATATATATATATTTATTTATTTATGTACATATATAAGAAAAAAAATTTTATTACTAAAGGGCACAGAAAAAATTATCACCAAAAAATTTGCTTATCGACATTATGGGAGAGGCAGTTAAAATTGATTACTAAAGGGCACAGAAAAAATGATCACCAAAAAATGTTCAAACACAAGTTCGTCTAAAAATAAATTTAATTTTCAGTAAATGTTTTTTACATAATCAATGAATAGTTTGTTTGCCTCTAATTTAGGACACAAACACCAAAAACAACAAGAAAAACTGTGTCATAAAAAAACAGTCTCGATGACGATATACACACAAGTAACAACAACGACAATGATAGCAAAAGGAATGCGATTGTACCAAGTTTGTTTACTGAAGATTTTTGAGTGAATCAATTCGTTAATATTGTTGCATTAATTCTCATTCATTTTTTAGAGTCTTTAGATAAACATTCAGACTTGAACATATTTGACAAAGTGAAATTTAATATATAGTTAATAGATGATGATGATGATGATGATGACCCAGACAAATTTTTTTTTATATATTACAAGTAAACTATTTTGTTTAATATTTGTTAGTATTCTTAGACTAATTGTTTTATAAATTCATACAAAAATATTGTTTGATTTTTTTTAGAAAATCCGGTAAATCTTTTTGTTTGATTTAGTAAATTGTTTTGTTTACAATTTTTAAATATATTTAGACAAATTGTTTTATAAGTTTAAGCAATTTATTTTCGTCTATATTTACAAATTTGTTTGTAGGTCCGTTCCTAGAGAAAATATTTACTATTTCATTGAATTCCTTTACAGAAAATTAAATTTAGTTTTTTCTTTGAGGAACATTAAAAGAACAGAAAACTATCGTAGTTTAAGAAAGCCCTGAAAAGTTTATAAGCTTTCAACCTCAATATCTCAAAACTTGAGGCTTGTTTTTGGAATTGTTTTCTTATTAAATTGTCTTTTTTAGAGTAATGTGTCATTTTTGAAAATGCAAGAAAATTAATTTTGATTTTTGAGAAGATAAAGCTCCTTTTTGGTATGGAACATCACAAACAATAAACACAGTTTTTTTCTATATTCGCGGCTTTTTTACTCTTGAATAATTATTCATTTTTCTTATTAATTCCCCATTTCGTTTTGAACTTGTATGAATAATAGGTTGAATTTTTTTTTAAGAATTTTTTTATTTTTGCAGTCCCCACCAGAAACCCTTGAAATTAACTTTAAGTACTTTCTCAAAGCGTGGAAACATTTGTTATACAAAATACATGTAAAAATAATGTGTTTTCTTAAAAATTCTAATACTCAGCCGCATTTCATGCTACTACATTGTACTTGGTCTTGATTTACTCGTAATAAAAAAAAATTTAAGTGTATCCTACGACAAAAGTGCAACTTATACTGGCGAGTTGTTACAAGTCACTGAATTTGATTTTGCCTAAGACTTTCAGTTTTTTTCTGTTATCTCCGAAAAAAAAATCAGCTGGACAGTAACGTCGACCAAAAATCAGTCAGAATGAAACAAAGCCTATAATTAAAACGATGATCGAAACAATATATTTGTCATTAGTTTTATTGAAATTTTGCTTTTTTCTTATATTTTTATATGTTTTACTCTACTGGATTCAAAGGTTTTGTTAAAAAGAAGAAAATTCATTACAATATGGTAACTTTTTTGTGAGAGTTTCAAGATTGGCCGGGCACTGCCCACAATTTTTATCATAATGCTGCACTTTAACGAGAACTAGTTATGTGCAAAGTTTCATAAGAATCAGCTTAGTAGAAGCAGTTTAAATAACTATTTAATTTTCATGGGATTGGCACTGCACAGTTTTCTAACAATAATGTTGTGTTGTAACAATAACTAAATGTGTATGCAAAGTTTCATAGAAGTTGTTGCAAAAGAATATTTACTTCGAATGGGCGTTGCACTGTTCACTTTTTTAATCATGATGTATTATTCAAACAGATGCTTAATGTGTGTGCAAAGATTGCTAGGAATCGGTTGAGTAGAAGTATGTGTACCCCACCCACTTTTTGACGAGACCAATCTGGAAGTTCATCCTTTTAAATAAAGAAAAAATCTGAAATTGGTTTATAAATGGCGGAGCCTTGAGGGAACATCCATAAAAATAATACACGAGGAATTGATAGAATTTCTCCTTTTTTTAAGTCGGTTAGAAAGCAAAAGGAAGTTCGTTCTCAAAATAAAATAAATTCTATTTCAAAACTGCTACAGTCGATGTATTTAAAATGACACTTTGTATGGAAAAACAGTTTCATCGGAGCTCTGTTTCGTCATTATAAGAATGGACCTCTGAGAATTTCTAAATCATTGGAATTATAATAACTAGGTATGTACTTAATTTTTAAAAATTTTCATATTGATAAAGTAAAAAGCTTAAAAGTCTAAAATGTTTTTTTGTTTGTTTTAGAAAACGCTTTCAGCACGTGATGTTTTTGACACCATATGACATAGAAAGACTTTGCCTTGTAAACAGTATCTAAAGCTTGAAGAACCAATTTAAAAATTTATTCGAAAAATACTCTAAAATTTCAAAGAAGACTTCCCTCTTCTTCCTAAAATATTTTAATAACCTTCATTTCTTTTTTAAACGCATGCAGTAAGGACTTAATTGTCTCTGGGTATGCTTGTTTCATATTCAGTACAAAAAACTTTTTGCCATGCTTTCAATCAAGGTCATATCTAACCAATTGTAATACTGTCTTTAAACAGAAAATAAAAACACACACAATAATCTTCTTCAAAACACATGCATACAAGTGTACATGTGTGAGCTTCGAAATTATGAAAAAATGTTTATTACAAAAGTTTATTTTTGCAACTTTTAATAAAAAAAATCGAAAAACTGAAAACGAAGAAAAAATAATGAGCAGGCAACAAATGTATTTTATGAGTTCTCGAATAAAGTTTACAAATTTGTTTGCAAAAAATTATGTAATTTTTAGAACGAAACCAAGGAAGAACAAAGACACGATGACAGTAAGATGATAAGAACAATTTAAGCTGATAGACAGAAAGAAAAAACTACTACGAGTATTTTAGATTTCTTTTTAAATAATTTAATATGACAGCTAACAAATCATCTTTCATTTTATTGCCTGACAAAGTTGAAAACCAGACCAGAAAGAAAAGTCCCCTCATGCCACGAAACCAATTGAAATTGAAAAAATATATGATGTACGTACATATATGTGAATGTATATGTATGTATATTTAAGTATAATAAAAAAAATTTAAAAGAAAAAGTTAAGTTATTTGTATTAATAACTTGAGCTTTTTTGCTTTTTGGTTCATTTGTTGAGGTATTTAATTATTTTAATTTCAAGCGTGCCAACACCAACAAAGAAAATAGCAATAAAGAAAAACTAAAATTTTTTTTCTTTAGGATTTTTGAATTATTAATGTTAATGGTTGTTGCTTCATGTTTCTTTAAATGTTTACTATAATTTTTTCATGTATATCTATCTGCCGTGTCACAGATTCCGTTCCGATTGGTTTTGCTTTTACACCAGTGGTGGCCATTCTCTCAATTTCCTATGCTCCCGAGTATAGGCAGCTTCTTTACCATCAAAACACATACACTATGTGTGAGACACACATCTTATTTATTTAGCCGCGAAACACATACACGAACAAAGCATAAGATAGTGCATGCTTGGCTACTACTGTTTTACACAGATCAGTTTTCCTTGAAGCAACTTTTATTTTCTAGTGAGAAAGAGCGAGAGAAGAATACATAAAACATATTCCTCTCTCGCTCTTTCTCTCAAGAAAATAAAAGTTGCTTCAAGAAAAACTGATCTGTGTAAAAGCAGACCAACTTACGGAATTGAAACCACTTCCGATCGGAATTGTATTCTGTGACATGGGCCATGTCACATGGCTGTATTTATTTATAATTTTTTTATTTTACCCTAGTTTCCACGTGAAAATAATCTTTTTAAGAGAAGAACTTCATTAAAACTTTATTAGAGAAACTTACTTGTTGAGCAGGTTTTCAAAATTATAAATGTTCGTTCTCCAGTTGAGCTTCAAAACAGTTTTTCTTAAAGTAAAATATGTATTTATTTTTGTTTAAAAAAAAATTCAAACAAAAATATAAAAGCAGATCTTTGATTATTAAACATTTTGCCAAAGAGTTTTAATTAATTCTACAATTTAAAACAATAAATAATATATAATATTTCTGTGCTGACTTATAAAAAGATATGAGATATTTTAAAAGTATATTCATTCATTACTATTGTTTGATTTTTTAATTAATTTATTTTTTATTCTATTTTTCTTTTCAGTTAAATATCTTTTAGAAGGTAAAATTTAATCACTTTTATTATCATTATTTATTTATGAATTTTCATTTTTACTGATTCCTTTATTAAAATTTTCATTTCACAAGTTTTTAATTTTGTAAATTAAGTTTCGAACGTAAAGAGAATTGTTCAAAAATGTGCTGAACAAGATTAGTCTGAGAAAATAAATGTTTAAAAATGAATTATTTGGATGATTGCAATCACAGATATTAAGTGGCGGTGCATGATGGATAAAATTGAGCTTTTATAAAAAAACTTACACAGACACAGAAAAAAATAAGTTTAGTTTTTGATAACAAAAATTCGGGTATTTAATATTTTTTTCAAATTTCCTGTGATGAAGAATTCTGCTATATATAACAAAATTATTTCAAAAGAAAAAAATATAAATTAAAAAACATGTTGACATGGCCATGATACGAACCCGGGCTTCCCGGACGTAGCGCATGCTCTCTACAGCCGAGCCATATGCAATTTTTTTTTTTGGAGATAAAACTTGTTTTAAGTACTTATGTATGAAAAGAAAAGATATAATCGGCATGGGAAAGAAACACATACAGCGAAATAGTATATGTTCAATTCACAAGCTCGTATTAAGGTGAAGGTACATAGCATGCGTTAAATACGTTAATGCGTTACAGACTTCTGTCAAAAAAGTTGAAATAGTGTGTTTCCATAAGGCAAGATATAAAGCGAAGTAACTCGCAAAAAGTTGAACATTCCTCAACATTCACGCGTCGTATACAAAATGACAGGTAGTGCTGCCAGATACATATGATAAAATGTTTGTTTAATGGAAATAAATTATTAGAAATAAATTTTTTAATTAAAAAATGGATGAAAACTGCATTAAATATATAAAGAAAAATAAAACTTAAATTCAAGACAATATATAGCCGGCAAAGGCTTGAAATTGTATAAGCAGAAGAGCATCAAAAGCGTGGTGCGTAACTTGCCATTCTTAAAGCGTTAAAAGTTCGAAAAGTAAGAAAAGCGTTGCCGCGTAACGCGTGGTATGTACCTTCACCTTTAATGTCGTATGTGTTGTGTAATTGTCTATAACCGCCAGTTTTTTACTTGAGTAATTAAATATTTATATTGTTAATTTTCATATAAATTTAAGTTGTAATTAAATACAACCTCCGTTTTTCAGTCGTATTTAGTTCTTCTTATTTAATTGTGGCAAAAATATGGTAGCACCATAAAATATTTTAAATTTCCCATAAATGTCCCAAAAAAGCAGCTGTTCAACATAAAACAAAGACAAATTCCAAGAAATATATTTTTCTCCATTTAAGAAATAAGAATAATGAAGGATTGCTGCAATGTTTTAATAGAATAAAAACAGTTTACAAAATGATAGAAAGCGAAATATAACAAAGAAAGCCCAAATTTCACGCTAATAAAAAAAGTTGATTTGTCAGCGGCCACAAATTTTTTGTTTGTACAAGAAGAACAAGCAGTGAAAATCATATGGTAATGTATAAAACTTAAATCGAATTTAAATGCCCAAGATTAATTAATTTTGACTTAAGTGTTTAATGCAAAACAGAATTTTGTATTTAAAACGAATTTCAACATAAATAACTTTGAAAATCCAAGTTAAAAATTGGCCGTAATTATACAATATTGTATTTTTGTTGTTAGCAATTTTCATAAAAAAGTGCGTTATAATTATACGATTGATTTTTATATGTTTTCAAAATAGTTGTATTGCCTGGGACTATTTCATTTGGTAGATTAATTTGTAAGCAAATATAAGGTATAGAATTGGAACCAGCTATAACAGCTTGTATAAGAGTTGTTCAATTAACTTCGCAAAATTATAATTATTTGCAAAATCAAAAGTAAATAAATGCAAACATCGATATCAAGGCTTGAAATAGATTAAAAGTGACTCGAGCTCTAAAAATACCAAAAACTTGGAGCAAATCCATCATATCGCGAAAAAATCGGAAATTCGCGAAAAATTTCAATATTGGAAACTAGCCCCACAATTGTAAGGGAAATCAAACATTCCGGAAGAACGCGAAAATTACGAAAATTTGCAAAAACTTGCTAATATTTTAAAAATTACAAAGCGCAATATTGATTAAAACACTCTAAAAATGTCAGAAAGCCAAAAAATTGGGCTGTCGCGAAAAAAGTGAAAATTCGCGAAAAATTTCAAAATTTTAATCGAGCAAGAATTTTAATTAAAAATCGCTAAAACTGTGAGGAAAGCAAAAAATTGTATAAAAATCGCGTAAATAGCGAAAATTCTCAAAAACTTGCTAATAGCGACATGATAACAAACTCTAATGGTATGCTTCCACCGGCATGATTTCGACATATCATGGTGATTTGAGCTAATCATGTTGTTTTTCAGATGATTTACCATAAATTTTGCATAAGACCAAGTTGCCTCAAAGTGGGTGATTTATTTTAAATTATGTCTTAAATACTCTTTTTCAAACTGGATTTATCTATGCAACCCTGCGTTGCTTTTAAAATTACAAACTCCATCCCTGGGTCATCCATCAATTGTGATTGACAATTTCGAAAATATTACACTAAAGAAAATTTAATTAATTTCAAATGTCAAACTATATGCGAAAAAAATTCAATTACAGCTGCTGCGCAGCATTTGACTACGACAATTTGAGCACGAACTAACTCACAAGCTCGGTGGAAACACTTCGAAGTAGTTTACCCAAATCTACGTAATTTAAAGTTGGTAGAAACATACTATAATATTGCGTAAAAATCGGCAAAACTGTAAGGAAGCTGAAAGCTTGCAAAAAGTCGCTTTTATCGCGAACTTTGCAAAAATTCGCGAAAATTTTCAAAATCGGAAACAAGCCCTAAAATTAATTAGAAATCGCCAACACCGTTAAAAACGAAAAAATTCAGAAAAATCGCGAAAAAATCGCAAATTAGCGAAAAATTGCTAAATGTATTAAAGGAAATCACTAAACCTGTAAATTATAACAAAATTCGTTTTTCGGCATAAATTATTTACTGAAAATGAATTGACTACATTGAATTAACATTTAAAATAGGGATGTAACGATACGCCGTTTTGCCGATCCGGTACCGACACCGATACTTAAAAATAAATATCGCCGATACCGATTCTGATACCGATACGAATATTGAAATTGAGTTCAAGTTTAGATTGATATTAACCCAGTATAAAAAAATCGATATTAAAAATATGCAGATAACACAGTGCAACCGTCCAAAAAATACACGGACTTGACAGTATAGATTCGATTGTATTACCACGGAGTAGTAAAACCCTATACTTAGCTTACGAATTTGGTGACCAATTTTGTTTTATGGACCTCCAAAGTTTTGGAAAATCAGCGGGCCCTCAAAAAAAGTTGTCATCAACTTTTGGCCAACAGAAAATTCAAACTTGGTGATACCGCTTACCTATATATGGCAATAATGTAGCTAGGAGTTCGCTAAACAGATTTTATTACCATTTTATGCCAAAAAATTATTTTTTCGTGCACTTTTTTTTTAAGTTAAGGAAAAAAATTTTTTTCACTTTTTCCAGAATAACTTACAGGGGCTCGTGATTTTTTATTAACAATATTTGGCAAAGTTGTAGCTACGGTAAAGCTGAACAACTTTTGTGAACATTTTAATACAATCTGTATGTATCTGGGCACCCTAAACAGCCCAGAAAAACTAATTTCTACCTTAAAAGTTTTCGTTTTTTACGAGGTAGGCTATATTTTTATTGCATTTTTTTGCTTTCTTTGTTATTGTTCCACTTCTTATGTTGCTGATTTTAGTATTTACTATGTTTCATTGTTTGCTGTTGTTTTGCCAAATAATGGTAACAAAAAATTTGGAGTCCCTATAAGTTATACTGAAAAAAGTGAATAAAATAATTTGTTTTAATTTTTTTGCAAAAAAAGTACAGGAACATATTATTTTTCTGGGCACAAAATGTTAGTGAAACACAATAGAGAAGTATGCACTTGAATATACTATTTTCAAAAAAAAACATTTTTTTAGCATAAAAAAATAGTGAAAAACTACAATTTTTAAGGTAAAAAGTGGTCTGTGTGAGCTATTAGAGTGCCTAGATACGTGCAGATTGTATTGATATGTTCACAAAAGTTGCTCAGTTCTACCGTAACTATAAGTTTGCCAAATATTGTTAGTTAAAAATTACAAGTCTCTGTAAGTTATTCTGAAAAAAGTGAAAAAAAAATTTTCCTTAATTTTGTCAACAAAAATTTCACGAAAAAATTTTTTGGCATGAAATGTTAAAAAAAATCTGTTAAACAGACTCTTAGCTACATTATTGCCATATATAGTTAAGCGGTATTATAAAGTTTGAATTAGCTGTTGGTCAAATACTGATGACACGGTTTTTTTAGGCCCCACTGATTTTCAGAAACTTTGGAGGTCCATAAAAAAAATTGGTCACCAAATTCGCCAAACTGAGTAAAGAGTTTTACTACCCCATTGTCGGACAATCGAACCTGTACTGTCCAGTTCTTGTGTTTTTCCAAAAGCCTTTATTTGTCGGATAGTGTAATTAGTAGAAAAGCAAGAAAAAAATTTCAATTCCTTTATAATTTTAAAAATTACTCGCCATACTCGCATAAAAAAAAATTGTGAAAATGGGTAATTTTGTATCCCTTTTTCTTGAGGAAAAATCATTATAGAACACCGAAAAAGAAATTTGTCCGAGCATCGCTTCCAATTCGGTGATTGGTAATCGAAAAACAGAACTTCTTGCAATGGCAAGGATATGTAAATCTAATTAGAAATGATCCAAATTTGCAATACTTCCGGATCGCGAATTCTACATTTTCATGACTTCTTTGGAGTGTCTTTTTTTTGCTGGAATAATATTAAAAAAACAACGAATTGAATTTGAATTCATGGTAAAATTAACAACAAATAAATAATTTTTTTACAAAATATAGCATAAAATATTAATTTTTAAAATTGATATTAATAAGATTTAAAAAATAACGAAATTAGTTTAGTTCATGGTAAAATTAACACAAAATAAATAGTTTGTCAGAAAAAAACTCTGAAAAAATTTTTAAAAGTATCGTCGACAGTAAAATATCGCCGATGCCGATGTATCGGAAAATTCGTTACTTCCCTAATTTAAAATACGACAAAATAACGATACAGCAAATTTGTCTGTTCACATAAGCAAGTGTCGTCTTTTTTTAAACGATAAGACATACGACTGAGTTTGTGAATTGAACAATTGTATTAAGTGAATAACAAATGTTATTGAAATTCATAGTTTTTCAATAATATGGTTCTATCGAACATAATACTTGTCTATTGTTTCTGTGGATGAATACACGCATTTATCGTTATTAACTTGCATACTAGAGCCCTGCATAAGATATCTTGATGACGTACATAAGGTTTTTTTTCTTGCAAATGGGTTGTTAACATATGATAGTTTCGCTGTTTTTAAGTACCCCCACCCCTCGTGCCGCTTTCTAATAAATTTTCAGTATAATTTATTTAATCCGTAACACACAGACACATACATATATACATCTATCGTTATAAACTTGAGGGCGTACTTACGGCATTTGTTTTCTTTCAAAGTCAAAAAGACACTCGCAAGTACAATCGAAGATCAATTTTTTTTTAATTTTCACAACGTCCTACAAGTTCAATAAACATGTTTTCTCAATATCATATTTTTGTCGCTACACTACTATTGTATTTTTGTCGCTACATTGCTATTGCAAAAGTATTTAAAACAAAACAAATGCCCCCCGAAACACGACATCAAACTATTTTGTACAGCGCTTCAATACATAGATACAAGCTAAATACATTTTAATAAATGCACGAGTATTAACTACTCATTCCTCGTCATCGCAAAACATAAGTTCGCAAACGCACGCAAAATTTACTTAATTAACATTCATATACACACATATAGATACCATGAAGAAAGCCAGGGGCTAAGTGCCTCCAAGTCACCACTTTTGTCGACAAGTTTAGTGACTTTTTGGTGACATTTTCAACGAATCGTCTACAATTTTTATTTTGGTTTATAAATATGACCACGCATAACTAAAAATTTTCATAAAAATCCTTACCTAGTAAAAAGTTTTATATGTGTTGACTAGAATCATTAAAATCCACTAGTGAATCTCAATGTGGTCCCATAAGAACCACCTAGTCTATAGTAAGTCAATAGTTCCGAGGTCACTAGTGGAATCTCAATGACAAGCACATGCCAAATGTATATAGCACAGAACATTAATTGCCTGGTTTAAAATTAGTCAGTAGTACCATGTACAAAGTCAATAGTGAATCAGTACATTTTTCCTATCATCATTTCCTTCAGGGTATATACATACATACACATACATACACATACATACGTATGTTCGTCAATAGAATATCCTGCAGTGCATTTTAAAAAAAAGCAAAAACAGACTAAAGTTTAATTAAGAAATTCAGCTAAGAAGATATATAGAAGGAAGGCAAATATGTAGAAATGAAAAATGCATCGTAAGCTGCAGTCACTTTTCTGTTTGTGGCATGGTTAAATAAAGAAGTTCAAGCAATAAATAAATCTACGCTTCTTTGGAAAAACAGACTTTTGAAAATTAATTTATGGTTGCACATCAAAAGTTATTTATTTAAAGAATGAAACTTTAAACTCAAAATTTGTAATATCTTTTTTTAAGTATATTGGATAATTTAGACAAATGATTTTTTCACGTCGTTCACTACCACCCAAAATAGGAAACATTAAATTTGATAGTAAAAGGTTCATTATAACAAATTGACTTCAAAGTACGTGTTAGTAAAATGTATCATTAGCTAAAGTAATAAATGAAATGGCCTATAACTATTTTTCGTTATCACAGCTTCCTAGCAAAATATAAATGATGTTTCTGAAAACATTTCAGTGCCGCAGCAAAAATCGAGTACTACCTTAAGAATGCCTTTTTTTAATTAAATGTGTCTCTTTACTCTGAAGTACATACTATTTTCATGAACTTCATTTCTATGTATTTCTTTTTCAACGTGGAAATAACGCCCAAGGACATTATTTCCTTGGGCGATATTGCATGACGCCAAAGACTCACACAAAAGTCCTATACACCTCTTACCAATACGGTCAAAACATTCAGAAAAACTTAAGCTGTTATATATATAAAATTTTTGTGCTCTGTGCCGTAGACAGCAATCGATGTAGAATACAAAAGACCAACTTTTGGAATTTTTATTTGTCTGTCTGAACATGCATCATGCAAAAACTACTGAATGGCTTTACTTTACTTTACTTTACTTTACTTTAGTACGCCGGTTAACATATCGTCGCTCGCATGACCAACTAACGGAACTGACATTTTTTCCGAAACTGAGTTAGGACCACTATGGGACTTCTTTAGGCATGTCGCATCTTGTGTGTAAATTATGTGATTGTATATAGTACCGTTATCTCAGAAAACGCCATAACATTTTCAACGTATCTGCAGATTTTGGAATCAAAAATCGCATTAAAATCCAATATAATACCATTTTGCCATAATAATATTGAAGAGTAGACGTCAGAGTACATAATTAGAAAAGCAGACTGAAAATATCAGGCATACCTTTCGACAGGGACAATGGAATAAAGGGTCAAAAATATTAAATATTATGAGAGCTTTTTGCTGATATAAATGATAATGGAAATTAGGAAAGACGTTTTGTTATTTTTGAATGCAGGTAACGAATAATTTAAAAACCCCAATTTCGAACATTTGATTAATCCAACAACTGAAAAGTTGATTACAATGAATGCTATAATATACATACATATCTAGTAAAACTGTTTTATTATCCGCGATAACATATGCTATCTTATACCACCCACGCACATGGTATTATTTTTACGATTTTTGCATCCTAGAGCATCAGATGGCTTTCATTAAATATTAAATTTTATTATGCGATTTGTGCTTATTAAAGAAAAGAATATTGATGGCAATAAAAAGTTTCCTTTAAATAAAATATTCTAAGCACATTTCACAAATCTAGATGTCCCTTATTCAAATGCTACAATTTCATTACTGACGACTTTGCTGGAGTTTTGAGTTTCATAATGTTTATTTGCATATATGCGGTTGCATCTAAAAGTTTCTTGAATAATAAAATAAAACATAAATAAATGATTTATATATACTTTTTTTCGTTTTTGGCAATTTATTAAGAGACATTTACAATTTGTTCTTAAAACGCCTTTTTTAATAAATAAAACTTATAAGAATAATACAAAATGCCAAATAAAATTATAAATTTAGTTTTTAAATTATTTTTACAAAAGTTTAAAATCATATTTATATCAGAGTTTGTGCCAAAAGTTGTCTCAATCAAATATTTAAATTTAAAAATTTATTTGATTAATTTATTACTTTTAAATTTAATGCACTTGATCTTTAAATATGTTTATTTATTGGTTTTGTATCAGTTTGTCATGTTTGTTTTGTATTATTTTCTTATATTTACCTTGTCGCTTTATTTCTTATTTTTATTTTGAGTTTTTTTCTCTGTTTTGAAAAGGACATTTATCATCTGATACTAAATATAAAGAAATACGAAAAAATCTTAAAAAGTACACAGAAAAACCACAATAAAAATAAAACAACCATTTAGTAACGCACTTAACACAAAAAATAAAAATAAAACACTTCAAAAATGTCCTTTTTTACAAATGTGAAGAATTTGATATATTTTTTGCTCTTTTTCGGTCATGTATAATTTAAATATTCCTGAAATACTTTAACCTTTTTTATCTAAATCCGCATTTTTCTTTTAACAAATATACACCCTTGTCTGTTGCTCAGTCATATTTCGTAGGATTTATTTTCAGTATTTGCTTTTAACTGCTTGTATTTCTGTTGCTTCCCTTTTTTATTTCCCTTTTTCTAACTTTATCTAATGAGTCCATAAAAATGTTGTTTTACTGTTTCATGGCACATGTTTGTGTTTGAGTTTAAGGTCTTTTTTTATTCTCTTTCTATCATTCACAATGGGTGATGAGGGTATACAAAGGCTCGTCATTCGATTTAAAGCTCTCCCATGGACAAAATTGCAATGAAATTGCTAAAGTACAATACAGAGATGAACACTTTTTTTTAAATTTTCTTTATTAAAAGTAAAAAACGCTCATACACATGGCCCCTAATTAGAGTTAAACAAAGATTTATATTATTTGTTTATTTTGCTTTCGTAAGGAATTATAATAATAAAATAATTATTATGAATACAAAAGGCTCAATCTATTAAACGTAGAACACACTTTTAAGAACTTATTACTGTGCGGGTTTTCTATAACGCTATTTTTTGTTTTTCTATTTGCTAAAGATACGGTCATATTGGGAAAACATTTGACGAAAAACGGCAAATATTTCCTTATCGTAGTCTGACCATAAAATATTTATTAGAAGTAACCAGCAAAACAGCTGATCATTGGCAAACAAAATTATTAGCCTCCAAACAAAAATGTGTCTAAAGTGAACAAAGTGTGACCACTCGCAGGCAAATATTTTCCTCTTTTTTGAGAAAACAAATATTTGTTCTTGCAATTTTTTTGTAAGATCAAACAGTAGTAAGCAACAGCTGTTGGGATGTGTTGTCATCTAATAAAAGTAATAAATTAAATATGAAGCAAAAAGTAGCCTTTTCCAAAAAGCACCTTTAAAAAACAACTTTTTAAAAAATTTAATTTTTAAAAAATTACTTTTTCAAGATAAATATCTTTTTAAAAAAAGCTACTTTTTTAAACATTTTACTTTTTTAAAAAGTACATTTAAAAAAGTACATTTAAAAAAAATACCTTTTTAAAAAAGTAATTTTTAAAATATTACTTTTTTAAAATATGTTTCATTTTAAAAAAGGTACCTTTTGAAAAAAAAATTTTTAAAAGCCTTTTAAAAAAAGTAGATACATTTCTATAAAAAATACTTTTTTAAAAAAACCTTTTAAAAAAAGTAAATTTTTATAAAAAAAAACCTTTTTAAAAAAGAAAAATTTTCAAAATATGGAGTACTATTTTTTTAACAATAGGCATCGTTTACTTTTTGTAATATTTTTAAATTAGTTTTTTTCAGTTCAAAATAAATTAAATGTTAAGGATTTGGTCTTAAGGAATAACAGCAAACTTTCAGGAGAGCATTTTTAAGTTTGAAATCCTTGCCTGATCTTAGGGAATTTCGATTACCCCCTTATTCTAAACTCTGTGACAAAATAAAAATAATAACAAATGACAATTTTTACATTGCCTAAAATATAATAATTGTTATTTGTTATAATTTTGTCAATTGTCACAAAGTTCAGAATAAGGAGGTAAGTTAACCTTTGTGTGCTCGATGCTAGCAATTTAATAATATTTAAGTTGTAATTTTAAATGGCAACGGTAATTAATTGGCTATGCATTTGGCAATATCCTACAAAAATATAATAAAGGCTCGTAATAAATGCAGAAATATGTTATTTGTGATAAAAAATAATAACAGGTTAATTTGTTAACCAATCCCATGGACCTGTCATATTATTTTATGACAGACCATTTTAAAATTTTAATTTTATATAAAACAAGCTCATTGCACTTTTTCATGTCCACAATACATCCAACCATTACTTAGTTGGCACAGTTTTAATATAGCTTAATAGTTGTTTCAATAATCGCTGGGTAGATGTCATAGGAGCTGCTCAAATCAGAATTAAAAATTTGTTGGTAAAATCCGAGAGCAAAAACTATTAGCGCGTCATTTAATATTAATCAGATATATTGAGATAAAAATTTTTGCGTCTATTAATTCTTATTATATACAATAGAATATAGAAGGAATTTTTTTTAAGTATTTGTTGGGACGAAGAAAATACCCAATTTACCGACAAACTTTAGGTAAGGACATGCCACGGAGCTGACATTTATTGCAAGTTTTCTGTCGACTTCAAGTTTCAATTTTTAAAAATTTTACGGAATATGTTCATGAGGTGCGAATTTATATAAAACATTCATTAATAGATTGATAATTATGACCAGTAAGACAGAACAGTGCAGGTACATGAAAAATGACAGTTAGAAAAGAATCACCCATATACGATAATTTACGTTCAGATATGATATTTGTAGCTCAACATTATAAAAAATTTAAAAAAAACTGAAAAAATTTTGCCATCACCGGCATTAGTTTTGTCAAATCGAAACGATTTTAATCGACTGTTGCAGAAAAGGGTCAATAATTTTAGGTATTAGTTACAGTTTACTGCGCTCACCTTTCATATTTTATAAATTGTTATAATAAAAATGCGCTAGAAATTGCTTTTCGCATTTGGCTATTTGGCGCCCCTTGAAATTTGGTACCTAGTGCGACCGCTCCATTCGCTCCTCCCTTAGGCTGGCGCTGAAAATTGCCCATAAAAATGTATGAAATCCAAAACTTTGGAAAAATCACGCTTATCGCAAAAAAAAAGAAAATTCGCGGAAGTTTTAAACTGTTTAAAAGTCGCTAAAACTACAAGGAATGTGAAAAATTCAATAAAAACTGTGAAATTGGCGCAAATTCGCAAAAAAAATTGCTAACAGCAGCATGAAGCAAAGTCTAACTTTGATGAAAATCTTTAAAACTGTAAAGAATCTGAATGCCTACAGAATAAATCGCATTTATCGCGAAGATCGCGAAAATTCGCGAGAAATTGCAATATAAGAAACAAGCTTTAAAATTTATTAGAAATAGCAAATATGAACATAGCAAATAAGAACGCGAAAAACTCGTAAATCCGCGTAATTCCTGAAATGTTTTGAAGAAAAACTTTAAAGAATAACAAAATCTCAGATAATCATACAAATACCGAAAATGGTGAAAATTCACAAAAATTTTCCACAACGGAGTTCTTGTTGAACCTTTTAACTATTTTTAAATTTAGTTTTGATCCAATTTTGAAACTTTTATACATATATTCCAACTGATTCAAACTACAATAATCAATCGAAATTTTTTAGTCAGGATTAACGATTTTTGATTACGATTGATAATCGTAATCACAAAAACTTTGATTACGACGCCAACACTAATAAATAATTTATTCATAATTTTATTTAAAACAAATTTTATTAAATTATTCTTTCTGAATATAACGTTACGAACCTTAGCCTAATAATCAATTTAGATTCAATAATTAAATTATGACAATATGTAAAATAACAAGTTTCTTAAAGGTTTAATTTGGATTTTATTTTTCATTTTGCTTTATAAATACTTTTATTGTTATCCAATGGATTTCTAATTGTATAAAGATGTAGAAAAATAAAATAGATTCATATCGAATACAAATTATTTGTTGGGTTTTGTATAAGTTTCTAAGCCTACAACGCATGTTTTATGCTTTCGTGATTTTCAAAAATATTATCATTTGTAAATTCTCAAATGGTTTTGAAAGTCTGTGCATAAGATAAGAGGTTTGTAACTGTTCAAAGTTGTGGTTGAAGTCCATTGATGATTTGGTAAAGCGCCACTGAAATGCATATAGACAATGCTTAACTATCAGCAAATTTTGCTGGCAAAATTATTTAAATAGCTGATGTTTCCTTGTAAAAAGCATCCACCTTCATAAGTGGTAAAAGTAAACAAGAACGCTGATGCGACGGTGTAGCGGCCTGCCGAAATCAATAGTACTGATCCGTTCTGCTAATCTGATTTGAATATTCCAACACTCCACTCATAATGAAAATAATTTGAATTTACATTAATTCAAAATAGTGAAATAGAAAGCCGAGATAATAAAAAATTTTTATACATCATTTAAAATAAAATTATGACAATAATTGAAATAATAAATTTCTTAAAGGTTTCATATATAAAACTTAAATTGCCTTTTTCTCAAAAGTGAATATATTGTGTATGTCTTTTGTCTCGGCAGTTTTTGTGAATTAAGTTCCCCCACTTAATTGTGGTTTTAATATTTATGCGTAATTTCTTTGACTGTATACTCAAACTCAGCACCACAAGTTGCCTAAATCTCTCAAAAATATCACTTTAGGCCGAAAAACGCCAATATCGAAAAATTAGTAACACTTCAAAATTGGCTGAAAGTCTGTTGTTTAGGCTTCAACGAAACCCTGAATACTAATAAAGTCCGTTACGATACAGAAAATACGTAATCCATTTTAGTGGTGCAGAACTGTTTATTGTCCATAAACTCCGCTTTCTTGTCACTAAACAGAGACAACAATTGCATTTAACGGTTGCAACTTGTTCAACTGTTACTAAGGAGTCAATACCTGAAAAAAAGATATTGAGCAAAAATTTTTAAGTTTTCAAGCTCTTTGTGTATGAAATTATTCATTTTGCACTATGGTCTCTTGATTTTCGTTAATAACGCCAGTTTTATTTTTAGCATAAACGAATAAATCATTAGCTGACGAAATAGCATATGTATTTCTTCTTTCCTGATAATTTAGTCTCGGCTGTCAAGCCTCAAGATCAAGAAGGCCTTTTGTGTATGGTCTTATATATTAAGGATGTAATCTGTAAGAAACTTGTATAAAATTTCATCACGTATGTAAGTTGAGTTTCAATTTGATTCGTTCAAATATATGTTTTCATATGCAAAGTTTTTTATAGAAATACATAGTATTTAAAAGAGGTGGTTGATGCCATGTCAAATCGACAAATATAATTCCATTTTTGGAAACGCCACCTCCGACTTCGATGATATTAGCCACAAATGTTATCCATTAAAGGTATTAAAAACATTTAATTTTCAGACCTTGGATCCCTCGCGTTTCTGAAGTATACCGTCATGAAAATTGGAAAAAATTTAAACATTTCACTAAATTGGCCAAAAAAAAACAACTATTACTTCTAAACTTCAAAACTGAAAAAGTTTTATTGATGTTATTTTTCGGGGTAAGATAAGAATTTTTAAATTATGTACATCTCGATTTTTTCCGCGAGTAGTTTAAAGGTCATTTGCGGAGGTCTTGAAGTGAAAGGGCTATATCTAAAAAAACGGGTTTTTTTAATCTTAAAAAAATATATGTATGTGAGTTCCAAAACTCTTTTCTACACAATCGGAAAGTTGGAAGGTAGTCCCACGTCTACTTTCGGAGTTATAGAGCAAATGATGGCTCAAAGTTGGATTTAAGTTTTATAACTACAACTATTCTGTTTTCCAATTTTTTTTTGAAATGTTTAAATATATTTTTTTAACCAATTAGGATGTGCTGAGCACAGGAAAAATATTTTCTTCTTCAGTTCGGCCATTGTCCAAATAAAGGTCATTTCATGTTTTTAATCTGCTCTTGTTTTTAAAGCCCCATCTATAGTAAATGGCGGAGCCAATTATTATTATTTCCATTTTGTTTAAAATGCTGCTAAATTACGCTTCGAATAGTGAGTGGATCGTTTGCTTTGGCCGGATAAAAAATTACTGGGTTATAGGTGATCATATTTAAAATTTTATGAAGTTTTCAATGATTTTCTCCAGTTATTATCATTTCGGAATATCCTTTGTACCAAAAATAATAATAAAATCTATAGTTTTATAATTTTATTGCATACACTACGTTTATGCGCAGTTGTTATTTGCAAATAAGAACGCAAAATGCTGCCAAATACTTTTTTATTGTCATTTATTAAATCTAAGTTACAATAAAAAATACTTGGCAGCACTACGTTTTTATTTGCAAATAAGAAATGCTTATAAACGAGGTAATAGTCACTTCGACTTCAAAAAATTTAGGTCATAATGGACGGCAATCGGATAAAAAGTAAAAATGCTACAATGAAAAAACGGAAACATAAGCATTTAAATTTATTAGCAAACTATTTATTTAGTATTTTTAATTATTTTAGGGTTCCGTACAGCAAAAGTGTAAAGGGACCCTATTGTTTTCGCTACGCTGTCCATCTGTCTGTATGTCTGTCTGCCAGAGGCTGCTTTCTGGGGAACCATAAGAGCTACGGACATGAAACTCTCACAGAATGTGTAAAACTTTTGCCGCTACAACTACAAAAATATATGACAGTTGAAAATTAAAGGGTGTTCTAAAGCGAGCAACGAAACATGTTGAAATACTAATGTAATATACAGAGACTTATATATAGACACTTAAAATTTTCAAAGTTAGTGTTAATTGGTGTAGTCTGTAGAATAGACTACACCAATTAACACTGATATTTAAAACAATAAAAATTAAAGGGTGTTCTAACAGTTAATGTAATTTTACTATGTAATTTAGACAATATGCTGTATCTTGGAAACCGTAAGCCGGAAAACACACCAAATAAGACAAAACCGAAGCCTAAGAGGTAAACTCTAGAAAATTTCAAAAAGCTAAAACTAAAATATTCCAAAATTAAAAAAATGTCAAAAGGAAAAATCGCCAAAATGAAAAAAAGCGCTTAAAGGTTTTCCTAACTAAAAAAAATCGTTAAAACGCAAAATATCACAAAACCTGAAAAGACCGCAAAAAACTATAAAAAAAACTTTAAAAACTGAAAAAAGTCGTCAAAACGAAAAAAGCAGTACAAGATGAAAAAAATCCCTAAAGCTAAATATATCATCAAAAAAAGGAACAAATCGCCAAAAATAAAAAAACACCAAAACCAAAAAAGCGCCAAAAAATCGCCAAAAACCAAAAGCATCACCAAAACGAAAAAAAATGTCAAACCAAAAAAAAAAACGCTAGAGATAAAAAAATCACAATAAACCGAAAAAAATCCTTAAAACAGAAAAAAAGATCCAAAACTGAAAAAATTGCCAAAACTAAAAAATCGGAAAAAAAAATTGCAAAAATCTCAAAAAAACCAAAAAACCGCCAGAACGATAAAAAAAAGTGTCATAACTAAAAAATCGCTAAAGCTAAAAATATCGTCAACAAGTAAAAAAACTCATAAATTAATTGTAAAAAAAGGTTAAAAACGCCAAAACCAAAAAATCGCTAAGACTTTTAGTCTTTTAGTCGACAAAATAACAAAAAAATATAGAAAAACGAAAAATCGCCAGAAAAAAACGAAAAAATCACGAAATCTAATAAAGCGCCAAAACCAAAATAATCGCCAAAAACAACGAAAACTACTTAAAAATAAAAAATAATAATATTAAACAAAAAAACACAACGAAAAAACTGCCAAAATAAAAAATGGGCAAAAACGCAAAGGGATTTACACATGTGTATTCGTACGGAACCCTTTGTGGGCGAGCAAAAGTCGAACTTTACTTAATATATTTCATTTTGTTTTTCTCTAGTACATTTTATATTAAATTTGAATACTAGTGTTTTAATTTTTTTATTACAGTATTTTTAGCTCTTATCCGCTTCCGGTCCATTATAACTTAAAATTTTTTAAATCGAATTGACTATGCAATTAAATTACAAAACTATGAATTGCGTTATTATTTTTGGTAAAAAGCATCTTCGAAATGGCAAGATGTAGTTCATTTTAATCGAATCACCGTTTGACTCTAGATGACGCCTTAAAAACAAGTGTAGATCGAAAATCACGAATTAGCCGTTATCTGGACAATGGCCCAAATGAAAAAGAAAATATTTTTACTGTGCTTAGCACATTCCAATTGCTTTAAAAAATACATTAAAAAATTCAAACATTCCAAAAATAAAAAAATTTTAAAGCAGTATGATTGTATATAATAAACTTATATCAAATTTTGGGCCATCTTTCGCTCTATAACTCCGAAACTAGAAGCGGCATCACCATGAAATTTACCGAATGTATACGAATGAGTTATATAACTAACATAAATATTTTTCAGATTTTTAAGAAACTGCTTTTTGAAAAAACTTAAATGTACACCATATCAAAAGCCTTATTTGTACCTGCAAACTAACATCATGTAAAACTTTTTCACTTTTGTAGTTTAAAAGTTATATTTGACTTGGAAAATACACTTTTCTCATATTTTGGCGATTTGTTTCGTTTCCATGAGTTCATATTTCGGAAACCAAATGACCTTAGTGTCTAAAAATTTTTTTATCATATCTCTTCCGACATACACTATCTCTGGTGAATTTCATTGAAATCGGAGAGGGTCGATCCGCATTGCTTTCGATTTGACATGGAATTACTCAAGATTCAAATTTGAAACCAGAAAAACTGTTCCAAAATTTATACGTACATCTGTTCATTATTTATGCATGTGTATACAAATATACACATGAACATTTTTTCGACATGTCAAGTATTTGTGTATTTCAAATCCCTTTCTTTTGATTTATTTATGTAATTACTATCAGAGGATTAGCATAAAAATGAAAAAAAAACAATCCTGTAAATTATAAATAAACATTAAATGAAATGCAAAGACACAAATACAGATAAAATAATAAAATACATTGACACAAAAACCACACAGATCCAACACGCATACTACACATATTTAGAATGCGTATGATTATGTAACTACCCACCGGTAAAAGTAAGGAGTAAATAGGCCTTCTATAAGGCCTTATTTAGCAGGCACTGGTACTTCCAGTCCCATTGCATATTCATATATTTTTTACAGGCGATGTCATTGCGGACCAATGCCTCCCTCGACCCATTGCTCAACAGGCCTTACCGGCCTGATAGAATTCCTGGTTTGTTAAAAAGCAAACGGAGGAAATTTTTTTAACTCGTTATCTTTATAGCGGCTTATATATATTTGATTAATGTGTAATTTTTTATAGTTTTGCCAGAAGTAGGCAAATAGCATAATGTATGATGTATCGTGTACGTAAATGTCAGCCTTATATACAAATTACTTGCGAATATTTGTTATTTCTAAAGTACATTTTGCTATTAATCAAAACGAAAAATATAAAAATATAATACTCTTTCTAAAAGAAGGAAGAACGAATGTCTATCGTATCTTTTAGACACAAGTGTACAGGCCTTTGAGAAGGCCATCCTGAAAAGGCAGAAAATAACTAGTTTTGGAATTTATTTCAGGTCTTTGAAGGCCGTAAAAAATGCCTGTTTAGTGAATTCCTCGTAACTTTTACCACTGGGTAATAGAGATACTTGCACATACTAACATGTATTGTGAAGACCTACAAAGAAGCATTGTATAACCCGGTTGGCCAACTCGCCTAAGAGGACATTTTTATCAACGACTATATAAGGAAATTTCGACATTTGTCATGCACGATATTTGTCGATTACAGTTTCTTTTAAGACAATCTAACAGAAACCGTACTCAAAGAATGGGCAAAAGATAAACTACTCAACTGGTCATGCCAACTAGTTAGAAGATATTGTCCGCAAGCTAGTCTTGCAACGTTCAGTTTACAATTTTGTATAATTGCGTTACAACAAAAAATACTACTCTTCGTATACCAGCAAATGAACTTCTTATGGACACTGTTGCACAGTCTGTCACCAGTTTGAATAATTTATACATTCCTGATTGCTAAAATTAAGCCGATAAAAAGTTCTGTTGCAATGTATATTAAAACTTCTTGTATTAATTCTCTGAGCGACAAACTCCTCTAATCGTATTGTAGAAAATGTGTAGAAAAGAAACAAATGATAAAATGGAATGAGGACATTTCTGAGGATGTTGTCATTTACATGGTCATTAGTGAAAAGATGGGTGACAGTGTCGCTCTTGTTGTCATGTATGAACGTAGCGGCCATTTGTTGGAAAATGTCCTAACTGATCTGTTTGAGCTGTCAGCAACAGGTCATCGACGCTTTAACATTGTCATGCATCGGTCTTGTATGATGTTTGAAAGGCATGGCCAACAGGGAATTCACATACTCACTTTTCTGTAATCAGTTCAGAGGCAACATCAACAACGATAATAGATATACTGTGAGTCCTAATGAAAAAAGGAAGTATGTATGTATTTTGATTTCTAAACAAACACCCAAAAGAAAACGAACTGTAAATGCCGGTATGAAAAGACTGGGGGTTATGGACGAGAAAAAATTCTTAACATTCAAAGAAATTAACCAAGAAGAAGCAGAAACATAAAATCTGTAAATAAATGTTTGTTGCAATTGTGTATTTTTTGTAAAGATCTTTTAAAGGAATAACAACAATATGGGAATGTAAAAATGAATACGTTTGTGTGTGTATGCATGAGTTTTATACTTCTGTATAGATGCCTTAAAATGATCCGGTTGGCCATGTCTTTCAAACATCTTGCAAGACCGATGCATGACAATATTATAGCGTCAATGGCCTGTTGGTCACAGCTCAAACAGATCAGTTGGGCATCACCAGTTGAGTAGTTTTTCTTTTACCCATTCTTTGAGTACGGTTTCTGTTAGATTGTCTTAAAAAAGCTGTAATTGACATATGTATATCGTGCATTACAAATGGAGAAATTTCCTAAAGTAGTCGTTAATGAAAATGCCCTCTACGACGAGTTGGCCAATCTGGGAAGCTTAACAGTTTTGTTAAGTATACGGGATTTTCATTTTAATTCTTTGGCTTTAAGATGTTCTTTTAATACATGAATACATACATAAATAAATACCCTGTAGGAAATGGGAATACTGAAATGTAGTGATTTAGTAGTGACATTGTCAATAGTACTATTGAGTAGGTGTACCCCAGCCAATTGACATTTAACATTAGAATGTCATTGAAAATCCACCAGTAGACTGTAGCACTACTGACTAAATAGTTCTGACTAATAGTTCGCTCGATGCCGATAGTGAAATTGTAGTGATTTACTAGCGACATTTTCAATACTACTACTGACCAGGTGTATCCCAGCCAATGTAATCGCATATTGACATATAACATAGGGTTGTCATTGAAAATCTACCAATAGACTTTAGCACTATTGACGAGGTAGTTCTTTTACGACCATATGGAGACATTTGAACCAAAGATTCACAAGTACATTTTAGTGACCCTCATCTACAATTTTATAAGGGCTTCGGGCAATACACTTAAACACATATATATTTTTTTAATCGGCTTGAAATTCTGATATTGACTGCACAGCATAATAAAGAAAAGAAGACAAACTATTGACGCTTTCGTTGACAACGTCACAAGAAATACACTAGAACTCTTGTCTCTAACGTATCTCTACTCGCGCATATAAGGAAAGTTGTCGACATTTTAACTAGTGCAATTGCCGCTAGAGAAAGGAGTGTTGACTTAGACACAATTGGTTCTAGGCTGACTAGAGGGTATACTCGTACATACATACATACACTATAGCATCTTTATTTAAATATGTCTGTGCATATGTATAGTATATATTAGTCATATGTAATCATTTCGTTTGTTAGGATTTTATGATTCTCGTGATATTGGGGTTTACTTATTATATAAACAATTATGCCAGTGTGTATGTAAGTATTGGCGTACATATGTTTATTTATGTACATGTCAAAGAAAACTTTAATCTCAAAATTGCAATTTCGTCATAACATACAAATGGGCAATAAATATTATAAATTTTATTTTTCCGTTGACAAAATTAATACGACCATCCACTTTCTGCTTTCAAATAGACTTGGGCCCAACTCGTTCGCTCAGCAGCTCATTTTAGACACAAACCTTTGATCAAACTAGGCTTGCCAGATCCAAATTTCGAAAAAGCTTGAAATTTAGAGAAAAAGAACTTGATTTACGAAAAAAAATCTTGACACTAACTTTAACATTTCAGAACAATAAAAACTCAATCGTTAAACGATTAAAAAAAGAGAATTTTTAAATTCGTTTGTATTTTTCCCCTCAGAACTTCGTAATTTATGATTCGATTTGGTAAATATGTTTCTTTATTTGGATTGAACTATTTCCTGATTAGTCCTGTTGTCTGTCCGTCCTCTCTTTTGAAGTCCGGTGTTTTTTAAAATAATTATTTTAAGCTTATAACTTACATTAAATTCCGCCTAATTTGTTTAACTTATTTAACTTGCATTAATGTAAAACAAAACATTACAAGACAAATAAAGATACTGTACAGCTAAGAACTGTATGTTCCCTCAGAAATTTGGTATATCTGGTAACGATTTTAGTTGATTCTGTTGTACCGTAAAATTTACATTAAAATTAGTTCTTATCACTAATTGGGCAAATGATATCCTTTCTTCAAGTTGATGTTAATTTTTCCCTTGTTCCTTGGAATATTAATCATGCCCAATTCTTTCTGAATATAACGTTACGAACCTTAGCCTAATAATCAATTTGGATTCATAAAGCAAATACGTTCGAAATAATCATATTAATAGATATCCTTTCTCTTTTTTTACGTAATTTAATTTTTTTAAACTGAATAGTTAGCTATAAGTCTGAAATTTATTATATCGGCTTTTAATTCAATATTTAAATTTTTTTAAGAAAAGTAACACAATAAGGCAATTTATGCCTACCACTTAATTAACTAATGTGTTACCGTCTTTTGGAAAGGGATAGTGTAGAGTGAACAGGTGGTGAAGTGGGAAAGAGAAAGAAAGCTTAATTCATTTACATCCCTGCTGGTGTCAAGTAAAGGCATTAATTTGTTTAAGATGTGTAGTCATTTTATTAGCTATTTTACTTCGCCGATGGTTCCGCTACAATACCGAAGAAAGAGGGTGCTGTGAATTACATTATATGTTAGTATTAATCGCTGCCGGTACTGCCAAAGTGATCAGTGCTATGTCTTCATCACTTTAACAGTCCAACAACAACCAACACAATAACACACCAATGCACATCAGAAATATGCATATGATGTTGACTTGCCTGAAACTAGTCTTGAACTCAAGACCTCAGGGTTTGTAGTCAGACGCGACAACTATTCAACCAACAGCGCCCCAATGTAAATTCCAATTATTTTTTATTAAGAGTGGAGTGTCGGAATATTCAAATCAGATTAGCAGAACGGATCAGTACTACTGATTTCGACAGGATGCTGAACCGTTTCATCAGCGTTCTTGTTCACTTTTACCACTTATTATGGTGGATGCTTTTTACAAGGAAACATCAGCTATTTAAATAATTTTTGTCACGAAATAGAATATAAGATTTTTCTCATGTAAATTTTTGCATTCATTTTATTGTAACTCAACTTAGATAGTCGAAATTACCCCTATCTGACTTAATCCAACATTTAATCCTTTTTCTTTCTTTATAAAACGAATTATTTACCGGAAGTGAAAATACCAACGAAATCAATTTATGAACTTCCTATTTCACGATGTCGAAAGAATTTTTTCTTTCTTACAATAAACAATAAAACAACCCAAAATTTTAAAATTTGTTTTTGTTTTAAATGTATTTGTAGAAGTCAATTGACATCGTCAAATAGGCAGGAAGATTTCAGGTTTCCCTTCATCCACTTATTTTTTTAATTGACATCGTAGTTTCTACATAAGTTATAATTGCTTATAACTCGATGAATTTTTATTAGTAGGTTCCAATTTTGGTACTTTTCAATATACTGGTTTTAGGACATATGCAGGTATTCATGAAAACCACAGATGGATAAGAAGCAACAGAAGAAACTTATTGGGGTGTAAATTAATATAACAAACATACACAGGATTACGACTGCGATTGCCAAAACCGGAAAAAGCTTCACCATTAAAAGATAAACATTTTAAAATAAAAACAAAAGTAAATAATTCTGTAGAAAATAACATAATAGACGCACCTCGAACGAGTAGCATCTGCCTTCTCATCATTTCATCGTGTTTCTCTTAATGGGAGTTGGTAAAAAGCACAACCACCTGGTGGTAAATCAAACGAAGTACCTAGATAATAATCGATGATGTCAGCATGACGTTATTTACTTACTGCCTATTTCACGATGTCGAAAGACTTCTTTCTTTCGTATAACTACATTTAAAACAAAAACAAATTTCAAAATTTTGTTTTTGTTTCAAATGAAATTGTAAGAAAGAAAAAATTCTTTCGACATCGTGAAATAGACAGTTAGCTTGTGATGTACGTGTAATCTAATATGTCATTTACTAATAATAGCTTACAATTTATCCCTTATACGTACAAAGTAAAAAACTGTGGCCTACTTTTGGGCTATATTTCAATACCAAGCTCGTTTACAATTCCACTTATTATGTAAACGCACAGTAGCGACACGTACTGACATCGTAGCTTACTTTTTAAGCGAGAGCGTCAAAGCGTCATTACTGCTGCTTACATCAGCGATTACGTAATGGGTATTTTTACCACTGGGCATTTAATTGTACATGGATTAAGTAGTTTATTTGTTAGGTTTTTGTGCTCATGTAACGTTACGAACTAAATAAATTGTAAATAAATGTGCATTTGATTTTATATTTTTAAACTCCGACTGGTAAAATGGAGATTTATTTATGTCTCACACAATACAAGGCGAGCCGGCCAGGATTTGTTTGTTAACTTTGCGCGTGTATATGTGTTGTACTTACTCGTAGGCAGACCTAAGATTTATAATTAATTTTTTATTTTCGGTTTTAGTTTTTTCTGCATGCTACTACTGACAAATATGGAATCTAGGTCACAAAAATGTTGTAATTAACTCATTTGGAACACAATGCCACATTTATTTTGTTATTTATATATATTTTTAGTTTGTTGCTACAAAAAGTTTTTCCCCAGGAAATACTTTCTGCAGCTGTTGGCTCAGATGCTACATCAAAAAAATAATAATAATAAAATACAATAAGTGCTGTTATTGTTCTGATACAAACTTATAATGTTACAAATTAAAGTTTTTTTTTTCTTTTTGTGAAGGGGTTGGCCCTACTGTTCATATTGTTGTGCAAAAGTGGTTGAAGAACTTCCTTTTCTTCGTCATTTCCTTTCTAAAACTATTTTATTTACAAAAATCACATTCTCACTTTCATACATTTCTCTTTTATGTGTGTATATCGTCGCTGTTTTAACTAACCGACCAAACTGAAATTTTTTGAAAAATTAGTTAAGTACATAAGTAGACTTCATTAGTCATACTACACCTTGTATACAATTCTTAAGGATGTAGATATTAGCGTTATGTGTATAAAAGCAAAAAATTTTAAGACGTATCTGTCAGAATGCAAATAAAAATTTTTATGAAGTGCCGTAAGTGTAAAACTGCATGCATATAACGATGGAAAACTCAAAAGTTCGTACCTTTTAAAATTATGTTTTACAAAGATTTATACATGATTAAAAAGCAGGCTAGTTCTTCTTCTAAATAAAACCAATTTTAATAACACCGACCGACAATGTTGAAAGTTATGTCAATTTCAAATATTATTAGTGCCAAAATGCGACTTACCTAATACTTTCTTCGAACTATGTATAAAAACGTATATTAAAAACACTTTTTATTTTAGATATAAATTATCCATTTCTAAGCGGATTAACCGATCAGAATAATAATAATTTTATACGAATAGAGCAGAAGAGTGTTTCTAGTTAACTTAAGAAGATAAGCTTCCAATAATGCTCACGAGTGGAGCTATCACGTCCCGAATTACGGCACTTCGGGCACATAAACCTTTTCAACGCTTGTTATTTTTTGTTTCCCGCTCGATTTAAAAAATTTGTTGTCTGCTAAGTACTTATCTTTTAAAGTTCGTGAGGTATACTCTTTAGAAACTAAAAATTTCAAAACCATGGCCCAGCATTTTCAATATGTCGGATCCAAATCTCAACCAAAGCCAAGAAACAAACAAAGCCAAGAAACGAAATTACAAAGTGTTGAAAAAAATTTATGGAAATATTCTTTCTCAGTTGGAAAATATACCAATTTTAATTTCAAAATTTAAAAAAAAAATTTAATTTTAAATTTTTTTTTGCTTAAAAAGTACCGTTATTCTTGTCTCTAAAAAAATTTATTCAGGAACATAAAATTATTTTACACTAGTATGGCAAACGGACAAGGCGAGGCAATCGTCCATATTCTACACTCTAAAAAACTTTTGTTAAAAATTACGTCGATAATAGTCGGCAACACTTTACAGATTATTATCGACCTAAAATTACACAAGCATTATTTTTCAACAAAATGTTTTTACTAAAAAAACGTCTGGCTGCGTGCAGGTTTGAACCGCGACCTCCTGACTGATAGTCTGACGTATCTTCCATTCAGCCATAGCCGTATTATACTTTATGTTACATTTTTTCCACTTGGACTAAATATGTTTAATTTGAAAGGGTTTTTTCTTTAATAAAATAACTACAAAATCATTGTAATTTTAGACAAGGAGAAATTTTCAATACAAATTTAGACAATATATGATCGTAAATTTGAAGTAATGTTTTTGAGTGTAGATATAAATAATTTCATTAAGCTTCAAAGCAAATTTATTGAACGTCATTGGCATGATTCAATAATCAGGTCAATGCAATTCGTCAGCTGTTTGTTGTTTACCATCGTAAAGATATCAAACTTTATATAAAAAACCTTAACAAAATTATATATGTGACAGCGCATTTTTTTTTTTTTTGATGTGGACAACATCTGAGCATCGAATGATACCGATCCCATGCACCAAAAGTGTTCCCTCTCAGAGATATGCGCGTTTTATGAAATTGAAGTCGACGATTCTAAGCGCAAATAGAAAGGGACTTCTTCGGATTCGTCCACCATTTCATTCTAAAACACTCAGTACAAATGTTATTAGTTTTAAATTATTTTCACGAATAACATAATAAGGTTATGTGAAAAATTTTTCGTACTAACAGAGTGATATTCACGATTTAAAAGAATTATAAATGAGTATTTATTATAATTCACAATTAATAATTTCAGAAAATAAACCTGGATTCGAAAAAACGCGAGCAAAATTGATATCAAACTCATGGAAACAAGCCGCTAGGTAGAAAACAGTAAAAACCAACTACACAAAACAAGAGGTAGGGACGACCTACGCGCGTTTTCAAGGTTGACCAACACGTTCCTGACGTCATGAGATGTGTCGCTTTCAAATGAGACCAATACACACACGCTCAGTGATGGTACACCAAAGATACACGTATTTAAATCTTTAAAATGGCTCTCCTGAAGAAAACCGGTTTCTACCCTTAGGTCCCTTTCTATTTTTTGACACCTTCACGATTATGGCATTTTTGTTGTAGAGATGCACAGACCTAAAACTATTGAATCGTGCTCACAAGAATCTCTTTAAAAAATAGCCACTCAATATATAATGCAACTATGTATAATTACTTAATGATACATAGTAACTTTAATATATTGAAATTAAATAAATTCCGTAAAGTGCGATTTTAAATCGCAAATGAAGACTTGCGTTCGAATACCATATTCATAATTCCATTTTTTTTCGTTTTGGTAATTTTTGTTTGTTTTGCGGACTTTTATTCGTTTTGACTTTTTTGTTTTACCTTTTTTTCCTTTTAACGAATTTTTATCTTTTTTTGGAACTTAATTAGTTTTGGGGTTTTTTTTTTTCTTAGCGATTTTTTTTTCGCTTTAGTGTTTTTTTTAATTTTAGTGATTTTTTTAGTTTTAGGGTTTTTTTCGTTTTGTTGTTTTTTTTCGTTTAAGGCTGAGGCCATACGTGCGTTTTTAAAACGCGGCGTTTCTGCTTTTTATATTAAATTTGAAAGTACTAATTTTTTTAAAACTTCAAATTTAATATCAAAAGCAGAAACACCGCGTTTTAAAAACGCCCGTGTGGCCTCAGCCTAAGCGATTCTTTCGTTTTAAAAATTTTTTAGTTTTTTGTTTTTTTTTAATTGGCGATCTTTTTGTGCTTTATTTTTTGTTTAACACCTTCTTCGTTTTGGCATTTTTTTATTTTTTTTTTGGTTTGGCGATTTTTTTTTAGTTTTGTCGATTTTTTACCTATGGTATTTTCGTTTTAGAAATTGTTTGTTTTGTTGCTTTTTTTCTTTTAGCGCTTTTTTAATTTTGGCGATTTTTTTATTGTCGTTTACTTTTTTAGTATAATATTTGTTTTGTTGATGTGCTTTTTAATTTTGGGTATCTTTTTAATTTTTGGCGATTTTATTTCGTTTTGCTGATTTTTTAATTTTAACGATTTTTTTATTATTTCATTTAGGTCCTTTTTTTTTTGTTTTAGCACTTTTTTTCATTCTGGCGATTTGTCTACCTTTTTTTTGGTTTTGGTGTCTTTTTTTCATCTAAGTCCTTTTTTGACTGGCCATCTTTTTAATGTTTGGCGATTTTTTTTAGTTTTTGCGTTTTTTTTAATTTTTTTTTTTAGATGAAAATTTTTTTTGCTTTGCCGTTTTTTTCGTTCTAGCGATTTTTTTGCGATTTACATGTCGGCTTGTTCGTTTCATTACATGAAGGGATATCCTTTAATTATTAATTTTGTTTGTTTCAATTGTCTAAATATTGCGGTTCACAAGATGCACTTTAATTTAAAAATTACATTACCTAATACAATACTCTTAAGTTTTTAATTGTTTCGCATGCGTTACCGTTGCCTTTAAAATACTGCATTAACTGTGAAAATTGCAAGAGTTGCTTCCAAGAAACAGCTTATTGACAAAATTACATCTTGAAAATTACATTACCTTATGAAATACCTTTTAAATTTTATATTGTTTAAATTTCAGTTCTTATTGGTGTATTCCAAGGTATATAATAAGGTATAGTCATCGGGGAATTGATACAACAAATCAACTTTTTTGTTCAAGCAATTGTCAAAACAAATTAACAAATTTACATTTAATTTTTTTTATTTATTTAAATAATTAATTTATAAAGAAAGTTTAGCAGTTGCTTGAACAACGCCACCTGCTATCAATTCGCCTTGGTGTATTCTGTGTAATAACACACTAACTCTGAATATGTCATTTGTCTAGATACTGCATTAGGATTTTAACACGTTTCGTTGCTCCCTTTAGAGCACCCTTTAATTTTTATCTTTCATGAACTTTTAGTAGTTTTTGTAGAGGTCAAAGGTACATTTATTCTGTGAAAATGTCAGGTCTTTACCTTATACAGTTCTCCAGACAAAAGCCCGTGGCATACAATCAGACGGACAGCGTAGCACAAGCAATAGGCTGGCTTTTCACCTTTGGTGTACGGATCCCTAAAAATAGAGGTAAATATAAAAACAAAATACCTTCCAATGAGTTAAATCAATTTATTGAGCTTTCTTCCCTTTTGTTCCTATGCTATTCCTAAAATTCTCCCCCCATAAAAACATAAAAACATATGTCTTGTTGTTGTTATCCTAGCTGGTAGATTAAAGTTAATTTCTAATAATGGTAAACAATTTATCCGTCCGACAAAGTCCTCCCTTTAACTATTCCCAAGTTGTTATAATGGCCCTTAGCCTCCTTATTAATGATCAATAAATCTTTGCAAAAATTATTTTGAGAGATATGAAATTTTGAGTTTCTCATGAGACACCAAGTCAAAAATAATAAATGGTAATTTCCTGCTACAATTATGGAAAAAAAAATTTAGGAGTAGATGTACAGTGTCCTCAAATCTTATATTCGCTTTTCGTGGAGCATTTCGTAAAATTCACTCCCAGACCAACCGTAAACGGAAAATATAAATACAATATATTAAAAAATTCTTTTTCTGATTGCGTGAATAAAATTTAATAAAAAAAAGTAGTTATAAAGGCAATGAAGGAATATATATAAAAATAAACTTGTGATTGTAACGTGATTAGGGTTTTTCCGGGATTTAACGCGCCGGGAAAATCGCTTATTTTCGTTTCCCGCTTTCCCGGAAAATTTATTAGGGAATTTCCGGCATTAAAAATCTATTTATTTACACAAAAAAGTACTGATTTTGGTGCCCAAAAATTTTTCTTTTTCGTTAACTTGTTATAGTTCATCGTGTAATAATGAAAGGGCTAGGGCAAAATTAGTAAAAACAACTGAAGATTAAGAAGAAAATTTTTCAAATTTAAAAAAAACTAACTAAAAATGTACATAAATAATATTTTAGAATGTAGTTAAATAATGCATTTAGAGCTCACAGTTGAAATTTTAGAAAAATACTTATTTTAGAAAATTACTTATTTTTTTATAATATAAAAATCATCTTCCTGAAATTTGAGTTTTTTTACTAATTGTGCCCTAGCACCTTCATTTATAGCAAGGATGTCTTCATTTAAAGCAAGAAGAGTCCCAACTACCTACCTAATAAAACTCTGTTCATGGCCTTTTTTTAATACCCTGTGCAAAGTTTTTAGAGGCACCTAAACTTAAAAGTTATTTTGAAAATTTATGATTTTCTACCACTGCCAAATGTAGAGTACATGTCCAAACTGAACCAAAATATGCGCTGAACTCATCTTTAAAGTATGGCCTTTCAGCGAGGAAAAAAATTTCAAATTTTAATTTGGAAGCGAAATATCTCTTAAACTATAAAGCTACAAAAATAATTGTTACAACATTTTTTCTTTAGTTTGTATAGCAAACTCAAACGTGCCTAATATGTTACAAATCGGTTAATATTTATAAAAGTTACAAGCTGCACAATGTTTTGCACACCTGAGGTAGCCAACTTTCAGCTCTTGTAGCTTCGCCCCTATTGTAGCTAAAAACTTAAAGAGACACGATTCCGAAAGCCTGACTCCTCTTGTGCAACAAGTTCAATTTTTATGCAAATGCATTGAGTAGCTTAGAATTTCCATACTTATTACCACTTTTTTCTAATTTACACCACTGTGCGTAGTTTGTATACGCTGTTTGACGTGTAGCAACCATACCAATAAACCGATCATGTTCAAAATACACAGTATGGTTTATACAGAAACAAGTTATCTACATATTTAATTTGAGCTAAATCTAAATTAACTCATGAGATCTACCGACATTTAGGTGAAATTTTAGCGGATGCTTGTATGAGACATGGACCGATTTCTTCAAATTTTAGTTAGTTATATTTGTAGTGCATGACTGACTTATAGAGTCCGACCGAAACCAGTTTTTTGAGGCCGAACCCGAGCCGAACCTAATATTCGGCAAAAAGCCCGAATATTCGGCCGAATCCGAAACTTGGCGAATCTTTTTTAGAATTATCTGATATTGACATTTTAAGAACTTAACAGAACAGAAAAGTCATTAATTTTATTAACGGCTCTTTTCACAATGTGATTAAAAGTTAACGTGATCTTTAACGGCAAATTCGGCATACAAAACTCTCTGTTAAAGTATACGTTAACTTTTAACTTCACACTGTGGAAAAGAGCGTAAGAGTATTTCTACATACATACAGTTTCAGTCAAAATAATAGTAGAAATTGAATATATTTCATTCCATCGAGCAAATATAAAACCTAAACATTTACGAGCATGAAATGAGCTTAAATGATGAATAGAACTGGAATATTAGATTCGGTACACATACATTGAGGAGTATTTTCCATTCTATTGATGAGTTGAGTCGGATTAAGAGTCGGATAAGATATAAATATATATTTTTTACACTAAATTTATACGATTTCATTCATTTTTACTAAAGTGACGTTTTTTTTGTTTACGCCCGCGTTTCATCGATGATATACACAATGAAGAATTTTTCTCGACGGTATTGAATTTGTAGTGAAGGTTGAAAATGAGCTTTCTTCATATTTTGAAATTATTTAAACAAATCTATTTTAAAAAACAAATAAACAATTTCAGTGCAAAATTGCAGAAGTAAATTCGATTGCGAAAAATCGATTTATTATAACATAAAATAGATTTTCGATTGGAATCGAAATCGGTTTACCATTCCCTAGCTTATGCTATTTATTTTGGCAACAAACAGTTGAATACTTTATGTTACTATGTATATCTTTTGGTTGCGCTTTATACAACTAAGTAAAAATTTCATTAAATTTTAAAAGATATCGGATGGGAAAAACAGATTCATGGCAATGACATATTTTAGATTTGAAAAATACTACTTCGATTAACTTCCTTATTTATAGAGAATAAAAAGTTTCGGTTTCGGTATTCGGCCAAAAAGTTGGCCTAAACCGAATATCAGCCGAAACCACAATTTAGGCCGAAACCGAATATTCGGTCGGACTCTACTAGCTTATGAACCGAATTTCGTCCAGTTATCTTAAGAATTGCGCCTTTAATCCAATGAAAATGGTCCAAAAACTGAAATTTTAAATCTTAAATATCTCTTTTTTAAGAGCTAACATTGAAAAACGGCAAACGCCATTGATATCAGCGTAGTGAAATTAAGTTTATCCGTTGGGTTCCCCTTCTGTCGGTTTTTTCGACTAGCATAGTGTTATTATCGTTGATCATGAAATAATATCTATGTAAGGGGAAAGAAATCAATGAAGGCTCAAAGTGTATACTAAAGAAGAGAAAAAAAGTTGTCTCTTTAATTAAAGAGTAAAATTTGTTTAGTAAAAACAACTATAATGTTTTTAATGTGCACTAAAATGCACAATAGTTAGATACGCAGAAAATTTTTACAAACGTCTTTTTGACGCATTTAGTGACGAAGAAAATGGGGAAATAGGTATTACTTCAGATGACAGTGATGTTTTGAAAGAGCACACTTTCGACGAACCTTTAAATGCTGCTATTAACAAACCAGCTGAAATTATTTGAAGACAGCGGAAAAAGGACCAAAAATATTGATAGTTTGTACAACGTCCTCTTAACTATCCAACTTCTGTTCAGTGCAAAAGGCTTTTCTCCACAACTGAAATTGAGTTACTTAAATAAGAAACGTATTGTGAGATGCAACAATAAATACATTGACTATTTTAAAAACTCATTTGCAACAAAGGATATAAAAGTACAAATTAGTCACGTGCACAGATACATCCGTTTATATCAGTTTCTGTGTGTTAATTCTTATGAGTGCATATTGATAAGTAATGTAGTGTTTATGTTATTAGGTGGTATTGTTATGGGCTGAAGTATAGAAGATATGAGTGGATACAGAGAGACTAAGAGAAACACATTTGTTTTCCTGTTTCGCATAAACAGATATTAACAGATACTGATGTCGTACAATAAGTAACTTATTGTATAAACAGGCAAATTTGTCATGCAAAACGAAGTTTGTTTGCAATTGGTCGGCTATTTAAAACGAACATCAAAACAGATGACAAAAAGAGCAATAATACGGCATATCACTGTGCTGTACCTATCAACAAGCATTAACTCTTATTGTAAGCTAGCAATAAATTTGCACATGAAGTGTATGTGAATGTGTTTTATATTTATGAAACATACGCACACACATTATCTGTTGTACTAACAATTATTTTAAAATATCGGTGGTACAACAGATATTTTAAAACAAAAAACATGTAAATGTCTTATCCATTGCAAAATACTATGTTACTCTTATTTTTTAGTACACGTAGAATGCGTGCGTGGAATAAAATCATACAATATCAGTTACACTCATTCTATCATTTATACTTATAGTAACAGGTATGTATCTGTTACATCTGTGTTAGCAATACTTTTTGGTATAGTGGTGCACGTCTTTAGTACAAATTTTCTAAGGGGAGAGAATTTTTATTGCATATCAAAAAGTAAAGGACTGAGTTTACTGTTCAATGATTGCTCTTTGTCAGCAACATTTATCCTAGACAACCTTTTAATCGCTCTTTGGATCATTTCTGTTTTGTCAATCGGGTCCCAAAGGCTTGGCTGCATTTCTCTATATGCATCTTGTCTTTTCCCTCTTATCAATTTCTCCTCTTTTTCAGTAGCTTTATTTTGCAACTGTAAAAACATATCTTGTGTGGTTAAGCTATTTGTGGTGCTTAAAAGATTATCTAACACATTTGATGCAAGTAGTGACAATTCACCGTGATCATCAGATACTTTTTCCTCTGCTTTATCATAGTTGAGTTTTACCGCTGATAAAATCTTTAGAAATAGTATGCAAGATCAACTCTTATGTTATCGGCGAGTGGCGTAATTTGATTAGCAATACGTCCTGATGAATTATTTTGAAAGAATTCATGAGGGCTACTTAAGGCATAATTCAATGCTCAATTGAAGCAGCGGCGTACAGTATAGATCACCATAATCATAACGGTGTAATAGTTGTGAAATCAGCAAAAGATAAAAATGGTGGAAGTTTCAGTTACTCAAGTTATGTCAAAGCTTTGGTTCATACCAGAAAGTACACCGCTCAGCGAGCAACTTCAGAACTTCCGTAAGAACAGACAACCGTGCTGCTCATGAATATAATATTGCGCTAGGCGCTAAAAGGGCAGATGCAGCTAAAAAATGTATTGTTGGTATCACCCAAACATCTTAACTCTTTAACATAATATGGCTGCGGTATTATCTAGACAAAAAAAATCATCCAGAGGCATTGCAAAAGTATTGGTTTTGGTTTTGCTCATGTACAAAACGATTTAAAATATTTTATGTTATTTATTTATATAAATTTAATTTAAATTTATTTAAAATCTTATATAAATATAAGACTAATATGTATACATAAGTATATAGCACTAGCTACTTGGGCTATCGGCTAAAAAATATTTTAAAAGTTTGTGTCTTCGCATGAAACGTTTGCGAAAAGTTTTGTTTGCTTTCATACTCTGCAAAAAAGTATTTAAAATAAATATTTTTATATTTTTCTTTCTTTAACACTGAAAAGGAAATATTATACTACAAATGAAAAAATGCAGAAAACCAACTTTATGCGTATTTTGTCTTGACTACATTTAAGACACAAAAAAAACTTTAAAAGTACTCTCCTGTAAAATTTGTCCAAATGTTAGTTAGGTCGGTTAGTTAAAACAGCGACGATATGTATGAAATCGTTGCGATGTATTATGTGTTGGAAAATTTGAGTAATTATCTTTTTCGCAATCATTTTGTATTTTAAAAAGTCATTGTACAATAAAACAAGGCAAGCAATTAAGTTTGTGAACATTTAGCTATTTTAATGTTCCTTTTTTTATTATTTTTTAATTTTCAGCTCTAGTTTTGGTTTTGTATTACAATTCGCTGGAGAAAAACTGTTGAATTGTGTAAATGTTTTTATCGTAACATCTTGCACGTGAGTGAGTTTAGCAAATGAAATATTATTAGAAAGAGTTAAAAGAACAAAATATTTAGAATTAACAAATAGCGTTTACTCATGATGCATTTGTTAATTATTAAAAACAATTTTTTCAACAATATTATATATTAGTATTACTTGTAGTTATATAAATAAAATCTACAGCTAGTAAACTTTCATGAAAGTGTGAAAAGTTGTCGGCGTAATTCGAAAAATTAAAAAAATTTCGCATATCGCTTCCTTGGTACAACATACTCATATCTCAACAAAATGGCAATATGCTATTCAAAATATTAGCGGGTATATGACTACTGTGTTATCATGTAACACAGTAAACTTAGTTTTAGTTTAAGGTATAAACCTCAAAATTTTTTCATATTTAATATTTGCGTTTTTTGAGATATGACTATGTTGCATTGCAGGAATCGGTATATGTATGTATAGCAGAGTTGAGTCAAGTGTGTTTCTTTATTCATTTTTATGATTATATTAATATCTGAGAACAACCTAGCAAACAAGGGGTCCTTATCTCTAATTAAGAAGGATGCAAAATCAAACTCTCTTTTATAACCTTTTATTAAATTTGCAATGGGTAGCAACACGTCAATTAGCCCCTTATTTTCCACTTTATCATGGAATACTTGCTAAAAGTACCCAAAAAAAATATTAAACAAGTCCTCAAAAAATATACAGTAACTCTTTTTAATTTTTTTTTTCAAAATGCAACATTTTAAGTCACTCCATTCAGGCAAAAAAAATTTATACATAAAAGCTTTTTTAGATCCACATTTAAAAAAACGTTTCAAACGTCATAAGCCTAAAAAAGTTAACATTGCACAAAAATTGAGAAAGTTACAACAGTTTGTATCTGTATATCTGCCTGTTCTCTCATAGAGCCAAAACGGTTTATATATTTTAATTTTGATTAATTTTATGGAATTTTTTCTAATATTTAAAAGTTTCAATAAATGTTTACATGTCTTTTTTAAGATTTAATGATTATTCGTGACAACTGGTTATAAATTAAGAACAACTGAGAATTATTTTGAAAAGAAAATGAAGTAATATGAAAAGAAAAATAACATGTATTTGAAAAATCCATCATTTTGAAAACTTCATTCCCTCTTATTCTACAAGTATGTATATGTCGACGTTACTTTAAACTAGAGATGGGCGCGTATCGACATTTCCTAACACGATACGAACACGAATCCTGGTTATCCAAACACGACACAACACGCACGAAATCAAATCCAAAAACAAAAAAATACATTTTTTATATTCAAATACATATTTTTCTTCTATTTTAACGTTTCATGTTCTATTTGTATTTTTATTTACATAGTTTTGTTGAGAAACAGTAACTAAAGATTTTCAATTAATAATCTTGCGCGGCAAGCTTCTGCATTCTTCGGCATATATATTTTAATCTGAAAATCATTTCGTGTTTTTTCGTGCCAAGTTTACTCAACACGACACGAACCGAACACGAACGAAACTAGATTTTCTGTCACGAATACTTCGTGTTAAGTCGTGCGTGTTCGTGTCACGAAAAAAAACATGACACGCGCCCATCTCTACTTTAAACCTAAGCTATAAAATGAGCACTTCTGTACTCACTGTCGGTAACAATTGAGTACTATTGACAGCTCCTTACAACTCTTTAAGGTCTAGAAAATGCAAAGAGACTATAAATAGTAGTCAAACTTTGACGATTATGGGTAGACAAGTGCAAATTTTTTGTTGTTGGGTTGATGTGAAGACGACAAATACTTACAGAATAAGTAAGACTAGTTTTATTAAAAAAAAACTTCGAGTTTGTATACTATTTACTAGGCAGTAACGATACATCGTTTTGCCGATCCGATACCGATATTTAAAAATAAATATCGCCGATACCGATACTGATTCTGATACCGATACGAATATTGAAATTGAGTTCAAGTTTAGATTAACAAAACTCAAGAAGGACAATTTTTTTATTATACAAAATTACAGTGTAAGAGAGTATTAATATTTAAAATTAATATTAACCCAGTATAAAAAATTGGAAGTAATTTTTAAGGAGCTACATTTTCATTGCTTCCAAAGAATCTGTATTAAAAATATGCAGATAATTAGTAGAAAAGCAAGTAAAAATTTGTAATTCCTTTATTTAAAAATCGATTTTCAAAGGACATTTACACATAAACTAATATGCCTCTAAATACCTTAATAGCTTAATTATACGCTGTTACAAAATGGCATGTTTTTTACTCGTGAAAAACGACTTAGTGAGGCTTGTAGGTCTAGTTGAGTAGATTATTTCGCCATTTTAAAAAATTGCAGTACACCCTCAAAATCGGAAGTTATCGATAAAAAAACCGATTTTTTGGGACTTCACGGACAAAACCAATTTTCATTGCGTTGTTTCTGCACCGCTTTTAAATTTTTAAACAGTGTCGAATAGAGGAGGACTTAAGCTTTCCGTGCATATTTAAAAGATTTTGTTTTGACTTATATTTCATGGAAATATCGTCAAAAGAAATGTTTAATTTTTTATTTCATTCCGATTTTTTAAAATTTTGCGTATTTTTGCACCAATTTGCTTGAAAACCCTATCCATTTTTTATATTTTCATATAAAGCGTATCTATTTTACAGCGATTACAATACGTCTTGTATTTTTCTTTTGCTGGGAATAAGATTTAAAAAACAATGAAATAAATTTAAATTCATGGTAAAGTTAACAAAAAATAAATTATTTTTTTACAAAATAACAGCGCAAAATATTATTAATTTTTAAAATTGATACAAATAAGATTAAAAAAAACGAAATGAATTTAGTTCATGGTAAAATTAACAAAAAATAAATAATTTGTTAAGAAACAACTCTGAAAAAAAAATTTAAGAGTATCCTCGTATCGACAGTAAAATATCGCCGATATCGATGTATCGGAAAATCTGAAGTATCGGTATCGGTTACATCCCTACTATTTACATGACAGCTCGAAAACGTTTTTTTTATTTTTGTTTGAGTTACAGAGGAGCAGGTTCTTAGCAAAGTAGAGTAAAAATAATATTAAAGTTTGTTCAGCACTTTAGCAGCATTTTTGCTTATGGGCTTATATAAATAAATTGAATTTGATTAGGATTTTGTATAGATTTAAATTTTTCGTTTTTCTACATATTTAGAATTCGTTGCTGATCAGTTGCAAATTAAGAAAAATCTTTAACAGATGAATTTTAAATCACTGTATTGTAGGAATATTGTGACAATACATACGGTTCACACAATACCAATACACGGCCCGGTCGTCAATTATTCGAATTTAGTGTGTCTACAAAACTTATGAAATTTAAATAAAGTGAAAATTTCCTTGTTAACTTAAATGCGATACATCAGTAGTGGGCAAAAATCTCAATTTCGTTTGCACTCATGAGTAGGCTGTTTTTTCAACACAATCTCACGTACATTGAGCGTGAGACTCATAGCCTATCTACCCTGTTAGCCAGACCGCATTTAAGGTTAGTGTCATCTACGATTCTTGTACGAGTTGTCCTCTGTCGATTAGGTTTTCTAATCGACAATTTATTTGAATCGTCGTTCACGACAATCTGAGCGACAAATTGTTGTATATTGTCCTCTATTAAACACTTTTCACGACAATGTCTTTCGTTTTGTCCTCAATCTAACTTTTTTGAGGTCAAAATGAGCTCCAATGTCTTATAGTTTGTCTGCAGTACCATTGTGGAGGCCAAGATGAGCGACAATGTCTTAACTGCTGTCCTCAATCCAGCTTTGTTGAGGACAATATGAGCAACAATATCTTACATTTTGTCCTCAGTATCCTACATGATCATTGACGACATAATAGGCGACATTATCACATTTTTAATCATTGACGACAAGACAGTATACGTTTTCACTTATATAATCACTGACAACAAAATAGGCAGCAATTTCGCCCACGTAGTCACAATATTCTCTTAGCGACATTGTGGCTCATTGAATTGCAAACGATTTTCGCTACACTTGTTCGAAAATTTCCTTTATGATTTCTTCCAGCTATCCGACATTCTTCGTCGAGGATTTAGCATAATCGTGCACCCGTCATTGGAGATGTCTTAAAGGCGTAGCTAACTGGGACGTAGCTAAAATTCCCGGATCCCGAAAAATCCCGAAATCCCGGAATTTTTAAAAATCAATACCGATTGGCATCCCTGGTACTGAATATCCAAATGTTCAATACTTTCCTGGTCCATTGCAGCTAAAATGAATTAGCTACAAAATGATCATATGTTATGCATTCATTGACTATTTTTGCACAAGTAAAATAAAAAGTATGTTATTGAAAATAAATTTATCAATGAATTGTATCTTCTGTTATAATTTACAGTACATGATATCAAATATTTTCAATTATACTCAATCATTTTAAAATTAAGTCGATCTAACTTTCTGCTTGGAGAGTATTTAATAAAAGAAATTTAAATTTTAAAATATTTATTGGCTAAAAACTTGTTGTCTGACGTAAAACATTGAACGAGTATTAATTTTAAAAAATTATGATACGCATTTAAAAAAAGATATAACGGGCACTAAGTGGAAAATAAAATTTACTTTGTGTGGGCGTCGCACGTCCATTTTTCTAATTATAAAGTTGTATTCTCCAGTCGAATTACAATTACACTGCTTTACAACGAAAATGTTTAAAGTTTGTAATGCATTTGTTTAAGGTAATTAGGGTGTGCAAAGCGCAGTGAAAAAAAATTAGTTTCGGCCACTGCATGTTGGGACACTGTGCCGCTTAAGCCCAAATTTAGTAAACTAAATGATAACTATTGTTTAACAAAAACTTCATATTCACAGTGTATTGTTTAGCTAAAAATGTTAATGTGGGTAAAGAATGGTAACCCTATCGCAATATCAAGTTGATATGTAAGCAAGCAAAAATAAAGAAATAAGAATATTCCACACCTTAAGGCGGCAATTTAAACATTTTCAAGAACACAAAGCTAATGGAGCAAATATTATTTGTTCGCTCCTAAAAGTATGCCTATATGCATATAATAATTTCCAAAGCATGGTGTAATAAGTATACAGGTTCAACAAATACAAGAAAAAACTAGATAATGCTTGTCAAAAATATGCACGTGCTGGACGTGGCTTATGTACAGAACTACCAGAGCAAAATATAATAAGCTGATGTTATGCTACCACCTGTATTCTTATTACACCATGTTCCAAAGCATCTAACTAATTGTTATCCAATGGCAATTGACGATTTAACTTATGGTAAACAAAGAAGTGTGAATGAAATATCATTGGCTAAACTATTGCCATTCGTTAATTAATGACTGTGTATTTGGGCCTTAAACAGTTTCCAACTAACGACTGAGATCGAAAATATACTGTCTTGAAGGTTCCATGCTAGGGATGCCAATCGAGATTGGTTTTTGAAAATTCCGGGATTCGGTATTTTGCAAATCCCGATCCTAAGATTCGGGGATTTTCGCGATTTCGGGATTGTTTTGGGATCCCGGGACTTTTCGGGATTTCGGACTAGAACACTTTTTGACAAAATCTATTATTTTTTTAATAAACAGTACTTTAATAACTTTACGAAATTTTTGAGATTCATTTTCATTCAAATTAGTTGCAGACATATTATTGTTTGGTTAAATTTATCTGTTAACGATTTTTTTTCTTCAAATTTGCGATTGATCAACAACAAATGGCCTTTATTACGGTTGTCGAAAGCGTAGTCGAAATTAAACAACAACAATGTAAAACATATGGTAAGCATTGCCACTTTTTCTATCGATTTCGTCACGACTACGACAACCATAATAAGTCTGAACATGTCGAAAAATGAAAACAAATCTCTTCCAAATCAAACTCAAGTAATTACTTTTAGTTATCACATTTTGAAGAGTATTTGAAAATCATACATAAGTTGGTTTTGTAAAAAATCGACAAATATGTATTCCCACCTTTGCTAATGGGAGTACTTTTCAGTGGTGTGCTGGCCTTATTCTCTGTAACTCGAATAAAAAGAAAACACTTTTGAATTGCAATGTAAACAACATACAAACTAGAATAGTTTTTTTTTATATAATAGTCCGCCTTATTATATAAATATTTCTCGCTTTCACGTCAACCCGACAACAAAAAGTTTGCACTTGTATACTCGTCGACGAGAACAATTGACTACTATTAATGGTCTTCCAATTTTCCAGACCTTAAAGAATTGAGGTGGCAATAGTACTCAATTGTTACCACCAACAAGTAGAGAAGTGCCAATTTTATTGTGTAGGATAAAAGAAAGTCGGCATACATATATCTCGCTATAATATAGAATAAGAGGGAATCAATTTTTCAATATGATGAATTTTCCAAATGTTATTTTTCTTCCAAAGCTCATATACGATAGGGTATATAGAGGCCAAACTGAAACTTCAAAACCCAAAGTCTGCTGTCAAAAACATAATTCTAAGCAAGTACTAGTATACCATTTTGTATAAGTATTGGTTTAAAATAAAAAATTTCCCACAGCACTAAAAACGCACTTGGTGGTAATAAAAAGTATTCTTAAGCATTTATATATTTGATACGTGAATTTTTAGAAGTTTACACAATTATTATTGTAAAAACTAATGAAAATATGATATAATAATGGTTTTTAATATATTCGATTTCAAAATGTGCTGATTTCCTCGAAATTTTTTTGGAATTTTTGTATTTGGTACTAAATAGCTATGTTCGATTACCTACTACAAGTTACCACATTTACCATATTTTACTACTTTTACTCCAAAAGAGTTCCAGTACATAAAACAGTAAAAGTACCCAGTGGTAAAAATACCCATTACGTAATCGCTGATGTAAGCAATACTTAGTAGCTGCTAGCGGTGACGCTTTGGCTTATTTTCCCACTTAGATTAACATAAGCGTGTCATAGGCTGTTTGATCGGCGAGCTCTCGCTTAAAATGTAAGCTACGATGTCGCTACTGTGCGTTTACAGAATAAGTGAAACTGTAAGCGAGTTTGTTTTAGAAATACAGACAAAAAGTAGGCCACAATTGCTTACTTACAACGAAATTCTCAAATACACAATGCAAAATAATCTATGCTATTATTAGTAAATGACATATTAGATTGCACGTACATTACAATCTAAGTCAGAGGCTCTCACCAAATGCCTGCTCACGGACCCCTTGTAAAAACTTTTTTTTGCGGACCCCGTTGAAGCCCAGGTTGTATTTTGTTTTTTATGTTGAATTAAAAACGCAAATAAGTAAAGAACAAAAGCATATATGTATGTATATTATTTTGATTAAACATTTGATTATAAAAATTCATAAATATGTTTAAACCAAGTGCCGGATTACGTTTTTTATTTTGTTTTTTCTAAAATATTTATTATTAAAGTTCAAAAATATATTAAACTGTACAGAAAACAAAAAATATTTAAACAGATATTTAAAATAAATATCGCTTAAGTTCAACCGAATAAAGTTTTCAAATAAAAATTTTTTTGAGAAAAAACTTTAAAAAGAGTTTTTTGTACATCTTGTTTCTAACGTACAATTCACAAGAAAACATCCTCAAATTTAAATTGCCGTGATCGGGTTTATTATAATATCAAAGATAAACAACAAGAACGGTTACTAGACATAACATTAGTAATCTCTTTATTACATTTCATACATTTTCGCGGATTTGCGATTTTTTCGCATTCTTTCAGATATTTTTATTTTTAAAAGTTTCGACGATATATAGTCAATTTTAGGGCTTGTTCCCGATTTGTCAGTGCAGAGTCTGGGGCACTTTATATTAAACACTGACGATCGCACTAATAGTTTGTTGTTTGTGTTTGAAGATTTCAAAACATAAATACATATCGACGTAGCTGCGTAAAAAGGGCCAATCTCTCATCATTTTACACTGCAGATTGGCCTTTTTTACGCAACTACGTCGATACGTATAAAAAATAAATAAATAAAATAAAACATAAAAAGAAGTATGTAGATCGAAAATAAAAACTTATATTATGTTTGAAAACACAGTTTATTCGGCTCTTCACGCGGACCCCTTGGATGGTTGCTACGAACCCCCAGGGGTCCACGGACCACCATTTGAGAACCGTTGATCTAAGTACTTAGATTGCTCGCTTAGAACGTCACCCTGACATCATCGATTATTATCTAGGTACTTCGTTTCATTTACCACTGGGTAGTAACGAATTTAGTAGAAAAATAGTTTCTCTATTACTACAATTTACTACAATTTGCTGGAGAATTTTTTGTGAGTATATATAAAAATTATATCAAATTGAAAAATATGAAAAAGTACAACACATATTTACATTTTTTTTCTGTTATATTTAATTATTGTGTCTTCAACAAAATTGAACTAACAATAAGTAATCAAATCTTAACTCTAAAATTTTAATTTTTAAGTCCAGCCAATGCCAGACAAAATATTTGTTTCAGCGGTTGGTCCTTTGGTTGTCTACTTCTCTCGTGTTCGGCCGAGAGCAAGAGTGTCCCTCCTTCTCAGCCGAGTGTGGCAACTAAAGTTAATGATGTTTCGGGCTAGGGGATTTGGGTGCAACTCAAGTTTTTTTTATGTATCTTGTCACGTGTTTAGAAAACACTGTCTTAACCAGCGGCACATCTAAAATATTTAAATTAAAATACAAAAACGTTTAAAATTATAGATACAAAACAAATTACTTGTTCACTATGTGCCCAAAATAATTGATATATTTTAAATATTGTAGTTCCTTGAAATACATTAAATAGAGACCGAAGCAATACATGATTAAGCTTTTTTGTTGCTTTCTCGGTAATCTATGATTTCTGGGGCAAAATACGGCATTCGATATCGATCGAAATTTCAATACAAGTTAACTTTCGATCGATATCGAATGCCATAATTTGCCCCCTGAATTCTCGATCTAAGGCCATTACGAGATCCTTTGATTCATTATCTTGCTGAAAATCTTATTAGGACGTTAGGATGTTATCATTATGGTTTTTAAATGTCTTATGTCTACTTTGGTACTAAATGCTGGAAAAGTTGACGAAACGGCTAGTAAAAAGACTTTAAAGCAGGGGTGACTACAAAGGGTTTCAAATAAAAATCCAATAATGTTCAGCATGTTATTTTTGAAAAAATAAAACAACGAAATAACAAATCATTGTTTTATGAGACAGAATTGTGTGCCTCAGAATTTTGGTTTACAGAATTTTCAAATGAAAAGGATTTCCGTAGTTATTGTTCTTTTATGAAACAACAGAAAATGATAATATAACTTAGTTTATATTATATTTTCATGCGAAAATGAGAAAAAACCGAGTAAATTCAAAAAATGTCGATTAACTCGAATAATAAAACTTACTCGAATAACAAACGAAATAAAAGTTTTACTCGATTGTTCGATTAATTTGAAAATTTCAATTTCGGTTATTTGATTAATCGAACAATTGAAAAGTCAATTAAAATCAATACACTACTCATATGTCAACCGATTTTCAAAATTATTTTTTTGGTTTGAAAGATTTTGATTGCATTTTGGCGCCACAATTTTTTTATTTTACTCCCTGTGGAAAACTTTTGTATAATTGTCTTCAACGTAATTATCCTTTCACTGGTGAAAATGGGAGTGAAAATGGCGATATAATACGTAGGTGAAAAGAAAAATGGGCTTAAGTCTGGGGCGTGGCATAAACTGAGTATATTAAAAGCTAGACATACAAAGTGCCACTTGCGAAAAATTGGACATTGCGATATGCAATATGATGAAGTCGGACTTAAAATGGCGGCGTTATCCAGAGTCAAATGAATTAAGAGTTTGATGAAATTTGAACTTTGATCCACCATAACAAAGGCACTCAATTTATAGTACCAACTCCCACAATTAAAATGTGGAAACCCTTAGAAGTGACCGGAAAAGGACAGGCAAAACCACGTTATATTATTTCGTTGAAATATGATTTTGTTTGGTTACCAGATGAGTGCAAAATGCAAATAATTTGAACTCGCTAAAGAACTCTGACGAGAATAGCGGGAGCTATCGAAACATGTCAGTTCAACACTCCACGCAGTAAAATTTTTTTCTAAATAAAAATATAATTTAATTGTAAAATTAAATTAAAACCGAGCTCAAGACAAAATAATTAAGGCCCTAACTGTGTAAATCACATCACCGAAGTGAAATTTATATTAAAGCAAAAACAAACTTGAAAAAAATTTTAAATTTGTTTTTGTTTTTCACAAAAACTCTTCACCAAACAAACGCACAGAAATTCGAGCGTTGCTTTATTTTTCAACAAATTTTAAATTTGTTTAAAAAATAAAACAAATTTATTTAATATTTGAAATTTTGTTTTTGTTTTCTATATAAATTTTACTTTGGTGACGCGATTTAGACCAGGCGTGCCCAAAAGTTTCTTATGGAAGAGCTAACAACAAACATTTCAAGAAAAACTAATTTTTATTCAATACTTTTCGTGGTAAAAACCAATGCATACAAAGAAAAAAATATTTCATATATTTATTTGTTATTGCTTTGCACTTGCCTGCATACAGTGAAGAAGGGCAAAAAATCGAATAAGACAAAGTTGTTTGTGTATTTCGTATTGCTAGTTCTGAGTGCTGTATGTGTGTATTAAAGCACACAGCCTATAGCGAAGTTCTTTTACAAAAACAAATGAGCACCAATCGCATAGGGCTGGGGCAACTCTGATTTAGACAATTAGGGGCTAAATTTCTTTGGATATAAGCCCATACAGTTCAACTAAACTCATAACTTAATAGTTCAAATTAATTGCAAGTCTTTATATTTTTAATCGTATTAATTAGTTGAATTAGTTAAATCGTAGTCGTAATACGATTTAAAGGTTCGAATAAACGCGATTACGATATCGGTTATAGTCTTATAATCGCTTTGCAAACTCTACTTTAAACCGCAAAATATTAAAAAAAAACTAAATGCTAGTTAAAATTAGCTAAAACGAAAATAAAAATCTGTGTACCTTACACTTGTGATCTTTTAAATGAATTAAAAATAAAATACATAGCTAGCTTTTTTCCTTTTTTGCATATAGAATCCCTTTACACTTCATTAATTTTACTTAAGAGACCACCATTTCAAACAAATTTAATGAACATCCATAAATTTTTTTCAACAAAGTAATTTGAAATGTTTTACACTTACTTTTGGCTGAAAGTAGAAAAAGTTGGGCCAAAAAGTAGACGTTCTATATACATACAGAGCATACATAAAAAGTAATAAAAGTCTTATTTAATTCAAGCCTACAAAAGGACAAATAACAATATTCAACTTGTGTTCTTCTATTATTTCCGGTTTCCATGTAAAGACGACAGAAAAAGTGATTTAAAAATACGAAAACGAGAGAATACAAAGGAGCAAAAAAACTTTGTTCTGAAAAAAATTTTCCATATGAAATTCGCCACAATAAGAAAAAAGATGTAGGCATAATGTGCAAATAGGTTCAAAAGAATTAATTCAATAATTAAATTTTAAGGAATTTCCAATTTCAAAACCTAAATTCCTTTCGGATTAATATTCTGCGTCATCTTGCTTTAGAACTTGTTTTTGAAATAGAATCTTTTACCAAAAGAATGTTAAATTTTTCATTTTATTTGGTAAAATTTTTTAAAATGTTATCATAAATCTATAAATTTTGCGTATAGCTATTCATCGTTGCTATAATATAGAAATGCCCTAACTCATTATTTTGTTCAAATCGATCTTTTTATATTATAGGTCCATCTATCGAAATATGCAAAAAACTCGATTTGAAAAAAATAATGAGTTAGGGCATTTCTATAGGCAATGACAAGGGCTCGGACTTTCATGCAAATGAATATTTTTTGTGGTGATAGATAAAGAGGTACTGACTAATTATCTATGCGAATCATCAAATTTTAAGTAGTTTGGCATCGATTTGTATTTGCATATGTTTGCATGTTTTGGTGGTAAGTGCATATTTTTGCATATTTTGGTAATAAATACATATTTTTGGAGTTATAAGATTTTTTAATGTATATTTCTTAATTTTTGAAAAAAATATTAATATTCTGATTATGGATGGCAACTGAGCCTCAGTTGGGTTGCCGGTTGCATTTCTTATTATTATTAGAATTGCAAATAATAATAATAAGAAATTAAAAAAAATATTTGCATATTATTTTAATTTTGGTACTATGTTCGTAGGGAAATGCATATTTTTGCGCATATATTTAATTTTTAGGTGCATTTGCTTAGCGCTTAAAGTCACTTTTTAGCTGCATGAAAGTCCGAGCCCTGGTAATGACATACACTTATATAGATCTCTAGATGTTGATGGAGCATGACCCTACAGGCTGTTAATTGTTGCTAGAAGATACTAGCGAAACTACATCTACTCTATTATACTCTCACCGAAAGCAAATTCTTAAGAAATTGTACAGTAATGTTACATCTTACTTTATTCAAATCATTAAGCAATATATGAGTGATTGATTGAAAGTCACTTAATAACTTATACCAATTTCTTTTTTTCTAGATTTAGATTTTAAGGACTCCACCTAAATTACAGCGTTGAGCATCGCGTTAGCAGCAGGGAACGTATTTACAGTACATTGAAGTTAAAACTTTTTGTCTTAGACTGTACTGTTAATACCTACCCTGTTTCGAACGCAACGCTCAATGTTCTGATTTAGGTTGAGCGGTAAAGCAGCACTCGGCTATTTGTGATGAGAGAACAAAGTTTGTGGGATATTTGCAATTACACTACACAAATATCAAAATATATACAACAAACTACACAAACAATCGTGACAAAATAAATAGTATCTTAGTCACTGGTTGACAGAGCTTTACTCGCAGCTCTTGAATTAGTTTATAAAGTAATAAGTTTTTAATTAAAAACTTTCGATATTTCGTGTTTGTGAGCTTTCCTTTCATTTAATACCCATGAGTGTGATGTTGGCTCTGCCAGGCAAGTTATCACCAACATCATAACTATTTCTGATGTGCATTAGTGTGGTATTGTATTAGTTGTTGTTGGTCTGTTTAAGTGATGAAGGCATAGCACTGGACATAAAGATGCCAATCGGGACTGGTTGTTGAAAATCAGGGATTTCGGGGCTTAGAAACAGAATCCCGTGATCCTTATCCGGGGTTCGGGGATTGTCGGGATTGCTCAATCCCGAAAACTATAATTAACAAATTAGAGTTTTTCATTCGAAAACTTTTATTTTTTATTTAAAACTCATTTTTAAATATTTAATTTAATAATTTGTTTGATTTTGATATGTTGAAAGGATTCTTGTGTTTGGTACGTACTGTCGCTCAAAAATATTTATCATCATAAATTTACTTTAGACTTGGGAACATAGAATCCGTGAACTCAAAGAGGATAATCTGCTGTTCTATTGTATGGAGAACTAAGGTTCAATTCCTGAGAAGATCCCCTGCGGAAAATTTGGTGACAAATGATCCAAAAGTACTCGTCCCATGACTTGAGAAAGTGAGACTGGTACCAAAAATAAGGAGTAGTGAATGGTGAAAAAAGACATATTGTGTAAATGGTCACATATTAACCATTTTCAGTCAATTTAGTTGGTACTCCGGCTAGTATATTAGTAAACGGCACTGAACTAATTCGATGCACCTGGATCAAAGGCCTATTACATAGTATCTATATAATATTAATTGTCTCCCTTCAATGAGACTGCCATTCCACTCAGGAACCTGTTCCGTAAGTATATTCAGATACTAATTCCAGCTTAGCTGGTATTTACAACATTGAAATATAAGTTCCCCTGTGGTCGAGTGGGTAGTGTACTAGCCTGTCATGCCGGAGGTTGTCGGTTCGAATCCTATCAAAGACACCGCTTAAAAATAAATTACAATTTTTAGTTGGATTTGTAACAATAAAAAAATATATTTGTCGATAATTACAGCTGAATTTGGGAATAATATTTATATATATTCTATATTATTCTACACCGATTAGGACTCCATAAGATAGTTCAGAGACAAGTTACAAGGTGCATACAAACTATCAATTAACCCCATCCTAGGCCATCCCCATGTAAAAGTGGCTGGTCCGCTTCGTAGGAAGTGTTAGAACTCGGACTGGTCCCTACCACCTGGGGACCGGTCACGTGACTTGTTTTGTGCCAGTTCCATTTACCGCAGGGTCATAAACAAGCTAAAAAGGTTTCTTCTCAATATTTTTTAAAACAATCACTTGAACTTCTTCAGTGTTCTTTATATGATTCACGAGCCCTTTCGTTGACGTTAAAAATGTTCTTGCATAGTTTGCAATTGACAAACGGAGCATTTTTAGACTGCAATCCGAAATTTTGTAATTGTTTTGAGCTCCTGAAAACTACTTTTTGTTCAGTTTATATACAAGTATGCATACAAAATTATTTTTTTTCAACTTTTTTCGAGTTAACATTCAGTAAAAAAATTTGTTATTTGTGCCAAAACGGGATTCATTAAGTCCCGAAAATCACGGGACTCCAAATTTTAAAATCCCAGGTTTCGGCGTTTCTTAAATCCAGAAAACTACGGGATTTTCGGAATCGGTATTCCATATTTGGCATCTCTAACTGAACAATAAAGCGCCCTTCAGCCTATTAGATTTAGTATTAATACTTGTCAAAAACTCAAATCTTAAATAAAAATCCAACAGTGTGAAAATAAATTGTTATGACTGTCAACAAATACGTAAAGAAATTTGACCGTATTATGGTATTCGTCATTGTTAGGAAAATTTCTAACCAATCGCATTTCTAATCGGCGTTGCCAGTCAACTTGCGTCTCTATTCCACAATTAACTATTTAAAATCTCCATTATGGGTATATATTTTGTAGCATCAATTAAACCGCTGTGTTTTAGTGAACGTTATATAACACATTTTAAAGATAATAGTTCTTAGATTGCATTCATATCAAAATTCGGGATGTAGCTGATACCGTTATGTCGGCGATACCTCAGGTTTGCCGATGTATTGGTATCGGCGATATTTTGCTGTCGATTCGACAATACACAGAAAGAACTAAAATTGGTATTCTATTACTGAATTATTTTTTTTACAAAAATAGGACCTACCACAAAATTCGTAAAAATAAAATTTGTAATTGTTTAATAAGAAAAAAAAAACATTTTTTTATTAAAATATTGTATTGGATTCTTTGGAAATCAAACAAAAAAATTATAAAATTTAAAAACAAATTCAAACTCATGTGTGTTAAAATAAAAACCTACCATATTTTTTTCTGTGTATTTCTTAAATTTTATTTAACAAATAATGTATTTTTCATAAAATGTTTTTTTAAGCTTAATAACGACTGATTCTCTTGCATCACTAGTAATACTTTCGTATTTCTTGTGATATGCGAGATAATTACGGTGACCATTAATTCCATGGAAAAATAGTGTACAAATTTTATGGATTAAAAAAACAGCAAAACTAATTGATAATTAGGCTAAGGTTCGTAATGTTATATTGAGAAAGAATTGACCATCTATAATATTCCAAGGAACAAGCGAAAAATTAGCATCAACTTAATTTTTCAACGTACACAGCAGAACAGAGTAGCACCACTTACGGAAGCCGCTACACTTCCATCGTCAGTGCTCACATGTATTTTGCTTATCACCACTTTTCAGGTGGCTCTGTTGAATGTAATAATATCAAACGCTTTGGGTTTCCAGCTAGAGTTTTTATGTTATTTAATTTGATTTCAAATTGTTTGCTAAATATGTTGGAAGTAATGAATAAAGTGAACATTTGTGAGAAAAAATAATGTACATAATGAGCATTTATTAAAAAAAAGTACAAATAGCGTACACAAAAAAAATAGTGGACAAGGGGCTAAAAAAGTGTACTGTTCACTATAATAGAGTACGGTTGGTCACCGTAGAGATAATGCCTTTGCATATAATGTTTTTTTAGTGCGTGATAACGGACCTTGGTAAACCAAACATTCTGGTCTGCCAAAATAATTTAAAGAAAATAAAAAATTCAATTCACATTGCTCATCAGACATCTTTTCTTACCGAATTTTTAATGTACCTACAAAAAAAGTTGGGACAAATTTTTTTCTCTGGTAACGCTGATTCTTAAAGTATGCGATACACACAATCTGCATGTTTGAATGCTCAAGCTCAAGCTAGACTGATTAAAGTTGTTTATTTCTCTACAATGCGTGTACACACCAGCGATGCCATTTAAGAAGATTTTTTACGATATGACAAAAAACGATATGACATACTGTGTTGTCATATCGTAAGTTTTTTACGATATGACAACACTGCGATATGACAACACCATGTATCATATCGCAGTGTTTTCATATGGTAAAAAACTTACGAAATAACAACACATTATATCATATCGTTTTTTTGTCATATCGCAAAAAATTTTCACAAATGTCAATTGTAGAAAACTTTTTTATTTTAATTTTTTCAAGTGCAATAGTTTGTTATCCTTTTTTGTAACATTTCTAATGTTCAGTAATTCAGTAATAATCATTATAGCAGTTTTAGTTTTCATCTAATTTCGGTCCATAATGGCTTAACATTTTTGTAATCAAATGAACTATTTAATAAAATTATAAAACTATGGATTTTGTTATTACCTGTCGTATAAAACAGCTTCCGAAATGGCAGCAATCGGTGAAAAACGTTGAAAATTTCATAAAATTTTACATTTGTTCCGCTACAACTCAGAAATTTGTTATTCGATCAAAGTTAGTTAGCGTCAATTAGTAGCCTTTTCAACAAGATATAATTAATTTTAATCGAACCGGCCTTCAACTGACTCTGGATGGGCTTCGAAGAGAAGTATATATGGAAAACCCAAATGTACTGTCATTTGGACAATGGCCGAAATGTTTTTTACCACATCCTAATTACCATAAAAAGTTGCATTAGAAAATTTAAGCATTCTAATTAGCAAATTTAGATATATTATGTGCAAAGTATTGAAATAAGTCGTTTGTATACATTATAATAAAAAAATTTATTAACATTCTTTTTTTCGTCAATAGAACGTTTTAGCATTTTGTTTCTGTACATTTAGCATTCTTCGGATAACTTTTCTGGCAACACTGCTTTGACTGATTTAAAATGATTTCGTTTTATATTGAGCTCTCTGTTTAGAAAAACCTTTCGTTTAATGTCTATATCACGCGGAAGGTAAGAAATAGTCAAACAGACATACCCTTGTCAAAAACTCAAATTTTAAGTAAATATCCAACAGTGTGAAAACAAATTGTTGTGATCTGTCAAATAATACGTAAAGAGTTTTGACAGTATTATGGCTTTCGTCATTTTTAGGAAATCTAAACAATCACATTTTTCATTTTATCAGTGTTGCCTTTTGCACAAACAAAGAGAGGAATAACAAAAACAGATGCGATTTTGTTTGCCGCCATAAATAAAGAAAAAGAAGAACGAAAAAATGTGCTTTATTGCAAATTATTTATCTTACGTTTTATTTGCAATGTGATAGTGAAGAAACAAAATGTAATGAGAAGATTTTCTTTAACATTTTTTGACAGTCAGACTAATTTTGGTTTGATCTTTGTCTCACAAAATCTAATAAAAATCTCAAAGTTTGTATTACAGTGTGAAAGAGCCTTTAACAACAACCGGGAGGCGACTGCGACAACAAGCTTTTCTACCTCTTATAAAACGCAAGCTAGAACTTACAGACCAACCTAAATTACGACGCAAAGCGCAACGTAATTTAACGCTTAACTTTTACGCTGACATGGGTAACCTAAATTAGAGCGTTAACGTTGTGCCAGAAACAGTAATGTTTACTCACATTGATTAATAAAAAACTCTAAATAGAAATAAGAAATAGAGATGAAGACGCTTAATTGACCTGAAAGTAGCTACATTTACATTACTGTAAGTATATGTGTGAGCATTAACAAAATAAACAACACTACTTTTGCAGCCAACTTCACTTCTTTACGCGCTGTCAAAATTGGATTGCAAAGCGTTGACGCCGCGTTATTTCGGTTGGTTTCATACATTTTGTATGGGCATGAGAAATTTTGACAGCCAGACAACGCTTTGCGTCGTAATTTAGGTTGGTCTCTTAGAACTGAAAAATTAATAATGAGTCAGGTACTTCTTATTGAGAGACTTGACCTTAATGTAGTTCAATATTCCGCAACTATTGCAAACACGGTCAGCCCCACACGTGGTACAAGTTCTGTTAAGTTTACGAGAAGTAGAAGTGTCTCTTGCAAAGCTCTGGCAAATAGAAACAGTAAAAAGGTACAAGAATGGGGTAAATGCGTGGGCCTTTAGATTTATTACTGAGAACACAAATGTAAACTTCGCGAAAAGATTAAAACGAAAAAAATCAATACAAACTCTTTCTATTTTATTTAATTATAGAAAATAATCAATTATGTATTAAATAAACACAAAAACATTCTAGCCTTAGGACTGCGGAAATATTCTGCTCTAAAATTTCATATGTTGAAGAAAAAGAAAGCACTTCATAAATCGTATTACATATTTTCTTCTGATTCTGTGTGATAACAATCCTTCGCCTATTTGTCTCGAAATACATAATTTTGTAAATTCCTTTTTAGTAGTTATTTTCGATTGCACATCTATCTGTTGCTTTTGCTTTTACTTTGGCAGCTTTTAATAAAATTAAAAATAAATTTAAAAAATCCTACTCCATACTAAAACATTTGCAAAGATTATGTAGGCTGAGTTCCATTAAAGCAACATAAGATTTTTATCTTTAAATAAATTAGATTTTTTATTTTTCTCTTTTTTCTTATTTGAATCTATCGAGAGGAACTTTTAAAAGCTGAACATGAAATATTCAAGTTTGATTGTAACAAATTTTTTTCATTTTGGAAAAAGAAAAAAAAATTCCAACCACAAAACGAATTTGATACACAATTCTTTCTATATTCACATAATAAATGTAAATGGTTTGCATTAAATTTAACAAAAAAAAAACATAAAAAATACTATTGAATGCAAATGAAGTAAAGTCAAATGATGAAGATGATGATGTGTGTGATAAAATTTATTTATATCTTTAAAATACAATTTTTCTTTAACAACAAAAACTTACACATTCATACAAGTGAAATAAGAATAAAAATCTCAAAGGGCATCTCGATTTCAAATTTCTTTCTAACATCTACAAAAGAAGTCTGAAACAAAAATACATGTGAAGCCCTGCGTAACGAATTGCCTTTAATGAATTTGATTGTCTAATATTTGAACGTATTAAACATAAGTAACATTTTATTTTATTAGGCTAAGGTTCGTAACGTTATATTCAGAAAGAATTGGGCATGATTAATATTCCAAGGAACAAGGGAAAAATTAACAGCAACTTAATTTTTCAACAGCAGAAGTGGCGCTACTCTGTTCTGCTGTGTACGTTGAAAAATCAAGTTGATATTAATGTTTCCCTTGTTCCTTGGAATATTAATCATGCCCAATTCTTTCTGAATATAACGTTACGAACCTTAGCCTAATAATCAATTTAGCTTTAGGTTTTATTTCCTCCATGGACTTGGACTCAGAAAAATTAATTCTAAAAAATAGAACACATTTAAGTGAATGATTTTACTTTAAGCAAGCAGTTAAGATAAAATTAAATTTTCTTACCTCTCCAATATTTAGTTTTCCTGTGAATCACTTCCCTCCTTTGCAATTTATTAGTTCCAAAACTTAATTTTTGTTAGAAATTTTAATTTAAATTTTAATCTGTCAAAATAGGTATGAATACAATTATTCTTTTGGCGCAATAGAATTTTGGTATCATTGTAACCAATTGCTTAATTGTGTTATTTTAATCCTTAAATTTGAAATAAAACCAAAAATTTTTCGATTGGTACACTCCAATATTGGAAATCAGAACTTTTCAACATGGTTTTGATTTGGTTGCACCTACCAATGTAATTTATAAATGACAAGTTGGTTGATACAATTGAATTTATGGTATTAGAAATCTCTAATTACAAACAGGAACAGATTTTGAAAAGTGATTATAAAACATCTATTGTGTATTCAAATCTTTAATAATGGGAATATCATTTCGGGCCACAATATCAAATATTCACAATGATAACATATTTGCAACCAATCTATTCTCTCTGTATGCAGAACACACGAAAAAAGAATTTCTTTTTTTCAATGTACATTTCTTTAATTTATTTCATTACGATGGGTATGGCGAAGGTAACCGGGCTGGATAGTTTTACTACATATTCATAGACGACAACTTTAGTAGCATGTTGCCAACGTTAGCATCAACGACTTTCGTGCCCTTTATTCGAAAATGTCGTCAATAGTTTATTTGGACTGTCGTCAATTCATCGTCGGTGATAGTTACTTGTTGCGCGCACGCATCGATGATGTCTCGAAGACTTGGCCCACGGGGTAGATATACACAATTACATTCACGTGCATTAGTACGTACGTATGGGGTGTGAAATTGCATATAATATTTATATATGTACATATATGCATATATAAATTTTAACCCATATTTTATGTATTTTCCTTTAAATGGAATATGCTATGAGAATAATGTTAAGGACTGCAGTAGAAATATTACAAAAACTCATTCATTATAAAAGCTTCGTCTGCTTTATGCATGGCCATTAAAATATGGTTTTTATGAATATTTTATTTCGCATAAAATATTTAGTAGAGGAGGCAGAAAGGTAAATGATCGATTGAAATACATAGTTTTAAAATGCTTCTCCTCTCAGGATTATAAAATTAACTTCAATTAATTTTCATATTTAAAGTTTCAGAAGGAAAGAATATTTTGCATAAAAAAAGAAATAAAATGGCGTGCTAACAAATTATTATTCGTTTATACAAAAAATCTTTTATTATCCTTATACATTTAGTACCATGTCTTAACACTTGAACACTCACAAACCAAGTTCACAGGGCAAGTTCCTAGCGCACAGTGTATATTATTACACGAAACCATTAGAGTTTTTTTACCGTCTACTCGAAAAGTCGTCGAAGCACGTACTAAATTAAGTATCCCGAAGGCTACTAATATTGAAAATTGTCGTAAGCGAAGCCGAAATTTGACATACCATAGTGTTTAAAATCCTTTCGCCCGGCCAAAGCCCGGCTACACGAAAAGTCGTCGAAAGCACGTACCAAATTAAGCATTCCGAAGGCAACTTATATTGAAAATTGTCATAAGCGAAGCAAAGACTTGATTCCATCTGCACGAAGGATTTCAAACTTTATGGTATGTCATATATCCGCTTCGTTTTTGACAATTTTTTATATTTGTGAACCTTGGAATGTTTAACTTGAGAAACGCTTTCGACGATGTTCCGTATAGCCGGCCTTCAGCCGGGCGGAACACTTTTCAACAATGTTAAATCTCGACTTCGCTTACGACAATTTTTAATAATAATAGCCTTTGTAATGCTTAATTTGGTACGTGCTTTCAACGACTCTCCGTGTAGCCGGCCTTTGGCCGGGTGGAAGAATTTTAAACTCTATGGTATGTCAAATATCTGCTTCGCTTACGGCATTTTTCTAAACCACTTTTACTTCTATAGAAGCCAAATAATGGTGGAGATAAAACACATTGGAGAAACTTGCAATTCTTTAATATAATATAATATTTTAAATTTTATATTCGATTTTGATGATTACCGTAATTTTTGGGTGTAAGATTTTGGGCGATTTTTCATATGAAAAATAACTTAAAACTTGTATGAAAAAATTTTTGGGCGATTCTTTATTTTTATTTTTGGGCGATTTAGTTTTGGGCGATTTTTCATGGAAACATTTTTAATGTGAAAAATCGCCCAAAATTTCAAAATGAAAAACACCAAAAAAAATGGCCCAAAATTTTTGGGCGATTTTTCATATGAAAAATCACCCAAAATTTTTATGGAAAAATTTTGGGCGATTTTTCATTTTTATTTTTGGCCGATTTGGTTTTGGGCGATTTTTCATGGAGCCTATATTTTCTTATCAATGTGTATATGGATATGTATAAAACAAATTATATGAAAAAAAACATCAAAAATGGAGAGCAAAGACTGTAATTGATTAAAAGTCACTTAAACTCTAACGAGCAAAAACATGGAGAATATCACGTCTAGGACCAAATAGCGGAAATTCGCAAAAAAAATCAATATTTGAAAACGGCTCTAAATCTGATTAGAACTCGCTAAAACTGTAAGGTATATCCAGAATTGGGGGAAAAATCTCGTAAAAACTTGCTATTATTGGAGAGATATCAAACTTTAATATTGCCCCTAAAAATGTAGGAAAGCCAAAGCCTTGGAAAATCAGACTTACCGCGGAAAAAGTGAGAATTCGCGAAAAATTTCAATATTTTATACAAGCCGTAAAATTGATTAAAAGTCGCTAAAACTACAAGGAATGCGGAAAATTCAATAAAAACTTCGAAATTGGCGCAAATTCGCAAAAACTTGCTAATAGCGGCATGATAGCCAACTCTAAATTTGATGAAAATCGTTAAAACTATAAAGAATCTGAAAGCGTACAAAAAAATCGTATCTATCGCGAACATGGCGGAAATTCGCGATAAATCGCAATATAAGAAACAAACCTTAAAATTGATTGGAAATAGCAAATATGGTAAAAAAATCTAATTCTCGCAAAAAACGCGAAAAACTCGCAAATTCGCGTAATTACTGAAATGTTTTGAAGAAAAACTGTAAAGAATAACAACATCTCAGATAATCATACAAATATCGAAAATGGTGAAAACTCACAAAAAATGTCTACAAAAGATTTCTTGTTGAGCATTTTGCAAATTTTTTAATTTAGTTTTGAAACTATTTTGAAAAATATATACATATATTCTAACTGATTCAAACTACAATAATCAATCGAAATTATTTAGTCAGGATTAACGATTTTAGATTACGATTGCAAATCATAATCAAAAAAAGTTGATTACGATTAGTTAGTTTTTAATCATTAATCACGATTAACCTTTTGCCAACACTGTTACATACAATGATTAAAGTTAAATATTAAATTTTTTAACATTCGATTATGTATTCGTACATCTATAGCCAATACATTGAAAAATATAAAGTTTTTCTTGTAATAAAAGATGTAAAAAAAACACTAATTACAGCCAAATGGCACCAATATTGAATGTATGTAGGTACATATGTATGTATGCCTTTATCTGAACAAATGGATTTTTGGGAGAGAAATATCGCAAATATATGACCACATTAATAATTTGGGAGGATTTTTTCACACTTTATGGTTCGTTAGTACGTTCAGCTCTCGTTATAGACATCGTCTAATGTATGTTTGTATGGCCGTTCAAATAAAAGAGCATAGAATATAGAAAAGTAAAAAAAATTTAAACAAATATTACAGACATTTATTTTAGACAGATGTTGTTGTAAATATATGAACCTATAAAACTACACATCCTTACAACTACAAAACTCAAAAAATTGGAGAGAAAATTTTAGTTCTGTAAAGTACGGGCATAAATGCAGATAAACAGTAGACTAGAATTGAGAATTATTTAATCATATGAATGAAATGATATTTTTCAAACATTATTAAAACATATACAAATGTCTTCCTTTCTAAGAAATTGTTTTTTCTGATATCCTTTGTTAAGACATGAACAGACCATAATCTTAAATATGTACAATACATCCATACATACATAAATTATTTATAAGAGCTAAAAATTTTAAATTTAATTTATCTAATGAGCACAGGCAAAATATTTACAGTCATGTGCATAAGTTATTCCAAGTAAGTTCAAACTATGTCGATATTCTAAGGTCTGTGACAAAGTAAAAATAACAAATAATCAACATTTTTACATTGCTTAATATATAAAAATTGTTATTTGTAATAATTTTGTCAATTATCACAAAGTTCAGAATAAGGGGGTTAATGTTCAATTGTATGTATAGAAAACTTCTTATAATGAAGTAAAATGTATTCCCTTATTCTAACTTCATGACAATTTTTACACTTTTTTGTTATGAATACGGCTGCTAGAACTCAAAGAATATCAAATTCTTCTTCTTATGCTTGGAGTTAATTATTACGGTAATATGAGTTACACATTACAAATTGTTGCAGGAAATAATATGTTTTTTATTCCCTTTTACAAAATTAAATGTAACAGAGACATTTCAACATGTAACGCACATTTTCTCAACTCTGGTAATCTTGAAATTTCATTTTCTGATAATTTTTTTTGTCATTTTGTCTTATCCTTTATATATATAGGAATAAAAATTGCATCAAATATATGGAATAATATGTATGTAAGAATAAAATATATTAAATTTATAGCGTAGCACTGTAGGCTTGATATACAGGTATAGAAAATATTTTTTTTTATTTATTTTACCCATTCTATACGAAAATGTGTATCTAATATTGTACATTTCTTTATTCATTTTCACTTGCCGGATCGAATACTTTTTAGTATATTGCAAAAAAAGTTATAAATCACTTTAATTTACAGTGATATATGTATATTTTCGGTAGTACATAAATAAGCGAATAAATTGTTTCACCTATCGCTATTCGGTATATCGAACAAACTTGGCTATATACTTAAAATTTTTTTAAATACTCACGTGTACCTTTTTATATTACATATTTAGTTTTCCACTTTTGTTTTTTAATTTCTTTAAAAATATTTTAAATTGTATTTTTTTAGTTTTTCTTAAGTCAGTTATTTATTATTTAAGTTGTAGCTTGGAATATATGTATACGCGATTCAATATATAATTAAAAAATTCGAAATTAAAACAAAAGCTTTCGATAGCTAAAAACATATGTTTCACTTGCAATAAGTGCGAAAAAGCAAATGGGGTAAAAAAATTTACAAAAACCATCTGAAATTTTATTTTCTACCGCTTTTTCAACCCAACTAGTTTCCATGTGCATGCTATTAGCAAATAAAGTTTCATGCCACAATTTTCATGAAATATTTCATCGTGTAAATTTAGTCTATGTGTACATGTTCTGTCGATCACAAGAGGTTGATATGAACTAATTTGATGACCACTGCTCTAGGGTATTATACGGTATGTCAGACTTGCTGGACCATACTATTGTACTTGTCTTTTTTTTTAATTTTCTATTACGGTTTGAATGTGTTTACATAACTTTTTGCCAATGGCAAAGCTAATAAAAATTTAAGCCAATAAATTGTATGTGAACAAATGCCAGCACACATAAATCGAAGAAAAGGAAAAAAGTTACAAACTCCTTCACGTCTACATATTTATATACCGAAGTATGACTGTGCATATGAATGTGCGTATGTATCTACACTAGGGTGTCCCAAAAGAAAAAATGTTGGGGCTCAAGCATAATTTGAAAGCTTTTAGGGTCAAGTAATTTTAAGATTTTTTTTTTCAGATTTCTCGGAAGAGGTTTAGAAGTCGCACAAGTCGAGTTTTCATTCAAAATCCGGGGTCTCAGCCATTTTTCTAACTTTACTCATAACTTGGTCAATAATCACGTCTTTTTAATTTGTTGACAAAATATTTTTAGACAAAAATGTCTAAATTTTCCTTCTATATGCATAAACCAGTAGTTCCGGCAATATTTTTGCACATTAAGGTACCATACATTAATTTTTTTTTTAATTTTTGGATAAATTATGTAAGAAACGGTTTATAACTTTTAAAATTTCTACAAAAAGTATAAAAACTAGTGATGCAGTTTTAAGGATGGATAATTTCTAATTAACTTAAAAAATGAAATTTGGTTTGTACCCGATGAATATTAAATATTCAAATTTCCAATTTTCTGTTTTGTAATCAGCTGGCCGATATATCAAATAAATCGTTTTGTGTATATAAAAGTTTTCGTTTGCTTGGAATATTGAGAACTACAACAAATCGCGAAGTTATTTGCAAATATCTTGTAAAACTGTTATTTATCGTCTTTCTGTCTTTCTTATTATGGAGTGGTAAGAAAAGTATAATTGTACTTATAAATAGTAATGCATTTGGTGAAAACAATTATTGATGTCATTGATGTCCTTGATCCCGCGAAACCGCCGACAAAAATGCAAATACTGAAAAGATATTTTATATTACATCTAATCGAAAAATATAAACTTTACAATAGCAAAAAATTTTAAAGATTTTGGAAAACAAATCAAGAGGTCCATAAAATTTCTCGTGAAATCATAAAACTCCACTCGAAGAGGGTAGTTTTAAGTAAGATTAAATCTAGGAAAGAGCTTCTTGTACGACATGAAGAGCTTGTTCGGAAAAAAAGCTCAACCTTCCGGAAAATCTAAAGGATCAAACAGAGTTCTCAAAACGAAATCGGAATTGTTGGGAAACGAGGATAACTGCAGCATTGGTAGCGATAGTTCGGACTATTTAATCTATGAACCAACAAAAAAATTGGTCCATACAGAAGCTCCAATTTCCTAAAAATTCAACAGCTTTGTACAAGTCTTAACATAACCGGAATTAGTTGACGCAAAGCTTCGCTTATAGTGAATGTTTAGATCCTAGTCAGAACACCGCATCGTAAGAAACCTAATAAATAATTTTTAAACAAAGCCAAACAATAGGTTTATGTTTACTGTTTGGTATAAATGTTAAACAGGCAAACAGCTTATAATAATATCATAAGCTGGGTACAAACCTAAAACCGGGTATAACTCCGGAACGCTAAGAGCAAATTCAAAAATTATTTTTTCTAAACTATTAGTAATTGATGTTTCAATTACTAGAAGTAATTGATGTTTCAAAGTGCATCATTAGTTTTTTCATTTTTGTAGAAATTTTAAAAGTTATAAAGCGTTATTTACAAAATTTTTGGAAAAATTACGAAAAATTGTAATGTACGGTAGCTAGGAAATTCATTGTCAAAAGTTAAGTTCTTACACAAAAAAATTTATCTTAGGATTTTTTCTTTAAAATTGTTTCATCAAAAGTGAAGAAAATCATGGTTTTTTACAAAGTTTTGAAGAAAACTCAAAAACGGCTGGCAAAAATTCCACTTGTGCGACCTTAAAACCTTACCCAAAAATCTGAAAAAAATCTCAAAAATACTTTACCCATAAGCTTTCAAATTATGCTTGAGCTCCCATGAAAACAAAAAAAAAATCTTTTGGGACGACCTAATACACACATTCAGCAGATGTATAAAAATTATTTTTATTCTTACAATTTTCATATTCTTGTTTGAGCTCCATCTCCTTTTTGTGTGGTCATAAATTGGTTTTTGAATTTAAAAGGAATAAAAAGAAAATTAAGCAGCCACAAAGATTGTAATAGTAGCAAATATTATTTTATGATCAAAAACGGAGACCAACAAAAAAGTGCACTCATAGATATTTAAATTATGGAAAAGAGATTTTATTTTTGTGATAGATATGTAAGAATATTTATATACAATAGTCACGCTATCTAAATTTGATGTAGGTAACTCTTAGAACAAAGCAGAAATTTCAATAAAATCTTGAGGGTATGGGAGGGGGTAGACGAGTAGCCCCACAGATTAAACTTTCCACCAAAATCCAGTCGACTTATTTTGTTTCTCCAGTTGTTTTCCAAATTTCGATTGCATCTTTTCCGTTCGTTTGCTTTCTTTAGTTTGGCTATTTCAAATGTAAATTCTTGATCAGTGGAAACTTTATTTGCGAATTATGCAAAGCAATTATCATTTAGAGATTGAAATTTTAATCGCTATTTGGGATTTAGTCGTAAGCCACATGTTGTACAACATGAACGATTTCATTGAAATTAAAATTTTATGTGCCTACCCTCCCCATAGTTTAGAATTGTGAAAATGTAAAAATTGTTGATAACTTTTAAAATACAGGTTGTTAAATTTTATTGTAAGCGCCAATCTTTGTATATATGTATATCTATATATACATAAGTATATAACTAGATATGTATACTGGGCCGAATTTGATACTTCCTTCTGCGTGTTTAATCGTAATTGCTATGCGAAGATTTAGAAGAAAAAAAGTCTGAAAATTCTCAACAGGTGGCGCTGTAGGCGGGTTGGTTGTTTTTTCCTTACAGGAAGCCAAACTGTAAGAGCGATCGTATTGTAATTTTGGATCTGTCCCACTGGCTCAATGGGCTAATTTATTTTTTAAACCTTTTGGGGGAAAAGGATACAAATTCATTTTTAATTTCCCTGCATTCGCCCAACTACATTAGTTAGACTCTCTACATTTTATATGGGTCACTTAAAAGTGCAAACTCCAACAAAATCTTGTCGTTGTAGGAGGGTGGAGATGGGTACCTCCCATAGAAAGGAATTATTAATTTTCCTATACTTACAGATCCTCTACATTTTCTCTAATTCGATGTAGGTAATTTTTAGAGTAAAGTGAAGGTTTCAACGAAATCTTGGGGATACGGGTAACACCCATACAAAGTAGCTATAAATTTTATTATATCTACAGAGCTACAATAGTCAGATTATCTAAACTTATGTGGGTAGCTCTTAGGGCAAATTGAAAGTTCCAACACAATCTTTGCAGTATAGGATGGGGAGGCAAAGTAATTATTAATTTTATTTTAACTGCAGAACTACAGTAGTGGATCTCTCTAAATATGATGTAGGGAACTTTTAGAGCAAAATGAAAGTTTCACCCAAAGCTGGGCAGTATAGAAGAGGGAATGCGCGTAGCCCTATACAAATTAATTATTAATTTTATTATATCTGCAGAACCACAATTTTTGCTACCTTAATTTTATGCACTTAGATAATTCTTGAAACAAAGAAAAAAATCCCAACAAAATCTTGGAAGTGGGGGAGGGTACCACCATACAAAGTAATTGTGGATTACCCTATATCTATAGACTTACAATAGTGAGGCTCTCTAAATTGAATGTAGGTAGCTGTTAGAATCAAGTGTAATTTTTTGTAAAATGTTGGAGGTATAGTAGGGGAGACGGCTATCCCCCATACAAAGCAATTATTAATTTTCCTATATCTAAAGAATAACAAAAACGAGACTTAATTTTTTGTAGGTTAATTTGCGCTTTTCATCAAAAGCCTGGTGGTATAGGAGGAGGCGGACTTACACCCCCCTAGCTTCCTAGCTTCGCCCGATGTGCTTTGCTACACCATTGTTGTGAAGATAAAGGAAAATTAATACATAATTATTTTTACTCGGTGTCCGCTCTCCAATTCCACCAGGAATTTGTTTACAAACGAAATTTATTCTCAATGTAAACAAAATCAAATAAATAGTTTTGCTATTTCAGTTTTTTGTATTAGTTAGTATTTTGAGTATACGAAGAAAGACCTGCATTTTTTCAATGTCCATTTCTTTAATTTATTTCATTAGGATGGGTGGCGAGGCTAGATACTTTAGGCAAGTGACAACAAAAGTTGGCGCACTTAGCCCGAATTCCAAAATGGTATAATACTTGGCCGATTTGTTTTTCAAACTGTAAAAAAAAACATTTTCCCAAGAAATCTATCTATTATTTTTAAGTAAAGTTTTTCGAACGGATTTTCAATTTAAACAAGAATACGTTCGAATAATGACTAAAAAAAATTTTTTTACTTAAAAATAATAGATGGATTGGTTGAAAAAAATACATATTTTTCGCAGTTTGAAAAACAAATCGACGAAGTATTATACCTTTCTGGAATTCGGGGCTAAGCGCGCAAACTTTTGATGTCACTTGCCAAAAGTACCTAGTACATTTTTTTTCAACACGTCCGATTAATGTGTTGAGTAGTAATAATTTCAAGAACATCGTTTGGCAAACGTAAGATTTTCTTTAAAAATCAGGCCACTACAGTATGAATTTTCAACTGTCATTAACAGAAGGATATCTCACAATAATATATGAGAAAAAAATAAAAAAACTGAAGATTTGTAGTCACAGCAATAGAAAGAGTATGACTGGGTTATTTGTTTAAATGGCAACACCTTTTAAAATAAGTGACATGGATTTTTTTTATAACTTTTTTCGGAGCAGTCACTACGTGCCCTATCATCCGCTTTCGGCTTGACGTTGATGGGACACTCTTTATAAAAGCAACAAGGAACGATATACGCACATATGGATGTATGTAGCACAGTCCTGCTCAAACATACTTTTAAGGGGCACATACCCCAACAAACCAAAGGTTTCGACTTTTTCTGAAGTCCAACTTTTCGTAACAAATTCGTTAAGCCATTTCGGTAGTTTGTCTGAAATCAAACTTGTCGTAACGAATTCGTTAAGACATTTCGGTAGTGTGTGGGAAAAAATTTTTTTCGTACCTACATGTCGTTTCGAATTCGTACTGGTATTTGGTATGATTGTTCCCTTTGCTGTAGCGATATCGAATAACAGATTGACATATTGTAAAATTATGCTTGTATCGTCTTTTATTTCCTTTAAACTCATTAAGCAAGCCTGTTAAAATTTAATTTTAAAATCTTAAGATTCTTTAACTACGATATTTACGACAAAGATTTATTCTTATATTACCAAGTACACAGGGAAAAATATGGAAACTATTCCTGTCGTATACTGGGAAAAAAGGTCAATCTAGCAGCGGAGAAATCATATCTTCCAAACAAATAGTCTGATCAGCAAAAAATATATTGATGAATTATAGGTAAAGATGTAGGTAATATAAGACCAATTTCACCAATAAAATTCCTACGTCTTTGGAAAACCCATTTCATCCAAACTTATAGTCTGATCTACAAAAATGTATAGATAAATTATAGGCAAGGATGTAGGCTAGAAATTTTGTAAAAATTATTCAGCTATTTTTAACACTCTAGGCGCTATATATTCTTTTACAAGACCAATTTTACCGATAAAATTCTTTAGTCGTTGGACAGCTTATAACTTCCAAATTATTAGTCTTATCGACAAAAAATGTATGGATGAATTATAAGCAGGATGTAGGCTTTAAGGTCGGTACAAAATTAGTCACCTGTTTTAACACAGTGGGCGATATGTGTTGTTGACTTTTAAAATATTTTCAATCGTTTCGTACATGAGCAAAACCAAAACAAATACTTTTGCAATGATAAAGATTGCAAACAATACAATTGGCTCGTTCTTCCTTCAATTTCGTCATTCTCGTATATATAAAAAAATAATTCAAATAAAAAAAGTTCTACTGCTACTGAAACTAATGTCAACAATCACAATCAAGGGGCCATTCACATATTACGTAACGCTCCAGGGGTGGGGGGTTAAAGATTTGTTACGAATTAGATACTTTATACTGAAAATTTAGTAAAAAGCCTTACGTAAAATAGCGTTACGTAATATGTGAATAGGCCCCAAGCAAACAATGGCAATGGCATTTCGCGTTATTGCACTCGCTTTGCTTTTGAAACAACTGTTCAGGATAATGATTATTATATAAAAACGAAGCTCAATTGTGAAAGTGATATTCAAACGAGAAAATTTACATACTCTCAGCCAAGAAGTATTACGTCGTATAAAATAACTGTATCGTTTGATCTTTATGGTCGATTAATAGATCCTTGTTTCTGGCCAAATAATTCTTTAGTTGGTGAATATATATTTCTTTTTTTTAATATATACAAAGAAAACCGTAGACTAAATAACATGACCCATCTTCCTATTCGGGAATCTAATAAAAAATAAATAAATTGAACTCTAGATAATCGTATAACTATCGTATATCAGAATGTTCGTGCATTAAATTCTAAATTATCCAAACTGTACATCGAAAGTTTTGATTAAGAAATAAAATCTTTAATGCGGAAATATTTTTAACAATTACCATATCTACCGAATAGACAGCAAAACTCAAATAACTGGTGTTGGTGTTCTCATAGCTGTCTCCTGTTTACTTCGATCTGAGGAAATTATAATTGATAGTCCACATTTAATAGAATTTATTGGGGTCCTAATTAAGGCTGGTAATAAAAAAATTTTAATAACTTGCTCCTACATTCCTCCATGTTCTGAGCAGGCAATTTAAATTGAGGATATAAAATCGATTGAACAAGTTATATTAAAGGCAAGCCCAGAAGATCATATTTTAGTTTTCGGTGATTTTACTCTACCATCGATCTCATGGTTGTATTCAACTGAGGATTGCTGCTATTTTCCTACTAAAGCGAATTACTGGAACGACGATATTATTGACTTAGTGTTTGTAAATGAACCAACTTACTATATTGCAAACCGTGTAGATCCTATGACTAAGCCTGAAGACTCACTCATACCATCCAACAACCGAAATAAGTTTCAGTATTCCAGCTAATTTTAAACAAGATTGAAACAAAAATAGGCTAAAACTTTCTGTTTTAAACGTGCTGATTATGTTGCCCTGAATCAATATATTTACAACACTAACTGGCTGGAGCTGCTATCAGTAGCCGATGGCACCGCGCTATCTATTGATGCAATGATTAATAAATTTTATAAAATTATTTTTGATTATATGAATGAATGTATCCCGAAGATTACTCTAAGTCAATATTCTGGCCCTCCTTGGATCTCTAAACAATTGACTAGACTGAACGATACAGAAAATACAAAAAAACTGGTTTAACGACGGTTATGGGAGATATTCCGCTGCAAGAGCTGACTGCAACTTACTTACTTACATGTATTACGATATGTCTAAGAATGAAAAAATATTTTCATGTAAACGTGAAATGTATTAAGTAGGAGAGAATACGGATACAAAATCTGACAAGCGTTCGGTAAATGTTTATTTTCTAAACCATTTTAGAAACTTACCTACAAGAAATGTATGACCGAAACTAATACACACACAATTTTTTTACAAATACATTTGTACATATGACTGGCATTGTTGATGGAGATATCTATCATCGTTGACGATATTTAGACATTTGTTTACGTTAAAACTTAATATTTAAATAATGCATATGTTAGAGAAAGGCAGCTAATGTATTATTTCCTGACGTTAAAAATAAAAAAGTGTTCATTATTAAAAAAATAAAAAATATATTTTAAATAAAACATTTACTAAATTATTTTATGGAATTTCAACATGTTTCCGATATGTGAGGGTAAATTATTATATTCTGACGATGACTACATTGATACCTGGCCATGGAAGAATTAGTGGAGAAATTGGAAGAATTGGTGGAAAAAATTAGGCCCTGTCCTACGGCGAAAGAGGAGAGGACCTTGCTAACAGATTATAAAATTCTTCAGTTAGCCGAAAAACACAAGCAGAGTCCGACCCAAATTTGATTGCGCTTTCAAATTCATTCCCTTTTTTCAAAAATTTTATTAAATATTTTGCATAATTTTTAATAAAATTGAGATTATAATATTATAATCTAATCTGAATTGTTCAGAAGAAAATAAATAATAATCAGCTAATCAGCTTTTGACTAATCAGCTTTGACCGATATATTCATCAAGACTGATTAGTCAGCTGTGATGGATTTTTTCATCAAGCCTGACTAATCAGCTTTGACCTTTATATTTATCAAGACTGACTAATCAGCTTGGACCGATATATTCATCAGGACTAATTAGTCAGCTGTGACTACAATTTATATCATTAATGATTAGTAAAAAGCAGTGGAGTGAGCAGTTCAGTTATGTGTTCTATAGTCGATAGAATTCATAAGTTCGACAAAGACGCAAAATCACACGTACACAAAAGTTTCCATCAGTTTTTCAAATTGTTTTAAGAAAATTATAGAAACTTTGTTCTACCTGATGATATATATTTCCATCAGCACTACCAGTCATATGATCGATCAAATGACTGTCACTGTTCTTGTAGGGTTATGTATTATCATCATACCAGAGGTGTGAAAAATACTTACAACAGACTTTTGTTCTTTTTTTTATTCTACAAAGTCTTTAATACTTTGTATTACCATGTAAAGATAGCTTTAGTAACATGTAATATACTCCGATTCTTATTACGACAATTGAAGCCATTATCCTTTTCCTACAACGCAAAATCAACTAGTATCATTTCCACCTACTTATATACTATGCTGATGTCGTCAACAATTTAAGAAAGGTTAAGTCATCAAATAATAATGGACCTGACAGCATACCTAGCTGCTTGCTTATTAATTGTGCTCGAGCATTTCCTAAATACTGGAAAGACTCTTAATTAATTTAAATCAGGAAGTAAGTCAAATGTTTTAAATTACAGAGGTATAGCAAAGTTAATGGAACTTAACTTTTTGGAAAATGTAGTTCCGACTTAATGTTTCATCAAGTTTCGTCATTAATGACGCCTTTCCAGCGTGGTTTCCGCAAAGGATGCTCAATAACGACAAACCTGCTTCAACTTACATGTTTAGTAAATCGTGGTTTTTCTAATGGCGTCATTTATACAGACTTTTAGTAAGGCGTTCGACAAGGTTAATCACGCTTAATTGATCATAAAACTTCAGATATTGGAGTTTACTAACAGCTATTTGAATTGGATTAATTCTTATCATACTGGCAGAAATCAACGGGTCTGTTACAATATCACTCTATCTAAATTTATTAATGTAAAATCCGTAGTTCCTCAGGGTAGCCATTTAGGTCCAATCTTATTCACGCTTTTTATAAATGATCTTCCAAATGTTATTAAATATTCCAATTTTCTTATGTATGCTGAGTAAACATTATTCAAAGCGGAAACAACTTAGAAGATCAAATTCTTCTTCAATGGAATTTAGACTGTTTCTCTATTTTGTGTAATACAAACTTATTGGATTTGAACCTAAAGAAATGCAAGCACATGCATTTTTCTCGAGAAACTGTTGCTATCAGCTCCTACTTCTTGAATGGCTGTCAGGTGGAATTGATTGATTCATTCATCGATTTGGACATTATATTGGATGTTAAACCAAATTTCATTCACGTTACCATGACATCCAACAAAGCACGTGGAGTACTTGCTTTCATAAAACATTGGACAAAAGAATTTATCGATCCACTCATCACCAAACAACTATATACTTCATTAGTAAGACCAATTTTGGAGTACGGTTCAATTATTTGGGATCCCCAATATAGTTCTCCTTGTAATAGAATTTAGTCTCTTCAAAAACAATTTCTACTATTTTGCTTACGAAATTTTTACCAGAATTTCTACTATTTTGCTTAGAAATTTATACAGATTTACCATCGTATGAAACCAGACTTTCTTTAATTGGATTACCCACTGAAAAGCCGGAGAACAATGCTCAATGTTACGTTTTTAGTCAAATTAATTAAAGGAAAAGTTTGCTCTAGTTTCCTGCTTTCCGACTTATCGTTCAATGTTCCTACACGTCCAACAAGAAATTTTAGTCCATTGCACGTGCAATTTTTTCGCCATACAAAAAATATTATCACCAACAAATTTTCCAACAAAAGTTTGTCTAAAAATAAATTTAGTTTTCAGTAAATGTTCTTTACATAATCAATGAATTATTTGTTTGTCTCTAATTTAGGACGCAAATACCAAAAACAACAAGAAAAACTGTGTCGTAAAAAACAACCGCGATGACCACTTACACACAAATAGCAACAACAACAATGGTAGCAAAAGGAATGCAATTGCACCAAGTTTGTTTACTAAAGATTTTTGAGTGAATCAATTCGATAATGTCGTTGCATTAATTCTCATTCTTTTTTTTTAGAGTCTTTAGATAAACATTCAGACTTAACACATTTAACAAAGTAAAATTTCATAAATGCTTAATGGATATGATGATGATGATGACCCACACAAAAATTTTGTTTGATATATTACAAAAAATCCAGTTAATATTTTTCTTTGATTAAGAAAACTATTTTCTTTAATATTTGTTAGTATTTTTAGACAAATTGTTTTATAAATTCAGACAAAAATATTGTTTGATATTTTCCAGAAAGTCCAGTAAGTCTTTTTGTTTGATTTAGTAAATTGTTTTGTTTACAATTTGTAAATATTTTTCGACAAATTGTTTTACAGATTTAAACAATTTGCTCACTGAAAAAACACCGTTTTTTAGATATATTTGTCTATATTTACAAACTTGTTTGTAGGTCCGTTCCTAGACAAAATGTTTACTATTTCATTGAATTCCTTTCCAGAAAATGAAATATAGTTTTTTCTGTGCATAATTATACGAACTATGACCACTTTAGAAGAATTTGCTGCGATTATAATAATCTTTATATTTTAATTGATCTATCTGTTAGTGTTAATACTATTAAGCATAATATAATATTGTTTTTAAACTCTTGTTTTAAAACTTGTTTGTAGGTCCGTTCCTAGACAAAATGTTTAGTATTTCATTGAATTCCTTTCCAGAAAATGAAATATAGTTTTTTCTGTGCATAATTATACGAACTATGACCACTTTAGAAGAATTTGCTGCGATTATAATAATCTTTATATTTTAATTGATCTATCTGTTAGTGTTAATACTATTAAGCACAATATAATATTGTTTTTAAACTCTTAATTGTTATTAAGTTATAGCTATTATTATATGTATGTATCTGTAAGGATTTATTTCATAGACTAAGTAAACAAATAAATATAAAAAAATTGAACACTTTATCAAAAAAAAAAAATTACTTTGTCCGAAAACGTCCATCATTAGCGATTCAATACCCCAACATATTTGATTAAAAAAATCAATAAAGAATTACAATCTAATTTCTTCTCAATGCTTAAAAGGGCATATTTTCCGAACCAGGTAACATAGTAATAAATAAATTTAATTATTAAATAAACTGGTTTGTCCGCTTTGAAAATGCATTTAAATTTGTTTCAAATTCGATACATATTTTTTTATTATTCCGCCGCTAGATTGGCTGTTTTTCCCTCTGTGTGCCGCAGCGAAACATATAAAATACCGCCATTTTTTTGTTACTTATTCGACCTCTTCTTCAATTTTTCGAACAGCTTTTGCTAAAATAAAATAAAAAACATTTTCCGATAATATTAATCTAAACAAATTTCACTTTCTTTTAAATATAAGTTGTACGTTTCAGATTATCTTGGTGAAACCGCAAGGATTTTTTTGATATAGTTACAAATTTAAATTTTGATAAAAAAAATAAAATATTTTCACTACACATAAGCAATTTGATAAAACAAAATATCCCGATATAAAAATAAAATAAGGCAAAATCCAACTTTAAATATTTTTACAGTACTACAACATTATGTTGAAACAACCCAGCAAACACGAAGTCAAACCTTTGAAATAAGATGACTTTATCATTGGATTCCAATCACAATTCTCAAACATTTTTTAAATGTTTCTGTTTACCACTTAAATTCAAGTTGATAATGATTTGAATATAAACATTTAACAATCAGTGTTTTATAAATTTGATGTGGTGTTATTCTCAAATTATAAATCAACATGGAAACACTATTTAAAGCGAAACATAAATTGGAAACATTTTAACAATATATATTACAACTGCAGAAAAATTACATATTTACTGTTTGCTGGCTTGTGATCAAAAATTAATTATCATTAGTAACAACCTGAATAAGAAAAAAATTTTAAATATGAACTTACAAAAAAAATTTATTTCATTTATGTTCCACATAATATTACAATCCACATTTGAAAACCCTTTGAAAAAAACATTTGAAAGTGAGTTGATAATAAATAAATTTCTCAATTTGAAAATAATTTCCCCATTTTATAGAGAATGCTATGTTTTTCAATTTATTTTCAAACGTTTATCGGTTGAGAAAAGGTTTGATTTCAAATCATTCTTAATTTGAAATCAAACCTGCGTGAAATAAGTACCTCCATGATTTATATAAACGAAATATATTTTTGTGTACATTAGTTTAGGCTAAAATATATATGGTATTCTCATAAATATTAAATGTGCGATATTTGAAAAAATGCAAATGATTTAAAAATTTATTTTCTGTATTTGGATTCAGAATAAAAATGTATATGGAAAAATAAGATCAATAATATAGATCAACGGTTCTCAAATGGTGGTCCGTGGACCCCTGGGGGTCCGTAGCAACCATAAAAGGGGTCCGCGTGAAGAGCCGAAAAAACAATGTTTTCAAAAATAATAAAAGTTTTTATTCTCCATCTACATACTTCTTTTTATGTTTTATTTATTTTTATTTTATATACGTACATACATACATAAATACATACATACATACATACATACATACATATGTATTTATGTTTTGAAATCTTCAAACACAAACAACAAAATACTAGTGCGATCTTTTACTCTTCACTGCCTAATATAAAGTGCCCAGACTCTGTACTGACTATCACATCGGAAACAAGTCCTAAAATTGACTAGATATCGTCAAAACTTTTAAGAAATAAAAATGTGAAAGAATGGGAAAAAATCGCAAATCCGCGAAAATTTATAAAACGTAATGAAGAGATTACTAGTGTAATGTCTAGTAACCATTCTTCTTGTTTAGCTTTGATATTGTAATAAGCCCCCATCACGGCAATTTAAATTTGTGGATGTTTTCTTGTGAATTCAACGTTAGAAACAAAATGTACAAAAGAAAATTTTTATAAGTTTTTCTCAGAAGAAATTTTTATTTTGAAAACTTTTTTATATTGAATTTGCTTGAGTGATATTTATTTTAAATATGTTTTTAAATTTTTTTTTCTGTACAGTTAAATAAATTTTTTGAACTTCAATGACAAATATTTTAGAAACAAACGAAATAAAATACTTTTTCCGTCCCTTGGTTTAAACATATTTATGAGTTTTTAATTCAACATAAAAAACAAAATACAACCTGGTCTTCAGAGGGAATCCGCGAAAAAAAAATTTTGCAAGGGGTCCGTGAATAGGAATTTTTTAAACTAATTTTTTATTTTAATTAAAAAAATTAGTTTTTTAATTAAAAACTTTTTTATTAAGATTTAAACTAAAAAGAAAACTATGTTTTTGCGTATATTAAATTCTTACTAAACAAAATCTCATTGCAAGATGTAGCCCCCACAAGTTAGACTGTTTTCCAGTAAAAAGTTGGGTATAAAATATATATATAAAAAAACAAAAATCAGTTCGGGCACCAAGAATTGTGTTTCCCGGTGTTATCGATAATTGCATTATGAGTTCCTCAATTGTTGTTTTTCTTTTTAGTATTATTGCATGATATACATAAAATAAAAGAATTCTAAAAATTCTTCTTTATGATGTCCAACAACATTCCTTTTAATAGTGAGAAAAAAATAATTTATTTAAAATTAACATTTAAATAAAATTCTCTTTAATTTAATTTGATTCTTTTTTCACCACAAACAAACGAACAGTATGACTGAAAGGCGTAGTAAACAAAAAGTTTTTGGCTTTAAAAGCATTAATAACGAGTAAAGAAAAATTATGATGATGATGATGATGATGATGGTGATGTAGATGTGGATGTAGATGCCCAAGCAGATAATACTTTTGATAAATTCATGAGAGGGGATTAAGAAAGGAGTTATGCGAAAAAATAAAAAAAAAATTAAAAATATTGCTTGGATCGTTGGTTGCCTAGTTGTGTTGGCTGGCTGTCAAGCAATCCGTTGATGGTGGCTTCGTGGGTTATGGAAATGAAATGCTGGTTAAGTTTAGTGGTTATGATGGCGCGGTTAGAGGTTAAGAGCTTTTGACACATAAAAGAAAAAGCTACAAATATACCACACTTAACTAACTACCTACATACATACATACATACATACATACATACATACATACATACATACATACATACATACATACATACATACATACATACATACATACATACATACATACATACATACATACATACATACATACATACATACATA
>OY101450.1:90000-104354 GCA_956483635.1 Panzeria rudis | reverse complement strand
TAAGTGGAAAAAGCCTGTAAGGCTGTTTATTTTATAGTGTTTAATTTGAAGAGCTTGGTTTCGAAAAGTGTATGTATAACGCCTATATGGCATTGAAGAATGTTTGCGCTGAAGATATGTGTGAGCATGAATCCACAATAACTAAGTTCAGCCTGTGGGATAAGCAATGAATAAAAATGGCTTGTGGATTTGACTCCTTTATTTTAGCTTGTAAGCCGTTTGAAAACCAGACATTGCGTGTGCTCCGTCGCACGATTGGCCAATTATTGGGATATTTTTTAACTTTTTAGATTCCAAAAACTCCATGATTAATGTTTCCAAAGCACTGGAATCTCTTTTAGCGGAACAATCTACAAATCCAAGAAATCTTTCTTCGACGTGCAAATTTTTTGCGAATCTAATTGATATTGATAGTTGCTCTTCTCTATAACATCTTGCTTCGTCCATCATCAATGAATAAAACCCACATTCTTTAATGTTGTCCGCTATATTACTTGTTTCCATATTTGCACAAATTTCGATTATCTCGTTTTGAATAGTGGGACTACAATAATTTTTCGTTTTGTTTAAATTCTGTTTAAAATTGGAATCGTATTTAGCAAAATGTTCTGCTATTTCTATTTCCTCTGTTTTTTGAACTAGAATCTTCTCTATGACCTCGTAGAGAAAGCCCTTGACGCACCAAAAGTAATATAATATCGATAATTTTTTTGAGATACTCACGATTTTCATTGATTTGTTTAAAATGGTGCTGTAAAACTTTATCGTGTATGTTTTCAGTAAGTGAGCTTTTGAACATCTTATAGCCTTGGAGGCACTGGATATGTTTTGCACATTGATTATGTTTCTTTAAAGACTCACTCAACTTCTTCCAATTTTCTTATCCAGTTATAACAAATTTTTCATTTTGGTCTCTTGATTCTTCTAAAGCAAAATTGCGACAAACGAAGCAAAATGTTTATGTTTTTTTTATTGTGTTACACGTTTGGCTATTTATGGTCAGATTTCTTGATTCTTAGGATGCAAATAAAACCAATTTATTTCATCTTTTTTCTCAACGTTTCGTCAGCTTTTTTCCGACGTCTTCAGGAGAATTTTTATTTTTAAATTCTGGCAACAAATTACAAGTTTTTTATTATTTTTGGTCATATTTTTGTAATATTAATTTTTATGTTTGACTTACGATCTTCAGTTACATTATTGAATAAATTATAAAACTGGACAGCACGAACAATTAATTGTATAATTTAAATAATAAAAATTAATGTAAAATATCACAGGCAAACTTAAAACTAATATCACAGAACTTCACTTGTCAAGTTATTGCAATTGAATATTGCAGTTTGGTGTTGTCTTTGTCTTCTTTTGTATTGATCGATTTTTTAATACGTTGCTGTATTCGTAGGCTTTCTAGTGTATATCTTTTATTCGCTCTCTTTTCTCTATCTAATATTTTGCCCCCTTAAAATCTATTTTATGTCCCGTTTCTTTCACATGTTGGGCTAGAGCTGTTGTCTCTTTTCCTTTGTTTATGTCTGCTTCATGTTCTGATACTCTAGTTCCGAGTTTTCGTTTTGTTGTTCCCACATATACTCTATTGCATATTTCTGTTTCATTTCCTTGACAAGTTATTTCGTATACAACATTGTCTGTTTCTAATTTGTCAAGTTTTGTTCTTTCCTGTGTAAAAAGACGTCTTAGTGTCTTGTTTGATCTATGTGTGACTATTGTTGTTTTATCATTTATCATCTGTTTTAATGTTTTGTTTTCCGTCAACTTTGGTACATATGGTACACTGTAAAAAACTTTTTCTGCTACTCCATTATTATTGTTTCCAGTTGCGTTTTTATTTAAGCATTTGTTTATTAGTTTGTTCGTAATGTATATCGGGAAGTTGTTTTTTGTCATTATGTTTCTTATTTTACTAATGTTTTTATTTCTGAATCGTTTGTCACTGATGTTGAGAATTTTGTTAATTAGATTCGTCGCCGTATTTATTTTCATGATCATCGGTTGGGTGGAATGGTAATTTATTAATCTGCCAGATGCGGTTTCCTTTGCATACCAGTCTGTTATTAATTTGTTATTGTATTTAATTATTTTCATATCCAAATATGGTATTTCGTTGTTTTCTTCTATCTCAATAGTGAATTGCAGATTTTTGTGGTATGAGTTTAAAGTTTTTAATACGATTTCCATGTCCGCTTTTTTAATAACCGCAAATAAGTCGTCGACATACTTACAAATAAATTTTAGGTATATGTGTTTTGTTTTCAATTCATTAATAATATCGTCTAATAATGTGTCCAAAACAATATCTGCTATCGTCGGTGATAATGGGTTACCCATTGGCATACCATATGTTTGGTGATAATACTGTCCATCATATGTGAAATAATTGTTGTCTGTTATACAGAATTGAAGTATTTTCAAAAATTGCCTTCTACTAACAGTAGTGTGCTCCTTAACGGTATCCCATTTGTCAAGTATGTTCTTAATAGCTAAATGTGTAGGTATATTAGTAAATAATGATACCACGTCAAATGATACTATGATGTCATTCTCGTCTAAAGTTATATCACAGAGTTTTTCCTTCAGTTGCATAGAGTTTCTGATGTTATAAGTTTGAGAAATGAGATTTTTTAATATTGTACCCACATATTTCGACAGATGATAACATAACATAAGCAAAATGTCTTTTGGGCTTTTAAGCTATATTCAAGCCAATCGTAGACATCATAAAATTTGGCAGAAAAAAATCTGGATTGACCATTAATGATACTTTTCTGAAAAGCTACTTTTGGTTTCTGCGGCCCAGTTTCTGGAAATCCCAAATCATTGCAATTTGCTTTCACTAAACACCTTTCTGACGTTTCAGTATTACATCCAGTCTGCGTATTTGTAATAGTCAAACTTTCCTCTTCAGCCATGTTATTTATCGTTAAAATGTCACATTCTTTTCCGGCTTTTTCGTTAGAATTTTCTTCTTCTGCACTTTCATTTTTCTTAAAAAATACCGAATATCAGACTCTATTTTCGAAGTTTTTAATCTCTTATTTCCCCTTTGATTGCTTCGATTTTATTTAAATACAATTATAAGTGATTCGTTCGTCCTCATTTCTTTCAATGAAATTACAATTAGAACACAAACAATATACATATATGTATAAAACGTTATACGAGTGAAGTGTTAACAGAAAAGAAACAATTGAAATAGATTTTGTTATTGACACACAATCTGGTTTATTGTTATTGGCAAAATCGTGGTACTTTCGTTAATTGCACTCAAGTTGATTGTATGTAGCAAACTTTAACATTGGTAACGGGCCATCAACATTAAGGACTCTTTCATGGACAAGACGCAACAACAACAACAAAAGCATATAGCATAAAAAATATGTGTCCAAAGATTACAAATACAAAACAAAAGTAGTAACCAACAATTTTCCTTTCTTTGGTCGGCAATTGTCAATCGAAGTTACAATACCAAAAATTAACAATAATAACGTCATAACGAGGAAAGAGTTTCGTAATGAACATTTTCAATTACTATTTAAAATAAAGTGCTCTGCCTACTTACTATCATAGATCATTCATTATTTGATAATTATTGCATGCGAATAGCATAAACATTTATCAAGGATGGCAACTGTCCTGAATGTACGCGTTCCTTCCATAGTTGAGAAATAAATTACAGCAGTCTAATAACCATGAAAGCAAGCTAAAAATAACAAAATCGTTTCGTCAAGTCGTAACGGAATTTTCGTGAAGATTCATTAAAATTATCAATCTATTTTCCTGCACGCATAATCTGTAATTAGCTAAAACTAATAGCCCGGTTTTGTAAAATAAAAGTCTTCTTACATGAAGTTTTCGTTTTGTTACGATAATGTTTAAAATTTGCTTTTTGTAACATTTTTGAAAGCTTTCGTCTATTAAATTTTGAAGTAAAAAAAGCTTTTTTATTGCGTGAGAGAATATTATTGCCAATAGATTTGTTTTCAATATTTTGCTTTTTTTCTCATGTAAGCATATCGTATTTGGTGTTAACCCTACAAATAAACTGACGTTTGCTCATAAAAACAAATAATTAATTGAAAAATAAAAATTATTTTAAAATATTTAAAATTTTTTTAAATAAAAAATACAGAAACATGCATACATATGGACATACATATGTACAATTCTACATACATACATGCATATGCATACATACTGTTACGATGAATCATCAAAGGCAGTTTTGTATACTAAAGATTGATTGCATGGCTTGCCTTCGCCCGGGATTAAGGTGTTTCACCTTTAGTTATCTCTGTATGTAATATGTATTTATATACATTAAGCCAACTCACCGAAAAAAAATATTTTGTTATACCTCTCATATTAAAGATCCGTCTTTTTAATGAGGTTTCCCAAAGCATTTGAGGGGTATAGCGATGACCGCCCGTGAGATGGACCGTGTCTAAAAGATGTCTATTTTTGTAGTTTTTTGCATGTTGTGGTATTTTCTCCCAAAACAACATATGATGAATTTACATCGTTTGAAAGATCTTTTCAAGCTGCATCCAATGATGCATTACACTTTATCATTCATACCATCAGCAATGCGTTATTCCATAAAAACCACGATTTTTTAAGCGTTTTCATTACAGGTGCTATTTATATTAAAATAAATTAAACTTTTTTTTAATATTATATAATTTGAGGCATTGTTTATTTATTTGTGTTTCTAGTTATTGCAAAAGTTCGCCAGTTTCTAAGTAAAGAAACAAATAACCAATGCCTCAAATCAAATAATTCCTAAAAAAATAAAATTTATTTTAATACAAGTAGCACCTGCAATAAAAACGCTTAAAAAATCGTGTTTTTATGGAATAGTGCGTTGCTGATGGTATGAATGGTAAAGTTTAATGCACCATTGGATGCAGCTTGAAAATATCTTTCAAGCGATGTAATTGTTTTATATGTTGTCTTGGAAGAAAATGGGAAAATATGCAAAAAACTACATAAATAGACCTTTCTTAGACACGGTCCAGCTTACAGGCGGTCATAGTTTTATTTATTTGTATTTATTTGCAAAATTGTAACCTAGCACAGCAAGATATATTTCTTATAAATGACAGCGCTAGTGAATTAACCAAATTAATAAATAAAAATAATGACATGACTAAAAATAAACCATTATGCATATGGAAATATAAGAAAAATACATACATAGTTTAAAATAATATAAATGAACAGAAAAATAAATAAAAATAAATAAAAAACTGATTCAAATTGTGACAAAGTTAGTTTTTTTTTAAATCATTAAAACTGAAATATTACATTATGAAAAAATTTTATATAACTCCTTTTTAAACGCATTTGCATTGCCTAAATTTTGAACATAATTTGGCAAGGAATTTAGACCCGTCAAATGTTTTAGGAATCCTCATTAAAAAGACTGGTCTTAAATTTGAGAGGGGTAACAAAAACACATTTTTCATCTTCATACAAGTCGAGTCGGTTTAATATACATATGTATGTATGTATTTGCCCCCAGCAGATAACTCAACTTGTCCAAACACGCATGTAAAGTATATTCCATAGAAGACTAGGACTACTCCAAATATAACCCAAATGTATAAAGAAAACATGTTCGATTTAACATTACGATGTCCTAGGGATAAACCATATAACCTAACTCTGCACTACATCGGAGTAATCTCAAAGCTACTCCATGTCAACACTTGATGGAGCACCCAAACGTTCGTGTTAAAATTAATAAAACACGAGCACTTGTCGCGTAACTACAAACTCTTGTTTGCAAATGATAAGGTCCACAACTACTCTATGTCACTATTAGATGGAGCACTCAAATGTTCGTGTTTTAACGATTACACTCGTCAAAACGCAAACACTTGTCGGTTAACTTCAACCTATTGTTTGCAAATGATATGGTCCATAGCTGCATTAGATAGGACCATGTTGTAACTACTCCATATCAGCTAGATTGGACCACGTAGTCCAATATTATCTGTAGAGTTTATATCAAAAGTAGCTTCGCTAAGTAAAAAGTTTCTGCCTTGCTGGACGTGCTTCTAGATTTTCGCCTCTGGGCATATCGAATGGCGACTTCGTTTAATAATTATTTTCTGCACTGAACAAGTTTCTTCTTAGCCTAATTGCTAAAGGCAAGCTAGTCAGCAAATTTTTACTCAGAGGAGACTAGCCAAAAGTTGTCCGGAGGCTGGTATGGCAGAAAACCCTTACTCAAAGAAAATACTAATCGATATACCCGAGGAGAAAGTCGTTAAGAAAAAAATCTTAGCAAAACCTCTATTTTATATGACCAGAGGAGAAAAGAGTGGATACTGTTTCCATTTTAAAGTGGAAACAAAGTTCATTGGCGTTGTTTCTCAATTTTGGTGGACATTATTTCCACTTTGGAAGAAACTAATGCCCATGGACGTTATATCCTTTTCGATTTGGATATGAGTAGTCCACTTGCAAGCACCGCTAAGTTATAAAAAATAAAAATTCGCTAAAAGCCGCCATTTTATTTGTTGTTTGAAGTTTTAACAAATTTCGATATAAAAGGTCCGCCATATAACGTTTTTTTTTCAACTAGTGCTTATTTCGTGAATGGTAACACTTAGATCATGTCTGATTTGACAGATAATTAGTTTTATCCTTCCGCTGAACGAATATGGTTGTGTATACGCTTGCGAATATGGTTGTGTATGGGCATCCGATCGACTTACAGATGCCGATTTTGCCAAAAAAAATAATCTTTTCAGATGAAGCTCATTTTGATCTTGGCGGGTATGTAAACAAGCAAAATTGTCGCATTTGGGGCACAGAAAACCCGCACGCATACATTGAAAAGCCGACGCACCCAAAACCAGTCACTGTTTGGTGCGGGTTTTGGTCCAGAGGCATAATTGGAGCATTTTTCTTCGAAAATGAGGAAGGAGTGGCCGTTACAGTCAATGGCGATCGTTATCGGGCCATGTTGAACGAATTTTTGTTCACAAAAATTGAGGAGGAGGATATTTGCAACATTTGGTTTCAACAGGACGGCGCTACGTGCCACACAGCCGAAGCTACACTCGATGTTTTGCGCCGTTTTTTGAAGATCGCATTATCAGCCGCAGAGCTGATGTCGTTTGGCCACCTCGGAGCTGCGATTTGACACCGTTGGACTATTATTTGTGGGGTGCCGTCAAAGATAAGTGTTACGCCGACAAGCCAGAGACAATTGACGCTTTAAAGGACAATATTCGTGAGGCCATTGGTGAAATACAGCTACACACAATCGATAATGTGCTTAAAATTTGGACCGATCGTGTAGGCTACTGCATGGCCAACCGAGGCGGCCATTTGAATGAAATTATTTTTCATTATTAACCGGAAGGATTGTACTTTCAAATAAAAAAAGAAATTTGAGAAAATATTCAGTAGTTTTTTTTATAGCATTTTCAAAAAAAAAAGTTATCTGGCGGACCCTTTATTAAGATAGCGGTGTTTGCAAGTGGACTACTCATATAATGACCACGTTTTGTGTTAAGGATAAATTAATAAATATTTTCTGCAAATTATAGTTCTTTCTTAATTTGTATTTATTTATTTTTTTTTGCAAAAATTTTGATTTTTATTTATATTTTACTTTGTTTATGCAAATTTTAACTTTGCGCGAAGTTTTTGCTGTCTATATAATTTTACTCATGCAATTTGCTAGACAAACGAGTGGATATTGCTTATCGACTGTTTTAAACACTTTCATTCGTTTATTACGAATGATTTCATTTTATAATAACCAAATATATATGAAAAAAGCTCTTAAAAGCTCTTTTTTTTCTCTCACATATATTCTCACTCACTTAAATATTGTATGTTACAAAAACGTAAAACTACTTTTGTTCGTTCTTTTAACGAATGAACAAACTAAGTCATTTTCTAAAAACAGGCTATAAGAGGGGAAATAAGTCATCTTTCAGTAGAATTTTTGAAATCGCCGCCGATTTCAAATCGGACGATTTCCATCACATACCACAATTATCATTTTATGAAAATTTTCATAAAATTTTGCACAAATCGCACGACTTGCAAAAAAAATCTGTCACACAGTTGCATTTTTAGTCCACACTACCATACTTTTCTGGCACGCATGTCATATTTGGCAGATCGCGCGATGTGTGGTATAGTGAATCATGGCCTTAAATTGCATATTAGGCTAAGGTTCGTAAGGTTGTATTCAGAAAGAATCGGGCATTTTTAATAATTCAACATCCATTTAATTTTTCAACGTAGACTGCAGAACATTCATAGTTTCATAATTTTATTGAATAGTCCATTCGACTACAAAAACTTTAAGCCAAAATGAATCAAAATCGAGAAAAAATAAAAATCCTTGAATTAACCTTTGACTCTGGATGTCGTTTTAAAGAGAAGTATAGTTATGTATGCATACCCAAAAACACGCAGCCTTGATTTCAAATGCAGAATGATTTGAAATCAAAAAAGGGAAAATGTTTCCAATTTATGTTTCGCCTTAAACAGTGTTTCTACGTTGATATATAATTTGAGAATAACACCACATCAAATTGATAAAACACTGATTGTCAAGTGTTTATATTGAAATCATTATCAACTTGAATTCAAGTGGTAAACAGAAACCTTTGAAAAAGGTTTGAGAATTGTGCTTGATGTCAAATGATAAATTCATCTTATTCCAAAATTTGACTTCGTGTTTGCTGGGTAAGTACTAGCAACACCCGGTGTGCTTCGCTACTTCATTGCTGTGCAGATATAGAAAAATTAATAATATCTTCGTATGATTAATACCCGTCTCCGCACTCCTATATCATATCACCATGCTTTTGTTTAAAAGTGAAATTTACCTCTCAATGAAACCTACCTCAAACTTAGAATCTCGCTATGCTGGTTCTCCACCATATAAATCATTTTTTTAAAAAACGTATTTAAGGGCTTCTTTGGAGCAGAAGAACACAATTTAAATTTTATTTCTAACTTCATTATTTTAGAAGACAAATGGGTTACAAAAAAGTACCAAAATTATATTTTTGCTTTTTATCGTCCCCTAAACGTATTTGAGGAATTCTTAAGGAGAGAAGAAACTAATTTAAATTTCTATTTTTATTATTTAGAAGATAAATGGATTGCCAAAAGGTACCAAATTACCATGTTAACCTTTTTCTTCCTCAAATGTGAAAATTTCAAAAGAGTATCCAAACTCCGTCCGCTTTTTGTCGATCTAATTTTAATGTTTTTGGAATTTTACGTCCACCTTAGTTAGATCTGGAGATATAATGTTACTGAATTTACCGATTTTTCTCCTTTTATCCCCTTAAAATTTTAATTTCCAAAAATCCCTTTTTAGTGGATGTATACATCGGCAGATAAACCTACATAAAAAAATGTATTCTAATAAAAAATATTCATTCCGTATATCAATGTATAGAAATGACGTCAGTTAAGTGCGACTTTGTCTCGCACACGAAGTGTTCTGTAAGAATACCTTTGCCTTTATGCCGATTTTCGTTTATGTTTGGGAACTTTTTTTTTATATTTTCGTTGAAGGGGTTTTTCGAACGAATTTTTTTCGTTTTTTGTATTTTTTTCGTTTTGGCGATTTTTTTTTTGTGTTTGACGATTTATTTGTTTTTAGAGATTTTTTGTTTTTTGTTGATTTTTTTTGTTTTTTTTTGCGATTTTTTCTAACGATATTTTGAGTTTTGGCGAATTTTTAAGCTGTGGGGTTTTTCTCCTTTTGGCGACTTTTTTCGGTGTTTTGCGATTTTTTTTTAATTTTTGGGACTTATTTTAGTTTTGGCAATTGTTTCCATTTTTGCTGTTTTTTTTTGCTTTAATAAATTTCAAAATTACATAACCAGATAGAATACCGTTTAATTTTTAAATTGTTTTTTTAGTATACGCAGACAGATGGGCGGACGTAACGAAATCAATAGGGTTCATTTATGTTGAAATTCATGAAGTTTTTTATATAAGAAATCGTTTTAAAATATGTATTTGTAGACTGAAAATTTTGTAAAATCTTTCTTAGTCTGATTTGAACAATTCAGTAATAAATATATGAATTTCCTTTTATTTAAATTACCTTAAGTCAATAGGTTATGAGCGACAATAAGGAATTGGCAATTGGTATTCCATAATTTAACGGTTGTGGATGCGATAACTGGCAGTTTAGAGCCAAGATTCATTTGGATTCATTAAAGATTTTCGATGTTCTAACCGACGATCCGCCAGCAGAAGCTAATAGTAGAGCAGAATTTTTAACAAGAGATAAGAAGGCTAAAATTCATGCTGATTGTTTAAGCTATGTAAGACATAAAGGTACAGTTAAATAAATGTGGAATAGCTTGGAGCAAGCTTTTGCTAAGAAGTCGTTGGTAAATCAATTGCTGCTTGGAAGACAAATTGCAACACTACGTATGAACTCTGGAGATTCCCTTAAATTGCATTTGGAACATATACATACATAACATCATCAGACAGCTAAAGATTTCTAGAGCTAATGTAGAAGATAATGATCTGATTACACAAATTTTTCTATCCCTGCCTGAAAATGTTGACCCTTTGGTAACAGCATTGCAAAATATAGATGACAACAAATTAACATTTCGATTCGTAAAAGATCGATTACTAAATAATCGTGTTCATACTGAAGAGGTAGAGAAGATAGCATTTTCATGCAAGAAGCAATTTAAAAAGAAGTTCAATGGTAACTGTTACAAGTGCAACAATTCGATCATCAAGTCAAAGATTGTAGAAGTCGTGAAGTTCGTACTACTGATAAAAAGTTTTGTTTTATGTTGGATTAGGGCGCTAGTGACCATCTTGTTAATGAAGATTGGTATATTTCTGACCTTTCCAAACTTGAAGTTCCCTTTGAAATAAATATTTCAAAATATCATTTATCAGTCATTGCTAAATCAAGTGGTAAAATAGAATGCAAAACAGATATTGATAATAGCATTGCAATGAAGGATGTTCTGCACCGGACTTACGAGAATATCTTATGTCAGTTCGAAAGTTAACGAAAACTGGTGTTGAAGTGAAGTTTGTTGATAATCGAGCTTTAATAATAAAAGATACATTGATGGATGTAGCCTATCTTCGTGGAATTCTTTATGAAATTGAAATCATTATTGAAAGGTGTGAAAGACGATGAAAATGTGTGGCATCGTCGTCTTGGTCATATCGGAAAACAAGACTTAGATTCTCTTATTAAGAGTAATGTTCTTCCAAAAATAAATATAAAATCAGAAAGGTTTCGTTTTTGTGATGTTTGCGTTGAAACCAAACATGTTCGAAAGTCCGTTTGATGGCACTAGAAATAAAGCTACAAGAATATTGGAACGAATTCATACTGACGTTTGTGGACCAATAGATCCAGTTGCTGTGGATGGGCCTCGCTATGTAGTATTATTTATTGATAACTTTAGTCAGTTTACGGTTATTTATCTCCAGCAAAAGAAATCAGAAGTTTTCAATGCATTTAAAGAATATGAGGCTATGGCAACAGCGATGTTTAGTTCTAAAATATCAAAACTTACTACAGATAAATGTCGTGAATATCTCTCAAAAGAACAACATGAATGGTATAAGCAAAAAGTATTCAAATCGAAACTACTATTGCGTATAGTCCTCAACAGAATGGAGTTGCTGAGCGTTTTAACCGTATGTTGTTGGAAAGAGTTAGAGCTGTGATATTTGAATCCAGTGTTCTAAAATACTTGTGAAATGAAGGGGCGAAAACTGCAACATATACAATAATTCGGTATACTTTAAGTTCGCTACAAAACTATCAAACACCTGCTGAAATCTGGTATGGAAAGAAGCCTGATTTGACAAAGTTACGTGTTTTTGGTTGCAAATCGTATGCATGGATTCCAAGTCAGTGCAAAAAGAAATTAGATCCTAGAAGTCGTAAGGCAATAATGACACAGATACACAGAATCCTCACTTTTGACAGGATATAGAAAAATGAAAAATTGACGAGTCAAGTTTTCCGTACAAAGATGAAACTAAAGAAGTAAATAAATTTATTGTTGTGAGCTATCAGCAAGAGGGGTGTAGTGATGATGATGAAAATGGTGCTGATGCTAATGCTGAATATTAATTGCGTAATAATAAAGTTGTCGAAGTTGAACTATCGAATGAAGATGACGCTGTGACAGAATCTAGTGGAGAAAAGAGTTTGCTTAAAATTTTGCAATTTTTTATCGAATTTCCGCTATTTTCACGAAATGCGTAATTTTTCCAAACGTTGCTGATTTTCTTAGATTTTTAGGAACTTTAAAATATTAGCAAGCTTTTGCGAACGTAGATAATCATTGTGATTTTTCCGAGCTATTGACTTTCCTTACAGTGTTAGTGAGTTGTAAAAAATTTTAGGGCTGTTTCTAATACTGCGATTTCATGCGAATTTTCGACATATCGTGACAGATGTGTTTTATTACATGGTTTTCCCTTTTCTAGAGTTTCTGCGTCTTCTAATCAATTTCAAGACTTCATATCGACTTTTGCATTACTTTTTTTTTTTTTTTTTGCAAAATATAATAATTTTTCGGTGTGAAATTTTTTGGCCCTATCTATACATACATTATTCTTTTTTATTACTTCAAAATACTTCAATAAGGTGTGAAAATATAATATTTCGCTGCTACAGCACCGAAAACAACCTACTGATGTTGTTTTCGTTCCGTCAAACGACTAGTTTTTCGTTGCTGATCAGCGCCGTTACATTCACAATTTTTGTCGCCAATATCTGCAACGAACTTTTTTTCGTTGCTAATGTATGGAATCTCGTTTTCGTCGACGATTACATTGTGTGAAATAAAGTTAATATATTTTATTGTGCTCCCGTCAAACATTTATTCGCAACTAAACATCAATTTGGTCTTAAAAAGGATTCAAAATATCGTTTGGCATCAAACGATAAAACCATTATATTTGAAATTTTTTACCATGTGCTTGTCGGGTTTTTATTTTGTAATTCATTTGTTCATTCATTCATATATATTGAATGTGAAATATAAAGTAAAATCTAAATTCAAATATTTAGCAGACACCAGTGCAATAAAAATCGTATACTCGTATTGATGTTAGGTACTTTTTTATCATTGGTTTTGTTGTTAATGCTGTTTTGTTGTTGTTTGTTCTGTGAAGTGTAAAAATTTAATGTGTTTTTATCTGAAGTCGCTAAATTTTTTTTACAAGTCCATTTAAAAAACACATCCATTCATATGTATACAAAATGTATTAATATAACAAAAAAAAGTAATTTCTGTTTTTGTGTAACTAGTACAAATAAAGTCCTATATAGACGGCAATGAAAAGAACAACAAAAATTCCAATATCTATTGAAAAAACATCGCTGTAAATAGAAATAGACATTTATAATATTTACGGCGCTATTTTTAACCCCCGACCAAAGAAAGGGGTGTTATAAGTTTGTAGTGTGTGTCTGTGTCTGTACGAGTCCACGCACAGACCAAAAGGCTGGACCGATTTTGATTTAGGTTTTCTGTTTGAAAGGTGACTTGATAGAGCTAAGAACACTAGCTATTTTTGAAGAAAATCGATACAGCCGTTTAGAAGATATCACATCTTTTCTATGTGTATATTGCTGAATCTGTGTGTGTTTGACACCGTTGCTCCTAACCGGCTAGATCGATTTTAATTTATTTTTAATTTTCTTTGAAAGGTGACTTGATCCAAATTGTACTAACCTTCACCGCCATCCTTTAATTTTTTTCGGGATAATAGCCACTCGAAGTAAAAATTGTATTAATTTCATACATTTTTATAATTGCTCTAGCTTTTGAATTGGAAAAGATATTGAAATGATTTATTTCATATCGCAGTAATGAGCATTTCATATCACTAAGCAAAACTGAACTGGAATATTTAAGTGACCCAAAAGTGGCCACCTGAAAACTACGCAGTGTTTTCCATTTTACATATCTTTCATTGTCTTCAAATAATATCATCTGCGAACAAAAGGTGTGAAAATTTATAAACTTTGAAAAATGTAGAATTGGGAGCTTCAAAAAACCCACGATAATATAGTAGTACTTCGTTATTATGTCCGCTAGCTGCCGTTTCGATATTTTCATTCGTCTACGAAATGTGATTTTTTTTTAAAGTGCCATTTTTATAAAAATATGGGTCATATAAAAAGGACCCAAGAACACACTAGGGGATACAAATAACAGTATGAAATTTTTAAAAAATATGGACTATACTTTCTTTGTTTTGTCCATTAGATATTAATAAATTTTGTATCATTCCGAAGGTTTCAGTCTCCTCTTAATAATTGAATAAAA
>OY101450.1:0-85000 GCA_956483635.1 Panzeria rudis | reverse complement strand
TGCGAAAAGGGGTTAAAATCCGAAAAACGAATTCGTGAAGACAAGGTTTCTGAAGTAAAAACACATATTACATCATTCCCAAGAATAGAATCCCATTATTACCGTGCCAAAACTTCGAAGCATTACTTTGATCCAAATCTCAATATTACTAAAATGTACAACTTGTACAAAGAAACAGTTCAAAACCCTGTCAAAGAAAACTTCTACAGGTATGTTTTCAACACTAACTTCAATTTGGGTTTTCATCAACCCAAATCTGACAGGTGTGGAAAGTGCGAAGCATTTTCTGTAGCTGAAAAAGAAAATAATTTGACCAATGAAATGAAAGAAGAAAATGAGATCCACCATAAACTAAAGCAAATGATGAGAGATCAAAAGGATTTGGATATGGCTTCAGGTACTCCAATATTAACTTTTGATCTTGAAAATGTGTTATCGTGCCCCCGAGCTGAAATTAGGCCCATGTTTTACAATTCAAAACTTAACGTTTATAACTTAACAGCACACTTGTCAACATCAAAAAAGGTATACTGTGCTTTGTGGGCAGAGTATACTGGCGGAAGAAGTGGGAACGATATTGCATCAGCCTTACAAAAAATTCTCGAAAAAGTATTCGAAGACAACAATATCACCAAACTGATAACATGGAGCGATTCCTGTGTGCCTCAAAATAAAAATTCAATTGTGGCCCTAGCAATGCAGTATTTTATGAAAACTCATCCCGACGTTGAAAGTATTACTATGAAATACTCATTACCGGGACACTCAGCGCTGCAAGAAGTTGATAATGCACTTAGCCAGATTGAAAAACATCTTTCAGTCAATGAATACTTTTCACCAATGGGGCTCATAAGGTTGCTGAAAAATGTAAACATCAGAAACCCATTTGTTATCATACAGATGCAACCGTTTGATTTTAAGAATTTTGGAAAATATTCAAAAATTTGCTTTGAATACAAAAGTGTACCTTTTTCCAAATTAAAAATGTTGAGATTCACGCAAATGCAATATGAATTGGAATACTCGTTGGATTATGATACACTGAACATGATCAATACCGTGATAAGGCGAACAGTAACACGACTTCTGAAAAAGAAAGGAGAAAAGCAGGAAGTTCCAATACTGCAGGACATTGAGAGTGTTGCTTTGAAGACGGGTGGCATATCCCAAGAAAAATCAAAACACCTACTGTCTATGTTTAAATACATGAGCTCTGCTGACCAAGCATATTATAAAGTCATCCTTAAATTGGGTATGTATTGTAATTAACGATTTTCATAAAATTTAACTATATCAAAAAATCATTATTTGTCTTGTGTTTTTCAGATGACGAAACCGCAGAATAGTCCTGTCGTTTTATATCTGAGATATTCGAATTTAAGTTCCTTTTATGTCTAATCATAATATAGGTTAACTTAATTTACTAAAAACAATAATATTTATGAATTTGAAAATGTGACTAAGTCTGATTTTTTTTAATTAATAGGAAAACTATTTATTTCAAACACCTTTTTTAAAAATACAAAATAAAACCATAAAATTTATTTAAAAAATATTGACACTCTTATTTCATTATCCTTATGTTTATTACTTTTTTTAGCATTTATAATTAGACACACGGTTCTATCTGCAAAAAAATATTTCTTACCGTCACACAAAGTTCTATTAGGTACTTAGAACCATATTGTCCTACATTCATGTGCCTCATCGTTGAGCATCAGGGTTCTATCTGTTTTTTGAGACTCAAATTGTTGCAAAACTAATATAGTAGCTTGGATATTTTTAAAAACATAATAATATTTCAGGTCTAAATTCAAATTTTTCAAAAACAGTTTTTAAGTTAACTGGAAATGGACTAAGTAAAACGATTAACAATATTCAACCTTAGTTTCCTCAAAAGTAGTGTTGATGCAAATAGAACCTTTATGTCCTCAGGTCGCGATATATATATATATATATATATATATATATATATATATATATATATATATATATATATATATATATATATATATATATATATATATATATATATATATATATATATATATATATATATATATATATATATATATATATATATATATATATATATATATATATATATATATATATATATATATATATATATATATATATATATATATATATATATATATATATATATATATATATATATATATATATATATATATATATATATATATATATATATATATATATATATATATATATATATATATATATATATATATATATATATATATATATATATATATATATATATATATATATATATATATATATATATATATATATATATATATATACATATATCAACATCACCCTTTGATATGACTTTTAGTAAATTGTCTCCATATTTCTTTATATCGCCTTCATATGATTAAAATTTCTTGAAAATGCCTTTCTCTTTCATCATATGTGCCGAAGCACCACTATCAATGTACCACTTTGATTTTTTACCCATATACCTACCATTCAATGCAAAAAACGAATTATTCTTTGGATACTTCTTTTTCTTAATTGTTGGACAATCAGCTTTAAAATGTCCTAAACCATTACATCCATAGCATCTGCGTTCAGATCCATTACCTTTATGCCTTTTTTGATATGTTTTCTTGCTTACTAATGCATGACTTTCAACTCGAACATGTTGAAGTAGTTTCATCTTGATGGAATCCGCCGTGATTTTTGAACCACAGCTTCCAATTGAGATTATCATGGGTCTATAAATTTCTGGCAATGCTTTTAACAGCAAACAACCCAACCATTCTTCATCTACAACAAAACCTATTGATCCCAATTTCTGTGATGCAGTAACAATTTGTTATACGTAATCTTCAATATAGCAACAATCTTCCAATTGAATTGAACACAACTTTTGCAATAAACCAACTTTACCAACCAAACCTGATTCCTGGAAGAGAGCGTTGAGTGCTTTGCATAACTCACTTCTTTTCTTGCAATTCCGAATATAAAGATACTGGGATTTATCCAAAATTAAAATTACACGGCATCTTGCTTTTTCATCATCTTCCTGTTTATAATTTTCCTGCTGAACATCAACATATTTTCATTCTCCAATCGTAATTACGTTTCTACAGCAAAGCTCCATGTAAGCCAATTATCTGAGCCAACCAGCTTCTCTAATTTTTCGTTCTGTTCAAACGCCATTTTTCAGAATTCGTACATAACCTTTTAGCTTAACAGAGAAAAAGTGAATTATTTTGACAAATACTTCTAATCAATATAGAACAAATATACAAAGCTAAGTACGATTTCGCTATTTAACATTTCAAACAAGTAAATACATAACAACTAATAATTCTAACAGCTTCGAGGTGTATAGCCTTAGTAGCGAAGCAAACTAACCCTAGCACATAGCCTTTTGTTACCCGACAGCCGCCACCGATATACGACACCAGTATTTGTAAAGGGTCTAGACAGACTTGTTCTTTCTGACGGGAGAGCTGGCATTATTTGTCGACCTTTTGAGCAGTTATACACAGCACAAACGATACAGTTATGCACAAATGACTTGGTTAGGTTTTTCAATTTTGACACCCAAAATTCCATTCGCATCAATAGCAGAAGCAGAGAACTTTCACCGTGAACAGAGAGTTTATGAAGAAGTTCTAGATACAAACGGGTAAATATACCTATGTAGGGTAAAATTTTGGGAAATTTTTCATCATAAGTAAGCGTTAGAGTCTTCGAAAGCCTTCCGTTGATTCGCACGATTCCTTCCGAATCTAGAAAGGGGCTTAGCGATAAAAGATTACTTTTCTGGGGCATCTTCAAACCTTGAGAAAGTAGAGTGTTCTCAGGAGAATATAACTGCTGGCACACTGCAGTTAATCGCTTCTTCACAAATGTGATTTCGGTTTGAAGAAGCTCCTTACTTTCGTAATGAAACGTGTGTCTAAGAGACAAATAATGAAAAAAAAACGAAAGACATAGCAGAGTACGCGCAAAGCCTTTTGAAGACGTGAAAACCAATCAAGAATATCCATTGGTTCATATACTTGTGACACGTGGGATTGAATAGCTCGAATTTCTTCCTGAGTACCGAGCACTCTATAGCCAGATGGCCAATGGGATTGTGGAAGCTTTAACCATAGTGGACCATTCCACCACAAAATACTTTTCGCTAGTTCTCTAGCTGTGATTCCACGAGAAGCCAGATCAGCGGGGCTATCTGCCGAGTCAACATGACTATACTATCTCCAACCTTTTCAATTATGCTAGAAACTCGGTTGGCAACGAATGTTTTCCACAAGTAATCGGGTTTCTGCAGCCACGCCAATACGATGGTGGAGTCAGTCCACATAAAACTTTTATATTTGCCAATTTTTAGCTGTAATCGAATTGACTCAAACAACTTGCACAAAAGTACAGCACCACATAGTTCTTTTCGTGGGAGTGTCAAAAATGTTATAAGTGCTACCTTTGTTTTAGGCATAAGTAGGCAAGTATGAACAAGGTCACAAGAGGTTCCAGCTCATAGATACAAAGTAGCTGCATATGCCTTCTTAGAGGTATCGCAGAAACCATGCAATTTCCATATATGGGAAGGATGGTAGTTCACAAAACGGGGTACTCTAATTTCTTCCACGCACGGGTATTCGTCGAAAAATGAGTGCCACAGACGAAGGGTTTGCAGCTTGAGACTTGAAAACTTGAAAAGAACTTAAAACAAATCTTGAACTGAAATTTACTTCCAGTTGAATTTCAAGTATTGGAACTTTAAATTTTGGAGTGCTTATTGGGATATTAAAAATACATTTGGCATCATATTTCGTTAAATATTAGTTTTTCGAAAATATTGCACATAATTGATGTTGATTGTATTGATTGTTTCTTTCGATTTTTTTCTGATCAGGCCCAAGTGCGGCGGTGACTTGATCGAGAGTGTTCTTAGCTATGTTTGAAAAAATGGGTCTAGCCATTTGGATGATGTAGCGTCAACTGAGTTCGGAGTTTTTAAAATTGTTATTTTATTTAACACTTATAGACAGATTTGTAAAAATTTCGTTTCTAAACGTTTTAAATTTGTATGAAAAGTAACGCAAATACGTTTCAAAAAAAATTGTTTCCATACACATTTCAAAACGAAAAAAAGCGTTTGTATTCACAAAATCTGGTTTTTAAGAAATTTACATTAAAAACAAAAAAATGTATATTTTTCTCAATCGAACAGGATTTTTTTTCAGGTCTAGATATTTTTCCCTTTCATTTGCTACCAATTTTGCAATAAACTTGTCCTTCAAAAATCTAATGTTCTATAAAAAGAACAAAAATGAAGAAATAAAAGCTGTATCACTGCATTTCGTCGCAGAAGAAAAGCTGTTGCAGTGTTTAGTCATTATCTTTGCAATTCCATAATTATATGATTAAAGTATTTATCAATTAATTGATCTCATTTGTATTTTGTTTATTTCAGGACCTCCTGTGTTGGCCGAATCAATTTTTGGCACTTTAGCCCGAATGCCATGTAATGTGACGCCGCCTTTGCAGGATGATCGAGTGGCCTTAGTGATTTGGTACAAAGTTGGATTAAAGACACCTATTTATAGGTGAGTTGTATAAGTTTACCGAGCAACATTTTAAAAATTAGTTTAAAAATTTTGAGTACTTTATACATATTTTTCCGTGTATGGTAATTTTTCATTGGGCGAATTTTGTTTCATGTAGCTTTAACGATTTTAACTAAAATTGCCTGATATTAGCGATGTTTTTTCCGCGTTCCACCCAAAAGAGAGGGATGTTATAAGTTTGTAGTATGTATCTGTGTATCAATGTGTCTGTGTGTTTCATCGTAGAGCCAAAACGGCTGGAACTATTTTGATTTAATTTTTTTTTGTTGTTTCAAAGGCAACTTCTCGATCAAGTGTTCTTACCTAAATTGGAATAAAATTGGTCCAGCAGCTTAAAAGTTATCGCCTCTTGTCTAGCTGTATCCTCTGGGATCTGTGTGTCTGTCGCTCCCAAACGGCTAAATCGATATTCATTAGGTTTATTTGGTTTGAAAGGTTACTTGAAAAAATTCGTCTAACTCATATTTGAAAAAATCGGTTCAGCCGTATTCAAGTTATTATTTTCGGCTTTAAAGTTTTAAATTTAAAATTTAATATTATAAACTAATTTCAAATGTTTTTTTATTGATTGTGATATTTTTAGCCAACTTCTAAGCGTATTATCCAACTTCTGCAATTTTTTTAAAATTGGCGGTTAAGTATTAAACCATCTGACAGATCATGAAAGAAGTAAAGCTATCTGGGTCCTCGTAAAATCAACTTCAACATCAGACATACGGATATCATTAAGTATTCTATGAGAATCTAGATCCTCACAAATAAATATGACAAACAAAATGATAAGCTTACACACTTGTATCCTTTCCACCTGAGATTATGGGCATAAACAATTTTGAGCTTCCCCTCTGTTTGTATTCATAGAAAATTTCATTACGAAATATTTATTTAAAATTGGTTTTTTATTTTTTGTTTTTCTTTGCCCCATCCTCTGCTTTTCTTTATTGCTACCATTTTAATAAATATTAAACAGATCTCTATCACTTGAATTTACGTCCTTTTGTACGCTCATGAGTAAAACAAAAAACGAAAAACTTTATTTCAGTGAAAGCAAAAAGTATTTTTTTCTTCAGAGGACATTGTTTTGTTGGCTTTTCATTAATTTGTCACTGGTACGAGTAACTGCAACTGAAAAAAAACTTTCTTTCACTCGCTAATGAGCTGCAAAACTATTTTCCTTTTATTCTTACTACTTTTTGGTCAACAACCAGAACAAAAAACTTTGTGTTGAAGATGAAGTTGAAGAAATGTTGATGAGAAAAATGACGATAATGATGACACTTCCTTTTTAACTCTTAAAAAAGTAAAAAAACAACAACATGATTTTGGTTTTTCATTTGAAACAATTCGATGTGAAACTATGGCGTGAGAGATGTAACCCTCATTATTGATGATGAATTGCAATTTGATCTGAAAATAAAATCTTGAAAAAAATCAAAAAAATCCTTAAAATGTTTTTATTTGTATATATTTGAAGTAAAATTGTTGCATATTTACAACTTAATTCACAAAAAAAAATTTGATTAAAAAAAGACATAAAACGAATTTTTGTATGAAAATTTGTTTTATTAATCTGTTATGTCAGAAAATTGTTTTATGAATTAAAGCATTATTATATAAAGCTAACTTAATGTTTTATAAAAATGTTCTTTTATTTTCGTTTAATGTAAAGTGTTGATACGAGGGAGTCGAACTTTTCCCAGGGCACCCATTGGTCTGATGATGAATATAGAGACCGTTTATCTTTTGCGTTGGATGGCCGTACTGGGACTCTAACAATGAAAAATACTCAGCAAGATGATACAGGAGAATATCGATGCCGTGTTGATTTTCAAAAGAGCCCAACAAGAAATTCAAAAGTTAATTTGACTGTTATAAGTGAGTATTATTTATTCTTATAGAGAAAAAGCGAAATTCATAATAATATACTATAAATATATCTGTGGACTTAATCGATAACCGCATAAATTGACTTATGAATGATATTGTACAAACTAAGCTTCATATTTACCCAGCAAAAAATATCATGTTTCTGGAAGCAGTAAAAACATTCATGCCTTCCGAGGATGCTCAAAAAGAAGGCAGAGATCTCTCAGTGTTCATAGTGTTTAAATTACGAAGTTAGTCAGCATTTTACATTTCTTCAACACGAACTCCAAAATAGCCCAAATCATATTCCGTAGCATTGTAGCCTATAACAATATAGGTTCTAAAGAGTTGTCGCACGCATTGTTTCAAATAAACACTTACGCATTTGAAAACTCAAAACATATTTAAAGTATGCTCTCTTTCTACATTGCCCACCTATTGCATGAAAGCGAGAAATTTATAATAAAACACGATTTGTTTTATCTGTAGTTTAACGATGATAAAAGGACACATTATCTTAGAGCATTTTCGATGTTTCGAAAGAAGCGCTGTTTTATATCACAAGCAAGAGCTCCAAAGTGGAACATCGCGAACAAAAATTATGCATGTTCGAAGCGCTTCTCGAAGCAGTAGACACAACAAAACTAGCTTTTCTCACTTATAAACTTGCTTCGGCCGATAATCGGTCGCCTTAGGAAACCAAGAGTTCGTTTTTTTAATCTAAGCGCGAAATCTTACTTGCAATTTAGCCATCAAGCGAAGACGATCATTTTTTATCCCAAGCGTTAATACCAAATTTCATATACCATTTTTCAACAGCATCGGTTACTTACTAGTATTTATATGGAATAACCTCACTTGATTTACCATCCAACAGTGGGAGCAACTCTTATCAGCTATAAAGATTTAGCTACCTTTAAACTATGAGCCTATGGATTATTAATAAAACCCCAATGAAAAGAAAATACTCAGGTATGTGATGGAAATCGATTTAGAATGGTGGTTTTTAATAATATTTTTTTATTAAAGACAATTTTATCACATATATTATAAAAATATTTCTTTATTACAAAAGAGTTGTATCACAAAAATTATAAAAATTTGATGAAAACTGCTTTAAAATGGACTTACAAAAGTGATTCGTTTTCAATATCGATTTCCATCACATACCTGACTAATTATTTCTTTTTATGTTTATTTCCCTAAACCAACATAATTATAATTGTTCCTTTGGAATAATTATAATAAAACCTCCTCTATTGTAGGTTGACATTTCTCCCTTTCAACTCACCCCCTGTGTCATTCCTACAAACCCCAAATTATATTTTTATAGGTGTCCACCCATACTACACCTATACATTTTTCAAGTGTTCTGTTTAAAAATTTTCAAAAAACAATAACAACTCATCACATCGGAGTTTCATTTTCCCCAAATATATTAATACTTGTATTATAGCCTAAAACGGCTTTTATGAATCCTTTGTAAATATGTTTGGCACTCAATCAGTTTCTTTGTTGAGTCATCACCTATGCCGTGAAAACAGTCTCCATACGGAACCGATGTTCCCACCATCGTCAGATATTTATAGGCGATTTTATGTAATTAGTTTAGGAAATTGCGGGTTACATTCTTTTTAAATTTCTAACGACTTTTCGCTCAGCCTTCCGACAGGATTCCTGAAATTTCATCAGACAATATATCTTCGGATTTATTACTGCTCCGATTCCGATGTACCAGGTATAAAAATAGCTGATAATAATGACATTTAACATACAAGGTATTTGTGTTACGTTTGTCACTTCGATGCATCGAAAAAAAATATCGATATTTATTCGATGTTGATGACTAAAAACATCGAAGTTTTTCGATGTATCGATACCTTACATCGAGTGTTTTTAAGACATCGATGTATATCGTCCACCACTTGCCTGCAGTGACCTATGAAAGTCAGGTAATTATTACAGTTTTCACAAAAAGTTAAAAAATTTAATTTAACAGAAAAAAGCTTATTTAATGTATAAAACTCTGTACTTTAAGGATGGAGTCTTTAATTTCGGTCATATAAGCGTTCAAAAGTGAGATTCTGTGTGAGATGTGTGTATATATCGCACTTTTTTTATCAATACTCTATTAACTCAATATTTTCATTTTATCACTTTTTACCGAACATCGAAATTATCAAGCATATACGATAATTTTCTTTCAGATAATATATTTGCTGCTCTATACAATAGAAAAATTAAAAAACAGAGTGAAAATATATCTGCATGACCATTATGAAAATCACATGTAAATTAAAGCCATGTGATTTTCAGAACATACCTGTATTTATTCATATGTATTACCTTTAAAAATTTTGTATTGTTCTAACAATTAGTTCATCACAAAAAACGAGTTGTGATCTTTTTCTTAAAATAAATTCTATGTACTGTTGACAAATCACTTAATTCGAGTTAAGACTATTTTATAAATAGCGGCATTTATATTTAATGCAGAATTTTAAGACGCGTTTTTTGGTGTAATAAAATTTTTCTATGATGTTAAGTCACATATGGCTAATTCCATGTCAAATCGACCAACAGTTAGACACGACTCCTTTCGATTTTGGTGAAATTTGGTCAGATGTTTTCTTTCATCCTATGACGAATTTATTCCAAAAGAAAAAAATTTTAAATTTTTATTTCAAAATGTCATTGTTTCTCCAAATTTACCGATTGTGTTGTTAAGTTTTAAGTTTTAAAATCAAAATTTCATATTTTCTCTGCAGCCGATTAAAAAAGAAAGAAAATTAGTATATTTTAATAATTTCCATATTTTCTCAAAATGGCATATTTATTTTATCAAATTTTACTTTAAATAATAATATAAATAGCTTTTTGGTCGCTATTTGAGTTAATAACTATTGTTAAACAAGTGCGATATGTCAGTTAACTCAACTTTTTTTAAAAAATTTAAAAATAATGACTTAATTTCTCCACAATCAGATCAGCTAGACACAAAAATTTGTGTCCTTCATGTTACTAGAAAAAGAAACAGCTGTGCAAAATTTTATTATTGTCTGAGATGGGTAGTCCCACAAATGCATTAAGTTTTGTTGAGTTGAGTTGGTATCTACCTGTACAGTGTAGACATATGCAATTTTGTTACTTTAATAAATTCTAAAAAGCGTACTAAACTAGATCCAATCAAAAAAATAAATTATCTCATCAATTACACACTTAGTTGAATAACCACTTTAAGTACAATCAAACCCAGCATGTGACTAAATCTCCACTATGTGAACCCCCCCTTTGAGCTGAAGGCTGGATCCGTCCTTGCCGAAGCAGTAGTTTTTGCTGGGTACAGAAATCTTTATTTCTCCAACGACTTTATTTCGAAAGATATTAACAAAAACATTTCTACAAAGTTTTATTTTATTGAAAACCCCTAAGACGGCTTAAGCTGTTTTTGGATATTCCTTTTTTCAAACCATTATTAAAAAACAGAAAGTTGTGTTAAGTTCCAAAGTAGAGATATTACAGCAAATTGGAATGCATAAACTAGAATTTCTCGCTGAATGGCAAGGTGGGTGCCACCTATAAATTATTCTTATATAAATGAGAATATATTGTTTGCTACTTATTTTTTATTACGGGATAGATGCAACATCCAATGTCATTTAGAACCATGATATTCAGCACAGAAGACAAATAAAAACGTTAATACGTAACATTTTAGAGTTAACAAAATTTAAAAACAAACGTAATAATATTAAACTGATTTTCGTATTCTTATAATAAATACAGAGAAAAGAAAACAAATTATTTATTTCCTTGTGAATGCTACGTGCTAACTTAAGAAACGTATGCGGAAAAGAAATCCCATTTTTACACTTTCAAGTCTAATAGAAACGGATAAGTGTTGAAGTTTAGAGGAAATAAATAAGTATTACTTTTGACAGTAGCATCCCAAATAACTATAGCAAAGGCAAACCAACGAAGAGTATACATTATGTATGTACGTACATACGTACAAGTTATAAACAACAACAAAAACTGATACAATTCGCTCATAGTTGGTGTGAAAGGGGTAATGTCTCATAAACAGAGTAATAAAAAGTTATTCTTGCACAACTGTTTATTTAATACAAGTTATTCTCAAAAAAAAAAATATAATAAAAAAGAAAAATAGACATTTGGAATAAAGGGTTTTAGATCCCACTAAGCATTGTGCACAATACACAGTCAATATATTTTGTATGCGTATTCTTGTTTACATGTAAGCGCAAACTTGGTTTTTCTTTCGGTAATTCCGGAATCCAGTTAATTTTTTTTTACATATGTAAGTCTACAGGATGATAGATAAATATGTATACATATGAATAACATTCTTCTAAAATCTTGATGGTTTGCACCAGAAACAACAACTATGAAAGTACTGGACAGCTACTTTTGGGAACCGACTACCGGAAAATATGATCGGTAGCCGGTACTCAAGTACTCAATACTTTTACAACACTATTAGTGATGAATGTACATTCTGATTGAAATCGACAGAAAATTCTTAGTGGGTGATTTCTTTACAAGCATTTGAATACATTTGGAAGTATACTTTCGCGAGTTCGCGGCAAAATAAAAAATTACCAAAAATTATTTCCTGCCAATTTTTTTCATCAAAATTCAAAATCAGTTAATAAGTATAATTAATATACGAAAAATGGAATGAGTTATTATTTGTAACGTTGCGTACTCGTACTATATTATATGTATCGAATGTTCTGATCAGACTAATCATTCTGTTTCAGAAACATTCCCCTTATTCCATAACTATTTGTGGACGTCACGTCAAGACAATGCCAAAACATTGGCACATTTTTACTCGTCATCGACAAGAATTTACTATTACTGACTGCCACTTACTATTCTCTAAGGAATAGAAAATGGAAAGAGGCTGTTAATAGCAGTACATTTTTTTCGACAGCGAGCAGACAAGAGCCAAATTTTTGGTATTGTCTTGACCTGACGTCGACAAATTGTTACGGAATAAGGGGTATTGTATGAGAGTTGCAAGTTTTCAACATAATCATCTAAATTGTGACAGATATTAAGCATCAAAATCACATTAGCTAAGTTCAGTGGGTTGCGAAGTGCTTTTTTATGAAATACAACAACTGTTGGCTTTCATAAGAAAGCAATGATAACCTGCAGTTGCACTTTTCAAGGCCTTTCACGCTGATGGCCATGGTAGCTAGTGCTCGTAAACTTTAACTTTATATTAATTGATTAATATTAAGTTATTCAATAAATAAATAAATAATAAATATAAAATTTTATCATCTATGAATTTCAAAGTTTATTTGAGTTTTTGTTGAGGTACTCGTATAATAAACTTAAAATTTTTTTTATAATTCAAAGCTGTAAACCAAATTCCAAGACGGCTAAAACTATACGTCAATGTATGTTTTACCCACAAAAAGAAATTTTATTTAAACAATTGTACGGGTATAAACAAGATAAAGACGAAATAAGACTACATACGTATTGGGAAGCAGTAAATAAAATTGAAATTGGCTAGAAATTATAGAGCAATAAGTAATCTTAAAATTAGGGATGTAACCGATACCGATATATCGGCGATACCTCAGATTTTCCGATACATCGGCCATGTTCTGTATTTCATGTGGAATTAAAATGTGCGGAATTATCAAAGCATTGTTGTTGTAAATTAATATTTATAACAACAATGCTTTGATAATTCCACACATTTTAATTCCACATGAAATACAGAACATACCCGTATATTATAAATTTGTGTTAAAACATAACTTCATTTCATAAAAATATGTACTGTAATATTAATCCATTTTGACAATGTTTTACAGTTTTTAATACAGTTTATTTTTTGCCGCAAAAAGAGGGCGCTAAAGAAACAAATCAGTTGGATTTTTGTTGTTTTAAGAAAATAATTGCTAAGATTGATGCCAAATATGACATGTTTTTATTTAATATAATTTTTTATTCAATTTATTATTTGAGATTTCTCCCAATTTTATTTTGAAAAAGTTTTATTTGTTGCGGGTTAAGCATGTCCATATGACTGAATCTTATTTGTGCTTTACCATATACATTTTTACCTACCAGTAAGCAAAGTTTTTGATGGGATATTATGAAATGTAAATAATAACACTATGCTAGTCGCAAACTTTAACAAGTTGGCCACTTTACTGATAAAGTTAATTGGAGGATGCTGAGTTAAATGGCGCTAAAAGGAATTTTAAATTTGTTTTTTTTTTACCAAAAACGACTTTGCACGACTTTGTTTTATATAAATTTGAGAGAGTTTTAAATTAGAAAAATTTTGATATTATTTAGCCAATTTTTTATGTATTGTATTTTTATTTTATATATTGAGAATCGGATAACTTTTGTAAAAGTTATAGTATTTTTACGATAAAGGATATATGGCAGGACCTAGAGTCCTTGATTCAAATACAATAAAAATTACCAGACAAGTTACTAGCATGGCATGCAAAACATCTACGAATTTTGACGACTTTGTGTGCAGCTATGTAGCCAATATTGAAAATTTAGTTTTTGGCTTATAACGGTGGTAGGCGTGGCCTTTGTCTGATTTTTTAAAAAACTTTATTTTTCTTAATTAAACCATTTTGCCGGCCAAAGCCCGGCTATGTAAAAAGCTGTACTCATCGAAGACGCTTTTCGATATACCGACAGAAAAAAAATATAAAGCCCGGCCGAAGGCCGGTTATGCAAAACTCTTTACTCAGTTAAGCCGTTTTCCGATACACTGAGAGAAAAAAACTTTAAGTCTGAGATACTTAAAGCATTGTTGGCGTTATTTCCATTTGAATAGGCAAATTACTTTATTCCCAAATTTTTGTTGATTTTATTTCACTTTTAAAAACGCAATAAGGTCAATTGACTTTATTTCCCACCATAGTGGGAAATAATGTCATTTAACCTTATTTCCATTGACCTTATTATCTGTCACCGAAAAAATTCCTTTCAGTTATCGTAGATGTTGAAGACAACGAAAGTAATACATAATACAGAATATCTCATTTCTAGGTCCTTTTCCTAGATTTCTCTAAACATATAAAATCTTCCATTATGACATTAGAGTGCTGTCATGATTTTTTCAAATTCTTAACAGTTCTAATTTTTTCGGTTAATTCAGTTAAAGGATTGTTTGTATTACTATCGATAGCTTCTTCTGTTATCAGGTCATCATCTGACTCATCCCGGCAAAGCTCAGTACCTAACAATCCGCAAAATTTTTTATATCCGAATTCCTTCGTTTCCGTTTATCTACTGTTTTTTTGCATTAGAAAGTTGTTTTTTGTTTCTGTGAATTACTAAAAAATTTCCAAGAGAGTGTTCAAAACATTTTTTGTGGCTTCGAAGTCTTTATAGTCTACCCTTTAATTTGGTATATAGTTTCTCGAGTATTATTTCATATTGATTCTATAAGAAATCTAATTATTTCAATGAAGAAAATGTACAAGTTTTTTTTTTTGCTTCATTGTATGTATATTAGGGTATTCATTTAATCGGGCTTCTTCCCTAATCGATCAATCGCTTGATTAATTCATCGAGGTTCTGGCTTAATCGGTTAATTGCGGTATTAATCGGTTAATTGATTAATAAAACTTTTTCATTAATCAAGTAATTTCGACAAATTAAAATACAGAAATTATTCTGGATTCCTTAGTTTCCGTTTTTGTACTGCATTTTAAAACACTGTTGCTAGAAGGAAATAGTCCTGAGTGGAAGTATAAGATAATTGAATTCGTCTCTCATCTAATCTAATCCTTAGATTTTTAATTAAATCGATGGCAACAGAATTATTGTCTTTTATTAAACTGTTAAATAAAAACTTATTAATTCCCTCAAGCTCAATTTATGGCCATGTATACAAAGGTTTTAGTGTTTTACTTAAGTTAACATCACGGAACACATTTCCTTGTTTATATTAAAAATAATTTCTAAACACACCGACCACACGAGCAATTGTATACGCCTTAATACAAGCAATAACGCCGGCAGACCCATGACGTCAATTGCCAATGTTCTTGCTTATATTTATTGGTAGCGAACACGCACAAATTTTAAAACATTAAATTGACAATTTTGCTGAAGAAGGTTGTGCGTTATTTACACTGCATTCTTTTATGCATGTAATTTATAATTATATAAATAATAATGTTTTACAATTTCCAGCGATGCTCTTTTCAAAATTAGCTTTATTGTTAATTTTTTCACTTTTCTCAAAAAAAAACTCAAATGGCAATTGAATTTGACAGCTTGTGTTGAAATATTATTGCTCAGCAATGTATTTTAATATTTGCTGCTGAATATTTATACGGCCCACACGTAAATATCTTTTGTCGTCAATCGAATTTGAAGGTTGCCAGGCAATAATTGTACCAAACTTATTGCTCGTGTGGTCGGGGTGTTATGTATATGAGAGGAAACAAATAATTAAACACAAAAAATATGTTATAATACTACAAATAATTAACAATTTTGTTACGTCGGTTAATCTACTGAAATTTGCCGGTTTACCCGTTAATCGGAACTAGCCAATTTTGCATTAACCGATCAGTTAATCGAGTAGTAATTAACCGGTTAGCCGGTTAACGGAACGAATACCCTAATGTATATAGTATATGTATATAGAGGCATAAAATGCTGTTATTAAGTATTGCTTCAACTTTAAACTACTTTATTTTTCAGTTCCCCCCGAATCTATTATTATATTGGATCACAAGGGCACAACAATAAAAGATCACACTTTGGGTCCGTACAACGAAGGCGCAATGATTAATATAACATGTGTTGCAATTGGAGGTAAGTATGTATAGTGTAACTGAACCAGGCTTGGAGGATCTCAATTACATTTTGCGATTAATTACACATGCAACTGCATAGTAATTTATAATTATATTAGTGTTGCATATATATAATACAGTAGAATCATGAATTTTATAGGTTTTCGATTTAACGAGGTTTCTATTCAACGGGCTTTAAACAAAAAATACGAATTAATGGGGCTTAGCAATTTATTTAGAAAAACCTCTCATTGGCCAAGAAGGCACATGAGCAACTTCAGACGCGTTAATTTTTGTTTACTTAATTAATCTTCATCAAAATAATCGTTGTTGCGTCGAACTTTGTTTGTTTGCAGATAAAAATTATCGCGATTTTCGATCACAATTTGTTACACAAAAAGTCATGCGTATATTGTTCCCTGTAAAACAAAATTCTTTTGAAGGAAAATGACTGTAACTGAGCATCGGTAGCCGTTATGAGCTTGATATGTTTATTTGCAATGTCATTTCCATAATTGCACAGTATTTGAGCAAATATACTTGAATATATCAAAAGCATACAAAAAACCACAGAAAATGAACTTCGAAAACAGAAAATATATTCACGTCTATTGAAAAAATAAACTTTAACAAAAACTTTAATCTTACCAAAAAGTCAATGCTTCACAGCCGATTACAATTTCAGTTAATTTTAAGTACAGAATACTTTGAGAGCATCAGCAAATAAATTTCATTTAATATATATTGTTACGTTTTTAGTCCTTCACATAAAAACGGTTTTATTATTTTCCACAGGATTCGTTTAATTGCAATAAAACATAACACGGATATTTATTTTTACAAATAACTTCTCGGTAACACGGTTTAATGATGAATTCATTTTGACAATTGCACGTACAACTAAACGCGATGTAACCACTCACTATTCTTTCCTATATTTACTCGTCTAAGTTCAAATATACACTGAATCACTATCGTCCGGCAGCCTACCTTATAAAGTAAATTATAAAATCTTCTGGTAGCTTGTCCAACTTTCTGGAATATAGTTGCCTCTCTTTATCTTTAACCGTACTGTAATGAAGGTCTCTTTTCATCTTTAAGTATACGGCATAATTATTTGGTATTGCTATGGTATAGTGTATGCGCGTGTGTAGATACATGAGATTTTTCTTATGCATGTTTATCCCCTGCAGCTAAATGTACAACTAGTTACTTTTTGGGACAGTCATATTACTAGTTGTAACATTACTAGTCAACAAAGGACTGTCATCTTACTAGTTGTAATGAGGGTAGTAACGATACTAGTCAAACAACAACGTTTTGAAACAGTCATACAACTAGTTGTAACGATACTAGTAATTTAAATTATTTTTTTAAAAATTTATATATATATATTCAGGTCTAAATACATCAAACAAAATTTTAGCTCTAAATATAATAAGTAGAAAGTGGCTCAGTGGATAGAGTACATGCCTTGAAATATGAGGACTGTGTGTTCATACCCTAGCTGAGCCAAATGTTTTTTAATATATAAAAAACTCTAAATAAGGAAACTAGTAAGAGCACTAGTCTATAATAACTAGTATTTCAACTAGCATATAACTATATACAAATGAGCTAGTCGGTCTCCTATGACAACCTAATGTTAAAATCGATAGTTCGATATATGGAAAAAGGCCAGTTAGGTAACTAGTTTCAATGAAAAAGCTTATAGTATATTGCTAACCACATACTACTCATTTTGTTTGCAGGGTCTTTTCATACACACATTCACTAATGCTTTCAAGATTATTTTGCTACTTAAACAAATTACGCTGTTATCAAGTTTACATTTTTTATGGGCTGCGGCAACACATCAAACTGTTTGATCAAATTCATATATGTATTGTTTGAGGTAGAGTTGGGCATAATCGTTCTTTTTAGTGACTATTCATTTTTGTTCAAAACAAAAATATGAACAAGTTCGTTCTTTTCGTTCAGCTGTTCACTTTATTTGTGTACTGAATGATTGAACAGCTTTTCAAACATAGTGGGAGATATTCCCCCTTATCGTGGTTGGCGATTTTGTGGCGAAAATCAGGCGTTTTGTACTAGATTAAAGAAAAAAGTTTGTTTATTTTCTTTAATCTAATACAAATTGTCGAATTTGAAGTCGAAAAGGCCAACCACGATAAGGCGCATTATTACATTTTAAAGAATTCGATAAAAAAGCAAATTTGAAGCAAATATATTGGGCCTGATTGTGTAAGGCGTTGGCGTAAAATCCTCAGTCGTTTGTTGTACTAGATTAAAGAACACGGGTTGTGTGTTACTTTAATCTATTACAATAAACGACATAGGCCTTTACGCCAACGCCCTACACAATCAGGCCCAATATTTCAAATAATTTTATTTACCAGATATATTTTGTGAAATATTAATGTATTTAGAAAGAAATTTAGTGTTTGTCTAATCAAACAGAAATAATACAATGAGCAAAAAGAACGAAAATACTGAACAAGATCACCTTGTTCACATCACTGAATTATTCAATTGAACAAGTTCTTTCATGAACAGCACAACTCTAGTTTGAGGTGAGTTTGACGAAAAATCAAAGCCATTTAGATTTTTTTCGTCAAATCATACGTGTGAGTTTTTTTTCACTAACACAATGAAAAAAAGGAGAGTTTGAAGAATCATTTCATGCGAATTTGATGTGTCGCCATGCCGCTTTACAGCTGAGGTTGTTTAAGTTTAATGTTGTCGCTATCTACAATCTCCCATATTCATAAAATTTAAAAGGAGTTTGAAATGTATCTTATTTAAACATTTTCATAAAAAATTTTCTTAAAATAGATTTCAAAAACACTTAATTTTTTATGCATGTGGGCGAATGTCGTCTAACATTCTCGAATAATCTTTTTTGTTCTCGGCACTTTTTCCACAAAGTTTCATTTCCGTTATTTTGAATTCTAGCGGCTATTTGAATAGTGCTGCCAATTTATTTTGACATTTAATATGCAATGTTCTATTTAGGGCTACCAAATACAGATTGTCATCAAGGATGTCATTTTTATGTCGTTATATTTGAATGCATTTTTCATTTCGTTACACTGGCGCCCACTTAAGCCTGTTCGTCCCGAATCACCTTTTCCATAGCTCGCCAGTCGTTTGAGGTATACTATTTTCATTTTGGGCCTTGTGCTGTTGTACTTCTGTATCCTGTAGACGACGTCATTCAATCTTTTAATCACCTTATATGGTCCATCCCAGTGAGTCTGTGATTTTGGGAACAATCCGTTCTTTCGTTGTGGGTTGTAGAGTAGAACCAGTTGACTATCGTTGAATCCCTCAGAATTTGCAGCTCGGTCATATTTAGCCTTCATATTGTCACTGACCATTTTAATTCGGCTGCGTACAAATTCATGTACCTCATTTAAATTCTCTTGCTCTTGGGAAGAGCTGGTGCCTTCTTCACCTGTTGGTGCAGGCTTAACGCCAAATTCCAAATGACCTAGCAATTCTAATTCTGTTCCAAAGACAATTTTAGCAGGTGTTTGTGATGTCGAGTCATGTACAGCTGACCTATATGCCAATAAAAGTTTGGGAATGTGCTCATGCGAGTCCTTTTGATGCACGCTTACCACTTTTCGCAGGTACTCCTTTAGGGCACGATTAAATCTCTCTGTCATGCTATCCAGCAGACTATGGGTGCAGGGGCGTCGTTCTGGTTTTCTTTATCCCATATAATTCTCACATTTTTCGGAATATGGAAGACTCTAAATTTCTACCTTGGTCAGAGTGTAATTCTATCGGAATACCTTAGCGGCATACCCAGTTGTAGATGAATGCATCCACAACTGTCGTTGCCTCTTGATTGGGTATGGCAAATACTTCTGGCCAATAGTTCATCACCACAAGCACATAACGATTCCCGGCGACGCTGACGGGGAAATGACCTGCTACATCCATTTCTATTCGCTCAAATCGCGCACCCGTGCTGTATTGTTGGAGCTGTCCTCGGCATTTCCTTACTGGACTTTTTGTTGCGATGCACTGTGGGCAGTTTGCTATCCAGCCTACGGATTGTTGACGTCCAACCCAATATAAACGCTGTTTGAGCTTCTCAAGCGTTTTGGTAAATCCAAGATGACCACCCTTTAACATTCTCGAATAATCTTGTAAGTTTCATTTCCGTTATTTTTAACTCTAGCGGCTATTTTAAAAGTGCTGCCAATGTTATTTTGACATTTAATAGGCAATGTTCTATTTCGTGTTACCAAATACAGATTATCATCAGAGCTGTCATTTTTATGTATGTCGTTATATTTGAATCTGCATTTTTCATTTCGTAACAATATTTTGTAATTAAAATGTTTTTATTGTAATACCATCTTCCTCATCTGATTCATTCATAATAGTGTTGTGGTGGAAGAGGCGCATTTTTCTATACATTTTTATTTATAGTTCCCATTTGTACGATAATGTGTTGATAGTTTAACTATTTTCTCATAAAATCCAACAATTTTCAAGTATTATTAAGCGAGTTTGAAAAAAGTATGAAAATAGGATGTGTGCCACTCTCAAATGCCACAATAAATTAGTTGTTCAATAATTGTTTTAAAAATGTTGAAATATGCAATAAAAAATTGTTATAACTCCAAAAATATCCATTTATTGGCCAAATATACAAAAAATATGCATTTACCGCCAAAATATGTAACTAAAAGTCGATGCTAAACTACTTTGAATTTTATGATTCGGATAGATAACTACTAAATACAGTTTTGTGCATGCATTTACATAAAAGTCCGAGCCCTGCTCATTACGTTATAAAACAAGCTTTACAATTTTTTTACTTCGCTTCCATTGGCTTAACTCTTTCGACAATTCCCTTTCGAAATCGAAAAATGTTAAATAACTTATCTTTGACAAAACTATAAATTGTATATACATAAATATTTTATTTGTTTTAACTGTTGTTTTTAGGCCAACCACAGCCAAGGGTTACCTGGTTACATGAAAATACAGTGCTTGATAGCTCTTCCCATGCTTTGTCGGATCGGCGCGTTGGCAATATTTTGTCATTGGCAAAATTAATACGCAAAAATTTACACATGCAGCTGACGTGTCAAGCTGCCAATAATAATATTACAATGCCAATTACAAATACCGTGGTATTGGATATGAACCGTAAGTAAATTAAATTCACACATCCTTATATCACTTATGATTCGATTAATCACGATTAAGCATGAAACTGTAGTACTATAATTTTTAATCGTGGTTGATCTCGAAAATATCATGGTGTTCAGTTCGACCTGTATACAAGTCGGGAATTTGTTTGTGTGTTTTATATTATTACATGCTTTGAAAATTCCTTTCTCAATATAAATAATTTGATTGAAGAATTAAATTGAACGTGCTTTCCGAATTAAAAAACATACAGTTCAACTAAATTTCATAAAATTAAATTTTTAGGTAATGAATAAAAAATAAAGTGAAATTAACTTATCTTGTATATTAATTTTGTAATATTTTCTTTAAGCAATAGCTATTTAAGAAGAAGAGCTTACTATTTACTATATGGTTTCAGATTTAAATAAAACAATATGATAACATAGTGGATGATATGGTGGTGGCATGCAATAACGTCCAAGGACCTTAATTCCACTTTAAAAAGGAAATAATGCCCATGCATAAACAAACAACATTCCGTTAAGTCGAAAATGCTCTTTAATTTACTTCGTTCTAATATTCCAAAGTTTACAATTTGTGATAAATTATACTCAATTTACTTCGTTCAAATATTCCAAAGTTTACGATTTGTGAAAAATTAAACTCAAAATTTACATTTATGATATAAAAAAAAGTAAAATAATCGAGTAAAAACGAAGCATTTGAATTGAAATAATCAGATATTGTTAAATTATTTGTTCACCTCGAAGTCTGGTTTTAAAAATGAAAAAAGATAGATTTTTCATCTTAGTTTTCTTTCATTTGATTTTTATTATCACGATATTTCAATCAACATCGTTGATCATCTGCAAGGGATATTTCTTAAAGCTTAATTTTATTACCACTGTCTTCTTTCGTAAACAAAACACTATTGCTGTTTTGGTATATGTTTATTTACAGCGATGCCAACTTAGCGCTTTTCGCGCTAGATTTAGCGCTTTTGATGACCCAAAAGGCGCATTTATATCTTTTAGCGCCTTTAAAAAAAAGCACTAAGCTGGCGCTTTTGATTTCTTATTTTTAGCTCCTTTATATACAACAGTGAATATTAAGAAACTTTGTAGAGTCTGTGGTAAAGAGAATGAAATATGTCTTGACAATTTAAAACTTCCAATTTCGACAGTGATATATTGATCTTTCCATATTCAAACGTCGAAGTCGGGATAGTATTCAGTACAATGATTTTTTCAAAAGTAATATAAGAAGTATAATATATATAATTACTGCTAGTTCATTAATTCATATCAAATATGGGTTAAAGATAGAATATTCGTGTTGTACTAAAATTCCATTGCATGTTTTCAAAAAAATTAATTCTGTTCAAACAATTTAAAAAGACCGAAATGGAAAAAGCTTAAAATAGTTGAACATGCTAAGAGAAGACAGTTAGTGAAGTTCCGAACATTTAGAAAAAGTTCAATAAGGTGCGACTCCCCACAAGATGGCGACAGTCTGCTAATTGAGCTTACTAATATTATTGGATTTTCGCTACAGTGTTGTTGCCACTGTCAGTGGTAGTGTGGGTAAAGGACACTGATGAGTAGACTTGGTGGTCACGAAACAGCTGTCAGTTCAACCTTCCGTACAACCAAATTTTTCTTTGAATGTTCAATGTTCACATGCTTTAGAATTTCTTTCTTAAATAAAAATAATTTGATCGAAAGATTAAATTTAAAATGAACTTAAGCCAAACTAATTAAATAACTTTGGATAAAAACCATACAGTTCGACTAAAAATTCATAACTCAATTATTAAAAACTCTAAAGGCAATTAGCTAAAACATGAATGTGTACTGTTCCAAAAAAACTTGGGCAAAATAAACATTCAATAAATTCCAGCATTGAGAATATCGATGATATTCCACGCTGGTAAGACTGAAATGGAAAAAGCTTAATACAGTTGAACATGCTAAGAGAAGACAGTGAGTGAAGTTCCGAACATTTAGAAAAAGTTCAATAAGGTACGACTCTCCACAAGATGGCGGCAGTCTGCTAATTGAGCTTACTAATATTAGTAGGATTTTCGCTACAGTGTTGTTGCCACTGTCAGTGGTAGTGTGGGTATAGGACTCTGATGAGTAGACTTGGTGGTCACGAAACAGCTGTCCGTTCAACCTTCCGTACAGCCAAATTTTTCTTTGAATGTTCAATATTCATATGCTTTAGAATTTCTTTCTTAAATAAAAATAATTTGATCGAAAGATTAAATTAAAAATGAACTTAAGCCAAACTAATTAAATAACTTTGGATAAAAAGCATACAGTTCGACTAAAAATTCATAACACCCCATCTTCACGAGACATTTGATATTTCTTAACATAAGAAATAACGTCGGCAGAATGACGTCACAAAAAATTCATGTGTTCAAACTTGTGTTAAGGGTGGAGTAAACGTACTGATGTTTGGACACAAATTTTATATATTCATATAGTAAATTTGCACGGCATTTTGTAATTTTTTTTATAGATTCCACTTTATTATTTTTCTGTTTGTAAAAATTTTATGAATATGAACATAAATAATATGGAAAAAGTAAAAAAAACATCTAAAACATTTATTTATTAACTTTATTTATTATTTTTTCAACAAAATCAAACAAATTGTAAAAAAAACACACATACATATTAAATATGACAGCTTGTGTTCTAACATATTTCCTCGGGCTTGTGTTTTAACATTGATTTCCAAACATGTGTTAGGACAGAAACACATTCGGTCCACACGTTAATTTCTTGTGTTAGGACAGAATTTTGACAATTGCTAACACACAAATTTCCAAACTTATGTCTCGTGAAGGCGGGGTGTAACTCAATTATTAAAAAATCAAAATTTTATATAAAAGCAGTACTATGGCCTGAAGATGAGCAATAGAATGATGCATTTTTATTTGAACATTAGATTATATAAAATATTTCTCACGTAAATATATTATTACATATTATTATCAAAAAAAACTTCATATGTATTACTAATAATGTAATGATCTCAAATGTACAAAGAACATAAAAGAAACTAATGAAATATATACATTTTGTTTAAGCTAAGAATTTTTGTTTCATTAAAATTTAGCTTTTTTTAGCGCTTTTCGACTAATTATAATATAGCGCCTTTCAGCGCTTTTTGGGATAGTGCTTTGTGCTTTTTGCTTTGAAAATGTTGGCATCGCTGTTTATTTATTGCATTTCTGTAGATGTGGACGCAGTTTTCTACGTCGCTCTTATAATTTAATCTCGTATCAAGAGGCAAATCAATAATATCCAGCATTTTGAGAGTATATCTCTTTTTGTAATTGTTTTCCGTTGTTAGTATTTTGATATTTTCGAAGTTCGGCTTGTGACCTGTTACAGCACAGTGGACCGCAAGTGCTGTTTTTTTATTTAAAAGTTGTCCGACTTGTGTGAAACCATCTTAGTCTTTAATTTTGTTTTTGTTGTGCCAACATATACTCTTGGACATATATTATACCCGTCACCATCGCAGTTAATTTGGTACACAATGTTCAACATTTCGTCGTTTGTCAATTTTGATTTTGTTTTACTAAATAATTTATTATTTGTATTACAACTTCTGAAGGCTAATTGGGTATTTTTCTTTTTCGTAAATTTCTGACTGTTTTAGTTTTTCAGAAAACACCGGTATATACCAAGGTAGATTTACTTACCAGGTACTCTTGATTCCACAGCTGTTAACTCTTTTCCATATTTGTGGCTGTCAATTTTGTATCAAAATATACAAGTTATGTTGTGTATGTTTTTTAATAATTTGACATTTTCAAGGAACTGCGACTACCTGGTAAATAAATCTGCCTTGGGTATATACGTTGACGATTTTATGTTTTTTGCGTTCTCTCCTTCCTCTCCGTTCAAATGTTTTCATTGTAACTTTTACCTTTTGTATATTTTAGTAAATCTAAAACAGTTTTCCTTAGAAAATCATTCATTTTTAATATATATTTAATTTTTCTTTTCGTTCATTGGATGAAATGAGTGATCACTAATTCATAAAACTCTATTAATAAAATTAATCGCAGTATTTATGTATAATGATTTTTCGTGGATGTTTGGAATAGAAGTTTATCGATCTAACTTCAATACATTTCCTTGTCTAATTATAGTAGAATCTAGATACGGACATCATTATACTTATTTTTGTTTGAGAAGTCCAACAAATAAGGGTTGCCTTGCACAAACGTATTTACATTTTCACAGCAATAAACTAGTTACTATTTGGCTTACTTGAAGCTAAAAAATAAGTAGTCAAATAAAAAAAATTACACACATCATATTTTATTTACATTTTTTTATTTATTACCCAGCTAGGATACGTTCAGATTTGAAGACAAGTACTCTACCCACTGAATATTGTTGACTTATAAGTTTAAGCGACGAAAATTAGTTTTCATATACAAGCACATGTTGACTTAAAAAGTGTTTGCCTACTTATTTTATTAATACATATCAACAAATTGTAACAACTTTCATATAATGAGAAAAACACGTATAAGAAAAATACGTTCTACTAAAAACTAGGTAGTAGTTTTAGTTTGAAGCATAGTAACAAGATATATAGGTATCACTCATTACTTTGTAACCTATTAATAAGGTACTTACGGATTACAAAAAAGACAAAAGTTTTTGCTGGGATATGTTGATGATATTTTGGCAATTGTCAAAAGAGATAGTATTGAAAATATTTTACAAACATAAACTCTTTCAATGAACAAATATAATTTACAATGGAAGTAGAAAATGAAGGCAAAATTTCGTATCTATGTAGATTCTGTTATAATTAGTCAATACATTTCATTGAAGTTAGATTGGTATCAAAAACCAATATGTGCCGGTAGATTGATAAACTTCTATTCCAAACAACCACGAAAAATTATTATAAATACTGCGATTAATTTTATTAATAATAAAGAACGTAAACAAAGTTAAACATAGATTAATGATGAATAATTTTCCAAGGAAACTGCTTTAGATTTACTAAAATATACAAATCTAAAAGTTACAATGAAAACACTCAGAACGGAGAGAACGCACACTGGGAAAAAAAGCTATTCTAGCGGCGGAAAAATCATATCTTCCAAACGAATAGTCTAATCCACAAAAAATGTTGTGGATGGACTGTATAGGCAAGGATGTAGGCTACAAGGTGTGTTAAAAGTAGGTAGCACAGTGGGCGCTACATGTTGTTATATAAGACCAATTTTACTGATAAAACTAAGCGTCGAAAGCTTATAACTTCCAAACTATTAGTCTGATCCACAAAAAACGTATGCTGGAAAGGCTGTAAGCTATAAGATCTGTAAATAAGTTAGCTATTTTTAACATAGTGGGTGCTATATGGTACTATATACGACCAATTTTAAAAATTCAAAATGCATTAAAAACAGTTCAAAACGCATTCAAAAGATTTATTCAAAATGAAGCGACTTCATTTGTATTTTGATTTAATAACAAGTAGTTTCGAAAGCAAATTACAACAAAAATCCTTCCTATAGGAGTACAAACAAGTAGAAAATTTTGAAAAAGGTGAATATTTAGAAAAACTGATGTAAAGGCACATACGCAAGTCTCCGCAGCTAATTTTTGGAACAATATTTACTCTATAATATCTATATTAACATTCCACAACATTTCAGGTACTCTCAGGTATACTTTTTTGTATCTATACAAAGATTTAGAATCAATTAAAAAATGTTTTTTCTGTATTTATGTTGTAAACCTTAACTTAAACAGCAAAAAATATAATAAGTAAATCCGTTTAACATAGCTGGCATAAATAACCCTTTACCAAAAAAAGTTAAAGTTACAAGTAAGGGATTCAATACGCCAACAAATTTAATATAAAAATCAATAAAGAATTGCAAGCCAATTTTTTCTCAATATTTGAAAGGCCATATTTTTGACCAGGCAACATAATGGTAAATAAATCTGATTTTAAACAAACTGATTTGTTCGCTTTGATGCTTCGTGTAAGTTTTTTTTTTCAAATTCGGTAATTTTTTTATTTTTTCCGCCGCTAGATTGGTCGTTTTTCCCTCTGCAGAACGGAGGCAACGCAAAAAGCATAAAATCGTCAACGTACATACCGGGGTTTTCTGAAAGACTAAAACAGTCAAACATTTACGAAAAAGAAGAAGTCAGATAGCCTTCAAAACTTGTAATACAAATAATAAAGTATTTAGTAAAACAAAATCAAAATTGACAAACGACGAAAAGTTGAGCATTGTGTACCAAAATAACTGCGATGGTGACGGGTCCAATATGTGTCCAAAGGTATATGTCGGCACACCAAAAACAAAATTAAAGACTAGGATGGCCTTACACAAGTCGGACTTAAAATCAACGCAAAACCTTTAACTCAAAAACGGCACTTGAGGCCCACTGTGCTGTCACAAGCCGAACTTCGAAAATATTAAAATACTAACAACGGAAAACAATTACAAAAAGAGATATACTCTCGAAACGGTGCATATTAGGTGTGTTCCACATGACTTCGGACAAGCTTGGACTTATGAGAGTAAAAGAAACGATTTCGATTTGTTCGAAAATAAAAAAAAACCACTCTTTCGATTTATTCGAAAATAAAAAAAACACAATTGTTTTGAACACAAGATCACTTTATTGTCTCCCAGTTGATATAATTAATTGAACTAACTGAACTGAACTGCTTAGGTTAATTACAAGTGTTTTATATATTATTTTTATATCAATCTCAGCTTATTCGTTGTGGCCATAATTATTAGGAATTAATACAAAATAGGTTACTGCACTTGTATGTGTTGACAAACAAGTGCAGTTGCAAAAAGTGCAAGCTCAACAAATTTAATTAAAATTATTTCATTGGAGAACAATTCTTTAGAATTGTTCACCGTTTATTTTTGACCAAAATTATTAGGAATTTTAACTGTGCGAACGGAAATTAATACAATATAGTTTATTAAACTTGTTTGTATTGACAAACAAGTGCAATTTATTAATTCCAAAATTATTAGGAATTTTGTCTGTGCGACCGGAAACGTAAAAGTTAATACCTGAAAATGTTTTTATTATTTCGGCTTTCTAGTTCAATAATTGAATTAATGTAAATTCAAATTATTTTTATTAAGAGTGGAGTGCTGGAATATTCAAATCAGATTAGCAGAACGGATCAGTACTACTGATTTCGACGGCCGCTACGCTCGTCATCATCAGCGTTCTTGTTCGTTTTTACCACTTATGAAGGTAGATGCTTTTTTCAATGAAACATCAGCTATTTAACTAATTTTTTGCCAGTAAATAGAATACAAGACTTATTATCCATGGTAAATTCTTGCATTTTTTTTATTTCAACTAAATTTAGTCAGCTTTGAAATTTCACCTATCTGACTTAATTTAATCCAACACTACCACACTTATTGTTTTTCGCTTTTGATGAGTATTCTTTTTTAATACATCCACTCAAAGCTGTTTGTTTGGTTTTTGTTATTATACATGCCTTTTAAACAGTTTTCAGTTGCTTGTCTTGATTTTAGTTCTAGGCAGCCAACCGAGAAGTAAACACATGCATATATAAACTTATTGCAACGGGCCGATTGCATAGTAATTATTTTACGTAATTTTTATTTTATTTTGAACTAATAGGTAGTAAAGTCTGAAAATGTTTTTATTATTTCGGCTTTCTAGTTCAATAATTGAATTAATGTAAATTCAAATTATTTTTATTAAGAGTGGAGTGCTGGAATATTCAAATCAGATTAGCAGAACGGATCAGTACTACTGATTTCGACGGCCGCTACGCTCGTCATCATCAGCGTTCTTGTTCGTTTTTACCACTTATGAAGGTGGATGCTTTTTTCAATGAAACATCAGCTATTTAACTAATTTTTTGCCAGTAAATAGAATACAAGACTTATTATCCATGGTAAATTCTTGCATTTTTTTTTTATTTCAACTAAATTTAGTCAGCTTTGAAATTTCACCTATCTGAATTAAGTCAGATAGGTGAAATTTCAAAGCTGACTAAATTTAGTTGAAATAAAAAAAATTCAAGAATTTACCATGGATAATAAGTCTTGTATTCTATTTACTGGCAAAAAATTAGTTAAATAGCTGATGTTTCATTGAAAAAAGCATCCACCTTCATAAGTGGTAAAAACGAACAAGAACGCTGATGATGACGAGCGTAGCGGCCGTCGAAATCAGTAGTACTGATCCGTTCTGCTAATCTGATTTGAATATTCCAGCACTCCACTCTTAATAAAAATAATTTGAATTTACATTAATTCAATTATTGAACTAGAAAGCCGAAATAATAAAAACATTTTCAGACTTTACTACCTATTAGTTCAAAATAAAATAAAAATTACGTAAAGTAAAAGTTAATATTTTATGTAAATGTTTGACAAAAATATAAAAGTGCAAACATTTTATAATTAAAAGAATTTTAGGTTGACGCGTGCAAGGAAAAATAAGGAGACATTAGATAATATTGGTCGGGGTGATAAGAATATTAGGGGGCACCATAACTAGTAAACTCAACATTTACGCTCTCAAATTATAAAAGTTGCTCAAAACATCAGAAACGCGAAAAACCAAAATTTTAAGTCCAAACATATTAATAGTGCCAACTTATGAGCTTTAAAGTTAAGTTTGCGATTTTAATCGTTTAAATCTCGTAATATAGTGCATTTTTAGTGCGAACGAAATAGTGCATCAATGGCAAAATATATAAAAGCAAACGTTTTTCTATATTTAAAATAAGAAATAACAACATTTGCAAATAAATTAGAATTATTAAATGCTTTACTGTTTTATTTATTTTCTAAACTTTAATTGGTATTTATGTAAACAAAAAAGCAGCTGATCATTTTAATATTGTCCGAACTTACCGAAAAGAAAAAGTTCGTACAACTTTGGATAGGAAATGAAAAAAAATACTCTCATTCTCTCTCAAAATTGCACAAAAATGTTTATGTGGAACGCTTTTAGGTAACTTTGTGCAAGTTCGGACTGTTTCGTTATCCATCTGGAACAGAGCTATTATTGATGTACCTCTTGACAAGAGGTTAAATTATAAGAGCAACGTAGAAAAATGTGCGCACATCTACAGAATAACAATAATTAAACATAGACCAAAACATCAATATTGTTTTGTTTACGAAAGAAGACAGTGATAAAGCCCTAATTACACTACGTTGTTTCTTCATTTTTCAAGTTTTGGAGAACAGTGCAAATATAATATAATCGGAAATTTTACCAGGTGCAAAGAGTTCAGCTATATTAAGATAAATACCATATTGTCAAAGCTTTTACTAATGTCATCGATAAAAAATGGGGGCCTGTCAAAAAAAATTTTTAAATGTTCAACTTAAAATTGACATTTCAAGCTTGAAACATTAGTGTTGCCAAGTTAGCGGTTTATTCACGAATTCAGCTTCTTAGCGCCTCTTTTTTCAACTTTTTTTTCTTTTGTCGTTTTATTATAAATAAAAGTAGCACTTAAAGAAGTCATTACGTTTTGTTTACATTTTGTTTAGTTGTTTCTTTCTATCACTTGATATTTCTTTCTTTCAATTCTATAGCAAAACAATGCAAGAAAAATGTAGTGTCATAAGGGCTTAATAAAATTAAGCTTTAAGAATTTTTATAAATACTCCATTTGTTTTTGAAAATGTAATTAATACTCAATTTGTGCAATATTTTTAAATTAAATTTGGTGTTATATTTTTATTATATTCTATTTATGTTTATATGTACATATTTTTAGATCCTCTAAAGATGATCAACGACCAAATATCCAAATATCGGGATAATAAAAATCGAATGAAGCAAAGTTAAAATGAAAAATCTAGCTTTTTTAAATTTTAAAACCAGACCTCAGGCTGAACAAATAATATAGGTCTACAAAAATACACAATAGTTAAAAAAATATTCACATATTTTAAAGCTATATGACGATTAATTTAACATGTTTATATGATGTTCAATATCCTTTGATCAATCTAACATGATGTTAAGTATCCTCTGAAACATATGTAGTGAATACAAAAATATTACTTTTCGTTTAGTCTTATTAATAACACGTATAAAAGTGATATGAAACTTGGATCACTTCTTGCAAAAAAAAATACTTAGCTAACTGATTTTCCTTAATGCATTTACCAGTAACAGCGTAGTACACGCAAAGAAAAAACATGGTTGATAGAATCACAATTGCAAATTATCATTAATGTTCAGGTTTATAATTGCGTCAACTATATTAAATATAGAGGTATTGGAAACATAGTATGTTCATTACTACCAATCACAATAATTTTCTTCTTGAACATATAGCGTTATTTTTCTGACAATAATTACCAAATGGTCCTAACAGTTAAATAATACAAAACAAATTTTTTTATGCATTATTAATTTAATAATACATAGCATTTATTTTAAAAAAATTTATAACAGATGTACATAGATATTACAATTAGTAGTCAAAGATACAATTTAAGATTAAAATTTTTGTAGATATTAAGTTATGATATAATTTGTAATTGGATTGAAATATTTAATAAATAAAAAATAAATTGAAAACACAGATACATACCTTTTAAGTTAAAAGAAAAAATTCAAGTTAAAGAGACTTTTTGTTTGGGTTTCAATAGAATAATTGTACATAGATACATCAAAATGTATGTCTGTTTGTATGTATGTTTTGATACTCTGACACAACACTACACTCTTATACATATTTTTCGCATTTGTCAACATCAACAAACTTAAACACAACACTACATTTATGTTAACCTTTAATGCAGATACAATTGCAATATATATTACCAAAATATTGCATTAATGCACTGTTCAATTATATTTTCTTAATTATTTTGAATTTTTATTAATTTAATATTTTTACACCATCCGTCAACTTCAATAACCGAACACTGAATGACGCTCGCGAGAGAAACTTGCTTAAGGTGGTTTTATACTATCTGTGTTGTACATCTGACTTGTCAAATTTCCCACTGCAAAAGCTATAATTGTCGTGTGAACCTTTTGAAACATTGCCACCTGAAATTTACAGAACTAAAGTCAGGCGACAAAATTTTCAATTAGAGCGCGTTCTATTTTCATCTGACATCAGCTGTTTTGAGTTAACAAGTATGTGTTGGCGTCACTTAGAGGTTATGTCAGATGCGATTATACATGTACGTGTGAAAGCAAAAAATTAAAAATCGTCTGTAAATGGACAATTTTGACAGACACGCAAAGTTACATGTGGCTCTCAAAACTGACAAGTCAGATGTAAAACACAGATAGTCTAAATCCACCTTTAGGAAGATTGTTACATTGTCACTTTAAAAATACTTTTTGTATTATGAGCGAATTCCTAGGTGTTGGAAACATATTATTAAATGACGTATTGTTGGAACCATTATACTAAACATTTTAGATATAATGACCATATAAATAATAGCATCAAACATTCAAATATATAAAGCAGCAATTAAACGTTTCATTGAAAATAAAATTATTGTACCAGCCTTGTGAAAAAGGTAGGAAAAAAGTGACTGTTATGACCATTTTCCAATCATGTTTTTCCTCTGCGTGTAGTATATAGGAAGTATGTAATATCCATTGCGAAGTATATGTAGTTGATCAGTCATACACTTAGTATTGTTTTATTTTTTTCCTGTAATTGCTTAAAAATATTTGTGATAATAAAAATTTCAGTCTTAAAGAACTTTTGCACTTAATTTAGTTTATTGTACAATACTTTTTTGTTAATTTTATAAAATGTCTTTACAGTACGTCCATTACTTGTTAAATTGCAAGGAGAAAATCGTCCTTTATCTGCTGATAACTCATATCAATTAAGCTGTATAGTCATTGGCTCAAGACCAGCACCTACAATAACATGGTGGAAGGGCAGTACGCCAATGAAAAATACTCATGAAATTGTAAGTATCAGTAGAGAATTTATTATATTGTTTTTAATTTTTTTTACCCTTGACAACGGCTCAAAAACCAAAACCAAATTTCATACATATTAAGTCCCCTAATATGATTCACAACTCAACTAAGCTCAGTGGTTAATGTTACAACTCAACTATTATTTTGCATTATGATTCACCAACAATTTTAATGGTTTTCGAAATAATGTACGAAATGAGATTTCTATTCTGTATTTTTTTTTTCAACTATAGTAGCCAACAAACAAAATATAAGAAAATTTTAGTTTTGGTCTTATTTTTCTTTTGAGATTTTATGTTTTATGTATATGGCAACAATATTGGTTGATAAATGTGATAGCTTGCCGTCTGAAATAATGATGCGCACTTTAAAATCACCATTTGAAAAGTAGACACAAGTAACACAATAGTCGAAATAAAAACAAAAACTCAACTGATAAAAAGTCGTTGTCTTAGTTTGATGAAAGTTGAGTTGAGTTGTAATCCATAATAAGAATTTGAAAACTACAACTTAACTATCAATTTACCGAGCACAAACTTGGAATGAGTTGTCATTACCGAACAGCATACTTTTCAACCACGAACTACATGCCGCCTAAATTACTTTACTTTAGTTGAACAATTACTTACTAGTAATTAAACAAGCCATTTATTTTCTTATTGGCAGAGTAGTAATTTATCTGCTTATCATAAAGACGATAAACAGTTAAACCCCTGGGGAAGCAAAATTGATTTTTTAATTGTAACATGTTTGTGTAGGCAAATTTTATTGTGTTTTGTGTATTCAATGCCTTCTAAATATTGATATTTAGAACTTGTTATTTGTAATCAAATGTGGTAAGTACTTGCCTCCAATGACATGCTAAAGTAATTGGCTAAAATACCAAAGTAGAAGTAGTGAATGGTATGTTTATTAGCATTTTAACTCATTACTTTGACATCAAAACTTTTCGTGGGTAGCTGTGAATCACAATGGGGGCCTAAATCATTAAAGATAATTGGGGGATTCAAACGGTTGTCATAAAGTCATATGTCTTAAAATAATAACAAGAAAAAATATGGCTGGTGTGAGCACCCCATCATAATTAAGTGTGCTGTTTCAAATTTGAGTCAGCTGATTAAAAAAAAAACAATTATATACATTTGGAATTAAGATACCAAGAACAAGCGAAAAAACAAAAATAATAGCCGGTTTGTGCGAAAATTACATATTGGACGTTGTAATACATAAGACCTTACCTGATTATCGTTTAAACACTCCATTCTTAACTAAAATCTAGATATGTTTCCTTCGTACATACAAAATTAAATACATAAACATAAACATAAACATAAACATAAACATAAACAAAACCAGCTGTTGTTCACTAAGCCGACTAATTTTCCGGACGGCTGCTAGTGGAAAAACGATCGGTGGCTGCCAGAAAGCAAATGTATACAAACAAAATTTTGACTATGTAATTTAGACAATTTGCTGTATCTTGGAAACCGTAAAAGGCTAAATCTTGAAATTTAAAAAAAACGCTAAAATTTAAAAATTCCAATATTAAAATTTTAAAAAATCGCTAAGATGCAAAAAAACACCAAAACTGAAAAGATCGCCAAGAAACTTAAAAAAATGCCAAAACCCGAAAAAAGTCGTCAAAACGGAAAAAAGAATTGAAACCTAAAACAGTCGCTAAAACTAAAAATATCATCAAAAACGCAAAAAATCGCTAAAAATTGAAAAAAAAAACACCGAAACAAAAAACAAGCGCCAAAACAAAAAAAGCGCTAATACTAAAAAATCGCCAAAAACCAACAAAAATCTCTAAAACTAAAAAAATCACCAAAAACCGAAAAAATCCTCAAAACCGGGAAAGTCGCCAAAACTAAGAATATCGTCAAAAAGCAAAAAAAAACGTCAAAACAAAAAAACGCAAAGCAACCAAAAAATTGTCAAAACTAAAAAAATTGGAAACTAGTTGAGAATACCAACGCTGTTGATAATAAAAAAAGCATTTCAAAAGTGACAGATTTAAAGTACATACCAAATGAAAGCTTGGAAGGTTTTCTATAAATTTGTATATACGGTTAAGTACCGTTATATGGATCACTTTTTGAGATAACGATGTTTTTACGTAAAAAGTCGGGATAATTTTAAATTGCATTTGGTTCACAATGGGCTAATGGATTTAAAAAGCTTATATACCAGTAGAAATGTATTTTAGAGCACTTTAAAACTATATACATATCGTTTATATCCGTGCAGAATTGTAGCAATTATGCCCAGTTCAAAACAAAAGTTTTGAACCCCGTAACTCCGGAACCAAAAGAGAGCGCCGAAAAAACATTTGGCAAAAATTGTTCTTCTAAAAAGGGCTATTACCTCATGATTTTTTATTTTCATTTTCAACAGCGTTGGTATTCTTGACTTAAGCCAAAAAGTAAAAAAATTGCAAAAAACGAAAAATCGCCGAAAAACGAAAAAATCACTAAAATGAAAAAACGCAAAAACCAAACAAATCGGCAAAACAACGAAAAAAAAACTTAAAATTAAACAAAAAAGCAACACGAAAAAATTTCCAAAATGATAAAAGGGCAAAAACGAAAAGGGATATATGTATGTGTATTCGTACGGAACCCTTCGTGTGCGAGAAAAAGTCGCACTTTACTGAATTTATTTATTTTTACCTATTTAAAACTTATAAAAATATAAGTATGTAAATATGTATGAACATATAAAACTGTGAACAGTTTTCAGGAATACTTACATATTGCATACATACATCATATATCAATAGCGCTGGCTTGTAAATATTGTCACCGGCTCCACTAAAGACTCGGCCGTTCGGCTCAGATTTCTACTGTGTAGTTATGACCAAGGCATATTGAACAGGTACGGGCAGTACTGAAACAATAGAAAATTTGTTGTAAAACTACCTTAACACATGTCAAAAAACGGGTAGTATTGCCAACGCAGATTTCTCTTGAAATAAATGTCAAACACCACACAGAAGGAAGTATGTATATGGTGTTTGATAGTTTGAAGGTGGTGGTGATATCATGAGCATTTCATCAACACTACTAATTTTGACGTTTAATCAGGCGAGTCAGCTGACCTAGTGATCCTACCTCTTAGATACACCTTGGTTATGACAACACAATAAACACAGCGCACAAAAAGTCTTATTATATTAGGACTTTTTGTTTGAAGCACAACAACAACGTTTTAAAACTATTGTAAAATATTAAGACATTATGACAATATGACTAGATAATACACCCGTTTGAATCCCCCAAATATATTTCATTTTAAGGCATTGCCGGTTATTGTCATCTTGCTTTACTTGCGATTTTAATTTTCACAATCTTATAATGCTCACATATATTCATATTCAACAAAGCTTATCCACATCCTGATACTCTATTATTTGATGTATGCATATATTTTTGATATCGTTTTTGACTTGTACTAACCTATTGATTTTTCACGTTCGCTATCTTTTTAATATTTTTTTCCAAAAAGGCTAATCCCGATGGTAATATGACCACATCAATTTTAACCTTCACACCCACAATAGATGACCGTGGCAAGTATTTATCATGTCGCGCCGAACAGAGTATGATCCCAGAGTCTGGTATGGAGGATGGTTGGAAATTGGATATTTATCGTAAGGACTATTTAAGATTGAATAAATATTTGATGTAAAAGAGAACTAATGTTTGTATATGTCATTGAAACGCACGCCATACCACAATTGTGGAAATTATCTCATACATATTCTTCACACAGATTCTTATGCTCTTCATCTAGTCGTCGATGAGACAGCGACGAATGCAAATGAGGCGGATGCTTATACATTTTTTTATATTTTTTTTTTATAAATTTTTTCATTAAGAGTTATCCAGCAAACACTCGTGTTCCAGATCCAATTGATGATATGCCAAAAAAAATTTTATTATAAACAATGTATTTGGTAACATACAACGCCTTTTATGTATCATTAAAGGACACTGACACATATATCATTAAGACAATGACCCAAAAATTTTGAACTGAAAACAACAATAAAAATTATGAGACAATTTTTCCTATTTTCGGCGACATTTTTTCATTTGAGACAATTTTTCCTATTTTCGGCGACATTTTTTAATTTGGGGCTATTTTTCCTATACATATTTTTGCCCATTTATCATTCTTATGAAAAAGGACCAAAATTACAATTGGCCCCAAAATAGGAAAAATGGCTTCAAACTAAAAATGTCCCCAAACTAAAAAATATAAAATGAAAAATAGACACAAGATAGGAAAAATGGTCCCAAACTAAAATTTGGCCAAAATAGGAAAAATAGCTCTAAATATATAATCATTATCTGCAGATTTCGTGCTAAATTCAATTTTAAAAGTTTCAAATTTGTTTGAAAAATAACTCAAATGCGTTTCAAAACAAAATTTTTCCTTACAAATTGCAAAATGAAAAAGCGTTTGTATATACAAAACCTTGCCATTGATTTACGATAAAAAAAGAATTGAAAATAGTTCTCATTCGCAAGCAAACAAAAAGTTGGAAAATAACAAATTGTAATTCATCATATTTCAAACGCTTGACTAATATGCAGCAATGCAATCACAATTTAAATTTTGCGCATTTCTGATATAAGAGCACTATTTTATTGTTGTTGTTATTCTTTTTCTGATAAATTGTATGCCATCGACGCTATCTAAATATTTAATAAGAACACCGTTTTACAAATTTTGCCGTTGAAAAAGTATTCTTCAAGATAAGCAGTATGATGAACTATAAAATAATATTTTAATTTTAAAATTAAATTCCCCCTATTAAGAAAAATAACAATTTATAGCTTTAAGAAACTAGGGATCACGATTTATACGAATAGACAGATAGACAGACAGATACACGAAGACAAGCCTCGGATTCAAAACATTGTTGTATTATCATAATCAGACATCTTTATGTTAGTGAAAACTACCTCGATATGTTATTTCTTTTAGTAATACAGAAAAGAAAATTCATATTTTGAAAAACTAGGCTCCAAGTAGCAGTAGCAACGAAAACCCTCGAAATATACCACACAAAAAATGTTAAAAACTTTGATTCATGCGTTTACTATTACTAAAGGTACGGCTACACTTGGCAAATATTTGCCAAAAAAAACGTAATCAAAATACAAGCTAAAATTGTATTTTCTTTAATTTCAATATTGTTACCTCCCACACAAAATAATATTTAATTGTCCTATATCTGGAGTCACCATAGCAAAACTTTCTAAATTTGATGCGGGTTACACTGAGAACAAATTGGGATATAAAAAAAAATTGCTGGTGTAAGAGTGGGTAGACGGGTACTGCCCATACAAAGAAATTATTAATGTTCCTATGTACATATGCGCAAAAATGGGTTAGCAAAACACATCGGATGAGGCTAATTGCTTATAAAACAAAGCATTTCATGATGACAAATGAATTTTCACCTGGTAGAATGGAATTATTATCAAAAGTACACAAAATACATCCAAAAGAAAAATCAAGCGGGTTAAGGATATCTATATGAAAGCATTCGGGATTCGTACCGTTGGCGTATTTTTATTTTTTTTATGAATTTTAAAACACAATAATTTTAAAATTTGTTGTGAAGTTTTAAATTTTTAGACTCAAACTTTTACGATGTCTCTGGAACTAATGAGCAAATTCAGAAACAGTTTTGGTGTCGAATTTTAGTTTTTCTTTCTTACTGAATAGGGCAAACCCTTCTCCAGTTATGCCAATATGCATAGGTTATGCAAGTACATGGAATTTTGAAATAACGTTATAATTTTTCACGTTTTTAATACGTAGCTAAATTTAATATTTTTAAAAAAAGCTTTATTTGAAGCAGCGTAGGCACGTCATTTCATTGGTGCTTTACCTAATCATCAGTAGACTTCAACCATACTATTGAAAAGTTTCAAACCTTTTGTCTTATGCACAGTAAAACTTTTTATAAATAAAATTGGGAGTATATCTCAAATAATAAATTTTATAAATGCTTCTTTTGAATTTTATTTTACATTGTTCTTTTATTGTCACCCAACGGGCGACTAATTGTATAAAGGCGTAGAAAAATAAAATAGATTCATATCCAATATAAATTGTTTGTTGTTCTTGTATAAGTTTCTAAGCCTACTATTATTATATTATTCTATTAGGCTTTTCAGAAATCATTTGTGAATTCTCAAATTATTTTTGAAAGTCTGTGCACAATGGCGTAGCTAGGTACCTTCTTGGAGGCATTGCCCACCTACCCCAGAATTATTGAAAATGTTTTAAAAATTATTAAAAACTTCTTTACGTGTTGAAAGAAATTCATATTAGTATTCAAGTCCGCTAAATAACATTTACTTACAGTAGCTACGAGAATTTTTATAAAAATTTTATTTCCACTAATTGCTAAATATTTGTTTATTAAGTAAAAGCCCTTAGTAAAAACGTAAATGTGTATATGTAGGTGTCTTTTTTTATTTTGATGATATATTTTTGTATTTTCTCTAACAAAAGATAAAACGTAGTAAATACAGTATTTTGAGAATCTTATGACTAGTCCAATTGCCCCGTCAGTAATATGATATATAGAAGTTTTAGACCTTTTAAAAACGTTCATGTGATATCCTAAAAAATGCATTAAAAAATTTAAGCCTTCCAAAAATAAAAATTTCTAAAACAGTATTATTAAAAGCAACAGACTTTTTAGTGGTACACAGAAAAAAATAAAAATTATTTTTAATTAAAAAATTCGTTGTGCCAAGTAAAAAATTAATTAAATGTTCAACTGTAAACGAATTCCTAATATTAAGTAAATTTTTATTTTATTTATTTATTTAATTTAAAGAAGCCGTACTAGAGTTGGGCATAATCGTTCTTTTTAGTGACTATTCGTTTTTGTTCAGAACAAAAATGTGAACAAGTTCGCTCTTTTCGTTCAGCTGTTCACTTTATTTGTGTATGAATGATTGAACAGCTTTTCAAACATAGTGGGAGATATTATTACATTTTAAACAATTTAAAAAAAAAGCAATTTTAAAGCAAATATATTAATTCAACAAATTTTATTTAGCAGATATAGATATATTTTGTGAAATATTAATGTATTTAGAAAGAAATTTAGTGTTTGTCTAATCAAACAGAAATAATAAAATGAACAAAACAGAACAAAAAGACTGAACAAGTTCACCTTGTTCACACCACTGAATTATTCAATTAAACAAGTTCGTTCATGAACAGCACAACTCTAAGCCGTACGCCCTTGAAGGCCTAATTAGCTGTACTACAATGGTTTTTCTTACAACTTTTCATGTATTATATAATTATACTTCAGTTAAAAATAAATTATAAGCTTACTTATTATTTAGATATGAATATTAGCATTATGCATTCCCGAACTATTTGCACAAACTCGCCTCACATATATAGTCTATAGTGTATCTCATCATCATCATTCAGCTCTACAACCCGTGGTGGGTTCTGGCTTTCTCCACAACTCTTCTCCATTCCTCTCTATTTCTAGCATGGATGCGCCAATTACTTAGTCCCATTGCTCTCATAGTCAAGAACAAGCTTTTGCGCCCGGTTTTGATCCATCCTTAGTACATAGCCTATCCATTTTAGTCTTTGCGCTTTAATGTATTTTACTAAATCCTCGCCTTGATTTAGCTGTAAAAGTTCTTCATTGCTCCTTAGGAAATAATCTCCCCTTTCATTTCGTCTTGGCCCAAATATTCGTCTAAGGGTTTTGCTTTCGAAAATTCTGAGAGACTCTTCTTCGGAATTCGTCATAGACCAAACCTCTGATCCGTAAGTAACTATAGGCCTTATGATGGTATTCTAAATTTTCAGCTTGCAGGCTGTTGATAAAAGTTTTGATTTAAATATCTTATTATGTGCAAAATATGATTTGTTTGCTGCTACAACTCGGTCTTGTATACAGTATATTGCACTATTATCATTACTAATAAGTACGCCCAAGTACTTGAACTTGTCTACTCCTTCAAAATTATATTCTCCTATACTGATATCTCGTGGCCTTCTGCTTTCAGCGCTTCTAGATAGTATTATATACTTGGTTTTTGATTGATTAACCACTAGCCCTATCTCTTTTGCAGATGCTTGTATATTTTGAAATGTCTCTTCCAGATATCGCCTGTTTCGAGCTAAAATCGAAATATCTTCGGCGTAGGCGATTGTTATCCCTGACCGATTAAACACATTTCCAAGTCCTGTGTGGTTTCTTATAGCATAATGCAGGCATAGGTTAAACAGAACTGTGGACAACTGTCCCCTTGTCTTACTCATGTGTTGGTGTGAAATTGTTCACTTTGCTCTTGCTGTAATGTTACTTTTCCTCTTGTATTACTGAGTGTTGCCATTGTCAGACGAGTCAGTTTGTTGTTTATACCGAATAAAGCAAATATTTTGCGGATCTTAGTTCGGTCTATGCTATCAAACGCCTGCTTGAACTCAACGAACGTTATTAAACTCATAACTCTTCTCTAGGTTCTGCTTTAGTATAAATATTTGATCTATTACAGACCTACCAGGCCTGAATCCACACTGGGTTTCTCCGAGCAGCCTCTCAGCGATTTTACTCAGCCTTCTCGCAAGTATTCCGGAAAAAATTTTATAGCATACATTTAGTAGTGTAATCCCTCGATAATTCTCGCAGTTACGCTTGTCTCCTTTTTTGTGAATTTGGACGACGATTCCTGTTGTCCATTCCGTGGGCATTTGTTCGTCCCTCCACACTCTTATTTGCAGATCATAAATTTGCTGCTTCCCTTCCATATCCAGCCCCTTTAGTAGTTCCGCCGTGATGTCGCCTCTTGGTGCTTTGTCATTTTTCATCGCGTCAAGTACTTCAATCGTTTCCTCAAGTGTAGGATGAGGCTCTGCTTCAAATTCGCCGCTTATTTCTATGGTACTCTCTTCTCTTCTTTCTTCCTCAGCTATAGGCTCTTTATTATACAATTCAACACAAAGTCCTTAGTGGATCTATGATGAATAACGTTAAGTGTTTCCAATAGCTAAATATTTAACTTCAATTTCTTATAGATTAGCTAAGAAGATATTCTTAAAGACTGGAAGATATTCTTATTCGGGTAAGGTATCATTGTATTCCACAACCTGGCTACTCTTACGCAAAACGGCCGACTCATTATAAAAGTTGTGTATCTAGGACAAATGATGTAAAGTGTTTTTGAAATTACAGAGCTTATATGTGTAGTATAACTTAACTTGTTGTCAATCTGCTTATTCTATTCTTATGCTATGTCGATCCTGTTGAAAAATACTGTAGCCCCTTAAGTCCAACGAGTGTCTGGGTGACTATGTTCTGCTACTAAAAGTACATCCGGTCGATGTTCCCTAAGAAATAAATCTAAGTAACGTCTCTTGTGCCTTGACACTACGGAATTAACATTTATAAATATACATTTCATTGAATTAGCCATCATGCTGTAAAGAAATTAGCATTCCAAGCAAAGCTTGGGATCGTTCCCAGTCATCGTTGAGCGCCCTATACTCACGAGCGAAACCTTTCAATTTTCCTAGACAGGAAAGGATATTTCCGCCAAAGAAGCGTCTACAGTCACTATCAATAGCGTTGAAATCAGCCCTGGCAGATGCTAAGATGCTTTGGCAGCAGCAGCAAAAGAAACCCCATTTACAACATTGTTGGTACTGGCACTAGTACTAGCAGAAGTGGAACTTGTTGTCAATAATAAGACCCAGCGATTTATATTGCTCAACAATTTCCAAGGGTTCATTAGCAAGAAAAGCATTAAAATATATATTCGAACGTCTAGAAAAGAACATAATTTTACACTTTAAAGGATTTAAGTCAAGAAAGTTTACCTTTGTACTAAATTTAATTGAAAAATTTTTATAAAATATATAATTATAATAAATAAAAGTTTAATTAAAATATTTTCAAGTTTTCAATTAAATTTTTAATCATAATAATTAAAAAAGTGGAAAAATGGACTATTTTGATTGGAGTGAATGATGGATGGATGTGTTCCAAATGGGCTAACAACGCACATTGAGTTCGATTACCTTCAAAGTGGCGCTAAACCAATTTTTTACAACTAGGTTTTTTGAATAAAAATTTATATCGAGTAAAAATAGATAAAATAAAAGATCTCTATCAGTTATACTTTTTATTGTAGGTCACACAGTTTTTCTGCAGTGTACGTCTATATATGCTTGAAAGACATACACATTAGTATTCAAATGTTTCCCGTTTACTTACAGAAATCATTACAATTTTTATAAAAATTTAGTTTCCAATAATTTCCAAATTTTTGTTTATTACGTAAAAACCGTAAACAAAAACGTACGAGTGTGTTTATTTTATTCTGATGAAATATTTTTGTATTTTCTCTAACAAAATATAAAATATAGTACATACAACATTTTAAAAAACTTTTGATACTGGGTCTAGTTGTGCATAAAAGTAGTCCAATAGACCATCAGCAACATGATTTTTAAAAGTTTTAGACCTTCAAAAAACTTTCATATCGATGGTCATAAGCTGACAACACGTAACTGGTTTTTACAACTTTTCAGTAGAAGAAATTACGTTATAAATATGCTGAAAGCGTTCCTAGAATAAAATAGCTGAAATTTATTTAGTAGATACTCCCAACTAATTTATGTTAGTTTATTTTGAGAATGGGAACGTTTTTCGTTTTGTGAAAAATAATTAAAATTCAGGTACAAGTTGCCAATGTATGACCATCAATATGATTTCCAAAAGTTTATAACGACCCTAACCGCAAGATAATCGGAATCCACAAAAATACTATTTGCTTTGATGTATGAAATGCTTTAGATATGAAATGCTTTAGGTTTTATTGAATTACTTTTAAGATAACGTATGCTTGTTTGGATACGATTTTTTGCTTTATATTGCGCAAAAGTCCGTAACGTGATATTCAGAAAGAATTAGACAGGATAGATATTCTAAGGAACCAGGGAAAAATTTCCAAAAACAACGTTGTTCTATTCTGCCGTGTATGTTGAGAATTTTCTTTTGAAGAATACCTACATAAAAAATATGTAAAAATTATGTAAAATACACAAAATCATTCAAACAGGTTGTCAATATACAACGAAAAGGTTTGAATTTGATAATTCATTTTTTAGGATTATTAGGATTGTTATGTTATACACTGAAAAGAGTTCACTTCAGCTATATATATTTACTTCTCTTTAAAGCACCATCCAAATTCGGTTATAAGATTCTTCTAAAGACGCCGGAAAAAAACCGATGAAACATTGGGAGCAAAAATGGAATAAATATGTTTATCTAAAGTAAAGAAAAAAATCTGATCATAAATAGCCTAAACACTAAAACACAAAATATAAGATTTTTTGTTATCATCAGACTTAGGTCCATTATGGCTTAACATTTTTATAATCGAATGGACCATTCAATGAAATTATAAATCTATGGATTTTTTATTATTTGTGATACAAAACAGCTTCCGCAAAGGCAATTGGTGATCAACTTAAAAAATTTTATAGAATTTAAACTTTTATCCACTCTAACTTGGTCACCTTTTATTCAATCAGAGCCACTATTCGACGCGTAATTTAGCAGCCTTTCAAATGATATATAATTAATTTTAAACGAACCAGCCTTTGATTCTGAATCACGCTTTAACAAGAAGTGTACACCGAAAAACGAAAATGAACCGTTTTACTATGCACAATGGCCGAAATGAATTTTTTATTCCTTTTTTGTATTTAGCACATCATAATTATTCTAAAAAAATGCTTTAGAAAATTAAAAACTTCAAAAAATAAAAGTTTATAAAGCAGTGTTATTAAAAGCAATTGATTTTTTAATGGTATTGTTAGTTAGGAAAATCCATAACCGGATTAAAAATTAAAAAAAAAAATGTTTGCCCCCCTAGAAAAAATTTCTAGCTAAGCCAATGATCTTCATCTGATAAGCGGCTAACAGAATGAAATGGTAAATTCTTCACATGTTTCTTTTACGCAAATCGGAATCAAACTGACGCAAACCGAATTGACCCACATTACTAGCACTATTATCGCTGACACACACCAAAGCATTTCGATAGCATCCGTCAAAATGACTTGACTATAAACACGTATGAAATTGGGTGTTGAGTTTTTCTTCCCACGGGGTTTGTTTGAATTTGGAACGATTTTCCGTTATCCCACGTCAAATTTGGTTGATAAACAGACTAATACTAAGTATTCAATAGAACGCTTAGTAATCAATAGAACACTGAAGATGGCACATAGCGGAAACCGGTCTGTTTATCTACCGAATTTGACGTGGGATGACGGAAAATCGTTTCAAATACGTATGAAATTTATAATTAGGGTACACAGGACTGATTTAGATATATGAGAAACGGCTATCAAGCAATAATATATGCTTGCTATGCGTTGCAACGCTGAAAAGAATTGTTAAAATTTCTCTAGAATTGAACAAACTTTCACATATGTAGGTATGTTGTATCAGCTAGAGCGAGGAGAATTAATTTTACAGGTTATTAACACTATCTACAACAAGCACAAAGTCAATTCGCCCGTTTGGAATAACAAATAAATTTTTTTAATTTTATTTTAACTTTATGTTAATCAAGACTAAAGACGCGATCCCTTTATCGGTGCAATGTACTGATTCGTCAGCTCACTGCAATAAAGCCATAGGTAATAAAGCAAAATGGCCTTATTTCTCAATTAATTACGGAATAAGGATATACTACTTTATTACCACTGCAATATAGTGAAATTACGCCTTTAATTTTTCATTAGTTAAAAATTAAGGCCATTTGGCTTTATTACTTATTGCTTTATTGCAGCGAGCCGACGTTGGGGACATCGGCTTAATTGACAACGAATAGGCATTACTAAGCCAGTTGACTATTTTTTGCTCGTTTTATTTGCATCTAAACAATGTCAAACTCCATATAAAAACCTTAGCTATTTCTTGAAATTTTTTTAATATAGAGTCTAAGTTGTATGCGGTGTATGCGAATCGACTAGAATGAATTGAATTCGTCACTGGCATCACTTTGTTATGAATTCGCCTTGATGTTACTTATTAATATATATATATATATATTATGATTTGTCTTTTTTTCTCTTTCTTCTTCTTAAGATATTCCTGTTGTTACTCTAGAGCTCGGTACAAATTCGATAAATTCGACATTTCGGGAAGGCATCGATGTGTTTTTCGAATGTAACATCAAATCAAATCCATGGATCAACAATGTTAGTTGGCGCCACAACGTAAGTGTATAAAAACAAAGTTCGTCTATTTCAAGAAAAAAATTATGTGCTAAAAGAATGCAGAGCAAACTTCTGTTCATTAAAGGTTATATAATTTCTTAAATATTTTTAAAAGACATTTTTTTTATCAAACTTTCTTTTTCACTTTATTTTCTTTATCTACCAAAAGTCAAAAGTAAGAGAAAAAATTTGTTTAATGGACTTTCGTTAATATGTCTTAATGTTTTGAAAATGGGTTTGCTAATGGTCCAAACACTTATCGAAAAATTATAATTAAATTGTGGCAAAGTGGGAAATTAAAGTAAAAGAAAAAATCTAAACATCAATGTGCAAACTTTTAACTATTAAATTAAATTATTTTTTGGTTTGAAGAAGAAGATGAATAATAGATTTTTAAGTTCATCACAAGTCATATTGATTGCCCTTTATTTCCCTCAGTCAGTACGGCAGAGTTTGAGGAAACGTAATAGTCAAAAATATATTTGAAAACAACGGAATGTTCTAGAATTTTCTATTTTTCACAACAATACTGTTGGTGATTTTATTGGAAATAAATGTTTATCAATAAACTGAACGCCCCGCCCCACTGATAAAGCTGATTCGAGTACGCTGAATGCTCTAGTTCTAGCCGTTTTTGGAAGTAAGCGGTCGTGTTCGCAACATTTGCAACTTAATACTATAGTAATATAAAAACTATATTTCCATACTATTTTAATCAACTGTGAATTTAAAGCAATTCAACTTGGTTTAATAAACGCAGCATTGCATAATTAATATCTACCTTGAATTTTTTCGTAAAAATAACATTTTCTTCGTGAAAATATTAGTTCAATATCTAACTCTACAATTGTTGTGTTTTAATCGGTACCATTAAATACATAACTACTGATGAAATATCTTCCAACGAGCAAAATGAAATAACTCCCAATGTTTTTCCATACCAAATCGGAAGTTATTTCATATGAACGAACTTCCAAACGTGTTAGAAGTTATTTCATTTTTACCGGTTGGCAGTTATTTCATATCAAATAACTCCCAAATGTGAAAAACCCAAAGAAATTATAGTTGAAAACTATTTCATTTTGAGTACTTTCTTAGGAGTTGTTTCATTTATTTTGGGGCTTTTTAAATAGGAAAAATATTTAAATTTGGGAATATATATGTATTTTTTTTGTATTTTTATATTTTTTTTAGTCATTTCATTTTATTGGAAGTTATTTCATTTCTTTCGAAGTTATTTTATTTCTCTTAAAATTTTATTTTGCTAAATTGTGATGTTTTATAACTGTTCTTGGGTATGTCCAAAACCGGCTTCGCTTTCTTATAGTTTCTTCAATTGCCGGCCTTGGGGCGGGCAAAGCCGTTTTCTCCTCTCTGGTACGCCCAAAACTTGCTTCGCTTTCTTAAGTTTTTCTACACTGCCGGCCCGCTGCCCTACGCAACTATGTTATCCTCTCTTTAACTTAGCTTTCCTGCATTGCTTTGTTAACTCAAGTTTTTCTGTTTAGCCAGCATTCGGCCCGGTACATAGGTTTTTCCACTGATATATATCAAAAACTGGCTTTTCTTATTTAAGCTTTCTTGCATTGCCGGCGTTCAGCCGTACGGAACGATTTTATCAACTCTGATATGTCCAAAAGTGGTTTCGCTTACTTAAGCTTTGAAGCACTGCGGCCTTCGACCGGGACCATCTATTTTCTCCTCCGTGGCATGTTCAAAAATGGCTTCTTAGAGTTAATAGCATTTCCGGCCTTCGACCAGACGCCCGAATGGAGAAAATAGTTGCACCAGTTTGAAGGCCAGCAATGCAGGAAAGCTAAAGTAAGCGAAAACATTTCTGGACATAGTAGAGAGGAGAAAATGATTGCGTCCGGCCGAAGGCAAGAAAGCTCAACTAAGCGAAGTCACTTATGGACATGCCGAAGAGGAGAAAATAGTTGCGTCTCGTCGCATGCCGGAAATGCAGAAAATTGGTCCAAAAATTTTTTTTTTTTAAATCGGAGGGGGGAAATTTGTTCCTTCAATCCATAACTATGTTATATTTTAACCGATTTTCATAATTCTTTTTTGTTTGAAAGGGTTTGCTAGCAGTTTGGCCCAATAATTCTTTTCAAAAATGGGAGCGGAAACTTACTCCTCCTCCCCCATGCATAACTTTGTCATTTGCGACCCGATTTTCAAAATTGTTTTTTAGTTTGAAAGGGTTTGACTACAGTTATGTTCCATAGTTTTTTTTTTTTTTTGAAAATCAGTTGGGAAATTTGCTGCAAACCTCCCTTGCAGGTTGGTACCATAGTTTTTCCCCCTTATCCCGAAATATTGATTATCGCATAGATGCTCCATTTATGGGTCAATTTCCAAAATTCTTTCTTTGTTTGAATGGTTTGCTTAGAGTTTGGTCGCATAATTCTTCTACGAAAATCGGTAGAGCAAGTCTTCCATGCCTCCACCCAAAATATTTATTAGAGCACAACTCCTCCACTTGCATAGCGATTTTTAAAATTGTTTATATGAAAGACCTACTTGATGGTCTTTCATATAAACAATTTGCTCTATGTACTGAAGTAGATTTTTTTTTCTATAATTATATTTGTAGTTATTTCATGGTACCGCTTAAATCATCCAAAGTCTACTAAATATACAACAAATAGCATAATCTCCATGGTCGTTATGATACACAAAGTAGTGTCATAATGTCGATGGACTGGTTGCACCTTTGAAAATGTCAACGTTCATGGACACTGTGACATTCACCCTTATTGCGAATGACAACGTCGCCACAAATGCCGTCGACGGTGCAATAACGGCATTGCCGTTGTCAATATTGACGGATTTCGATAACAATTGACAGCTGCTTCGCGTTTTAATAGGCGACTTTCAGACAACATTGTGTTTAAATTGGCTCTGTTTTTGTCGACACAATTTTTGGCAACGACCCGATAGAAATTTTTAGCTATCACGGTTATTTTTTTTAAAAAGTATTTAAAATAGAAAAAACAACAACCAACAAACAATTTGAGGAATTAATTCAGCGGTCTGAAAGTAAACCAAGCCTGGCAAAAGGATTTCATAGGAGCAGAACTCCTACTAATTTTAAGAAAGGATTGGAATAAATTCCGACGAAATTAAATCTATTTGACCACTAATTAGACATAGTGATGTTTGTCAAACGGTAAGCACCAGAATATGTATCGCCATATAAAATGCAAAAGCGGCGGCCTATCATAATTTTTAAAAATGTTTCAGGAAAGATAGGTAACTTAATAAAAAGGAAACTATTGGGAATATAAAACTGATTTTTGGTAGTATCATTAATAAAGTCCGAATTAATAATACTATGTTGAAATAACATAATCACAATAGTTTTTATTAAGGTTTTTATCTTCTGAAAATTTTTAAGAATTGATGATAGGCACTTTTGCATTTTATATGACGATATGCATCTAGCAAACGCTCCAAAATCTTTGATGATGACGGAGATGCCCGTTAAATTCCACATATGATATTCGAGTGGATGAAGCCACTTCTAGAAACGCATTTCATATTTGCGAAACACAATACCAACCAAAAGGATGTTTTTAATGCAGAAAAGAAAATGATGGCAAATGAAGAAAAGAAAATGATGGAAAGATAACACCAAGGAGAAGAACTTTTCAAAAGCGAAGAAGTCTTTATTTCTTTTCTTCATCACTAAAACTTTAACTTGAATACAACATAAACAAATTTGAATAAACCAAGGCAATAAAAAAATTGAAAAAACGTCAAAATGATAGCGATGATATTTATTTCCTTGACATTATCGATAACAAGTCAACGTCAACACAATACTTTTAGTAAATGCCGATTTAGCATTGAAGTGACAACGACGACATATCGAATTGACAGCGATGAATGTATTGTGTCGACGTCGACATTCGCAATAAGGGTGATTATAATTCTTCATTATAAATAATCACTTAAATCTGTATTCTAGAAGGCGTAACTTAGTAAAGATATTTTCCCATCCTTAACGATTTTTTTCTCTGTATGTGTGGAATAGCGGCTTCGGTGAGTAAATCGACTACCTAGCCGGCAATTGTCAAGTATTACCCATTTCCTTTTCTGAATTTATCATATAAAGGCATTTAAAAATGCTGCCCAATCACATGTAAAACTTATGGTACACTTTTGTTTTAGAACAAAAAACGCCATTAATCTTTTTATTTACACAAAATATTTTGGTAATGGCAATTAGTATTATATATTTAAATATCAAAATTGTATACATACCTATGTATTTGATTTTTAAAATATTATTTTTTGCGACCTTTTGCCAATACTGCAAATCTATTTGGCCACTTTAAAGCCCATGTTCCTTAGAGGTTTTAAGCACATAATTGATGATATACAGTTAGGGTTTGGGATTTTGCGGACTTTTGCACTTCCCGGGAATGAAAAAATCGCATTCCCGGGAATTCCCGGTATTTCCGGCAATAGTTAATTTTCTAAATTATGTACATTTATTGAATGAAAATCGGCGAAATTTCGATGGTTTTATTAATGGTATTAAGCATTCTTTTTAAATAAAAGTTAATATAAAAGCAATTCTAAAACGAATTTTTAACAATCTTTAGGTGAATTCAAGCAAATAGATATTATAGTTATTACACAGTAAGAGATCCTATAAAGACTAATTGGTGAATATTACCGCAATTAGTTAATTTTTTTTATTTTAAGGCCTCCAAAAAATGTTATAAAGAACTTGCCGTACTGTTTCCTATTTGAGCTAGAGCCTGTCTAATTGTTTTTGATTTTTCATTTTATTTCTCTTAAAACATCTCCTTCACGATTTCCATAATAGCGTGGACTTATAATAAGTTTAAGTAGTGTTAACTAAAAGCTTTTACAGCTTCTATGAGCTTCAAACTTCAACTAAACTTTCCAAAATTTTTTCACTAATTCTGCGAAAAATCAATCAAAGTTCGTTTAGTAACTAATTATTAACTATAGGAAACGATTAGAGCAATGCAATCATTGATACTTATACAAAGTATTCCACTTTGTTCTGTTATCGCGATTAAACGACACTCATTATTTAATTCATCTTGTATGTACGGCCGACTTCCTAATGCTGACTTTAGACGACATGATTTTTACATATGGCTTGTCAGTTGTGTGAGACATATGTAACTTCGCATGTTTGTCAAAATTGTCAATTTACAGACGGTTTATAATTTTTGCTTTTACACGTACATGTGCAATTACATCTGACATAACCTCTGAACGTTCACAACAGCTGAGGCTTTGCACAATTTTCATAAATATATAAAGCGCTTCATGCTTTTTAATGTTTTTTCAGCCAAACCACACTTTTGTTAATTCAATACAGCTGATGTCATATGCTTTATCAGATGAAAATAGAATACGCTCTAATTGAAAATTTTTCATATGACATTTACAGAAGTAAGTAAATGTCATCTGACAAAGTTTCACACGGCATTTATAACTTTTGAAGTGGGAAATTTGAAAAGTCAGATGTAAAATACATGTCGTCTAAAGTCAGCATAAGCGCCAAAATGCATTGCGATGATGCGACTTTACATAGTTTACAACAGCAAAGCACTGCAATGCATTTCGTCGTTTAAGAAGTCGGCCTACTTTTCGAATCAAGCAAGTTTTTTGTTCATACAGGGACTGGTATGACTTGAATTTCATGGAATTTTTTTGTATTAAAAAAATTGTATGGATATTTTACTGCCTGTTTATCGATGTTGAAGTTACATTTGAAACAAAACCTAAATCTTAGAATCCGTTTTTGTTTTAAATGAAATAGTAAGAATGGAAAATTTCCTTCGACATCGATAAAGAGGGTATTAGTGTTTAAACAGACGATGAAAATCGTAGCAACTTTAAAAGAAAACTTTAAAAATTTCATAGTGTAAATTTAGTCGTACAATCAGTCAAACGAACTTTTGTAATATTAAAAAACATTTAAATTTTGATATAACAGAAAAACAGGATTATAATACAAAATTTCTTATATGAATAAAAATAAATTTGGCTGTCATTTACGCCATTTTATAAATATGTATATCAAATAACTCCATATATTTATGAAATAATGTGTACTTTTAACTTCCTGTTTTCGCGGGAAAACTTCAAAAAATTTCCTGGAAATATTAGGCAAAATTTTTCCAAGAATTCCCGATTTCCAAACCATATATACAGTCGATAAGCTGAAGCTTTTCCAAGTGTAACATGGTTTATATTTCTTTAAGAAAAGTCTAATACTTCGTTTATACGCTGTGTTAATTTGCAAATAAGAACGTAAAATGCTGCCAAATACTGTTTACTGTCATTTATTAAATCAGTGAATATTTATCTATTTATTAATATATTTATCTACTTATTATTTTTTATTAACAAACATGTGTAAGGGAGGCATCTCAAACTTCTTATTTGCTAATAGTGCGTTAATCAGCAATTGTTTTGTGAGTTAATAAGTTACAATAAAAACACATACTTGGCAGCACTATATTTTTATTTGCAAATAAGAAATGCTTATAAACTAGGTATAAAATATGGTTCTCCCTTATATCTAATAGTATGAATAAAAAGTCCATCACCAAATAAATATAGCGTACTCGAATTAGCTTTGAGCTAAGAGCCAATTGAAGTTTGTGACCCGCACACTTTCTTTAGCAAGGACTTATTTTATGAGAAAGTCATTGAAATGTAAGAAAGTAGTCGCACAAAATCTTCTCTTCTAATTATTATCACATTGTTAAATTGAAATTCCTAATAAAATCATTTTGATTGCATAACTGATATTTTTATATTTCCTACATACATCTTGGATTAGTGTTATTTTACTGGACTATTTTTTGTATTCATTTGTGAAAAGATATCATATCTTCGAACTCGAAACTAATTTAATATTTGCGTGCATTGTATCTACTTATAAACTCGTTGAATAGATGGTCTATCGTATCTACACATTTAAACATCAAATTTAAAATTTAATTTGCGTTTTTCTTTATGACTTCTTCTCCGATGATAATGTGGATGCTGTCAAATAAAAAGGGTAATATATTGGAAAACAATGCAGCAGAAGGCATTATTGTATCTAACCAAAGTCTGGTTTTGCAAAATGTAAGCAGAGCTCGCAGTGGCATTTATACATGTGTCGGCAGTAATCGAGAAGGGGATGGCGAAAGTAATCCAGTGCACTTAGATATCCGGTGTAAGTACAAATACCCACATACACACACACGTAGCCATACATACATACATATATAAATGTGTAATTATTTTTATGTTTGATCTTAACTGGTACCACGATAACCAAACATTTCTGTAACAACAGATTACTGGGAGTATCACCCTAATATTTATATATAATAGCTTACTTATAACACAATATTTTACTAAATAAAACTGAAAAAACATATGTATATGTATGTATGTATATTCCCTACAATTGACCAAATCTACATTAAAACAATTATATTATTACGTAAATTAAAATTCAGACAAGAATATAAAATATATATTTATATATATATATATATATATATATATACATATATATATATATATATATATATATATATATATATATATATATATATATATATATATATATATATATATATATATATATATATATATATATATATATATATATATATATATATATATATATATATATATATATATATATATATATATATATATATATATATATATATATATATATATATATATATATATATATATATATATATATATATATATATATATATATATATATATATATATATATATATATATATATATATATATATATATATATATATATATATATATATATATATATATATATATATATATATATATATATATTTCTTTTAACAAACACAAACCGCGAAGCGATTAGCTGGTGTGCGGAAAAACACCCAGAGTCTATGGCGTGAATCGAACCCACTACCTCTAGACTAGCAGGTTAGCTTTAACGTTGTGAGAATACATACTTTTTTTAATATATATGTATGTATGTATGTATGTATGTATGTATGTATGTATGTATGTATGTATGTATGTATGTATGTATGTATGTATGTATGTATGTATGTATGTATGTATGTATGTATGTATGTATGTATGTATGTATGTATGTATGTATGTATGTATGTATGTATGTATGTATGTATGTATGTATGTATATAATTTACAAAAATACGCAACATTCTCTTATTTACGAGTAAATTGCTAAAAGAAATTATAGATTTTCTGTATACTTTTTTAACCTTTCTTCAACACTTTTTGTCTGATTCCAATAATTTCAAACAACAAATATTTGCTGGACAGTTGCACCCGTATGTCAACAAGGACAACGTATTATTTATAGTACAGGACGCCATGAAACGGCTAAAATTGTATGTCAGATTGAAGCAAATCCAGTGGAAACGACATATGTGTGGAAATTCAATGCCACACTTGGCGAGACAATTGATATACCGGCCTCACTTATTGCCATTGATCGTGGACGTAGTATTGCACATTATACGCCAGTGACAGAGAATGTAAGTTCTTCATATTTTTGTAATTGTAAAAATCATTTTATATAGAAATCATATTCATACTGAAACTAATTTATCAAATTACAAATTAACTCAGTGCCACTTTACACTACATAATACGTTTGTACTGTTTTTTTGCACGTGATATCCAACAGAATGTTAATATAATTTTGATTCAAAAATATTTCGCACTAAATGCAATTTCACATAACAAATTTTCCTTTAAATTTACAAGACTGATACAATACAAGATTACGACATCCCTCGTATAAAATTGAAATTGTCTGCGCATGTGTCACCAATGACGTCACTAACTGCGCTCCTATTGGTTAATAATTTGCATCTGTTTCAGGGCTGCCACAAAATTGCATACATTATGTCGAATAAAACTATACTGCCTCAGCGACACATTAACTTTGCAACTTTTCGAAAAGCACCCACTACGTCATCTAACGGGAAACTATGCGCATGTCGTAATCTTGTATTCTATCACTCTGGTTAAATTTCTTTTATTTAACATTTACTACCTTTATACGCAGGGTTTATTTGCAAATAAGAACGTAAAATGCTGGCAAATACTTTTTTATTGTCATTTATTAAATCACTGAATATTTATCTATTTATTAATATATGAAAGGTGGCTCGTCAAACTACTTATTTGCAAATAGTGCGTTAATCAGCAATTGTTTTCGTGAGTTAGTAAGTTACGATAAAAATAAATACTTGGCAGCACTACGTTTTTATTTGCAAATAAGTCGTGCGTATAAACGTACTAATTGTTGCGCTGCTGTTACAGCCATTGTTTTCCAACTTTAACGTGTTTGGTGCGGGAACTTTTAGAAAGCTGAAAGGTTTTTCGGATAGAATATTAAAATTGGATATTTTCAAAACAATGCTAAAAATAATATTTCACCCTAATATAACATTAGAGTAGTCGTCAAAAATTCAAATTTATATTTATTCAAGTGTCATAGCCCGCAAATCGGTGGGTATTTATAAATACTACCTTAAAAACTTTTCAGGTCAATCAGTTTAGATTAAGGCGTTTCGAACGCCCACCAAAGTTTGACCAAATGTTCTTTTTCTGTTTTTGTGTCTCAACTTAATTTTTGTATGATATAGTTTTAAAGTGCCGAAAATTAAAGGCACTTATTCTAAAAGTGTAGGTAGAATATTGACACAATAGAATAGTGACACAAATTAATAATTTTGTAGAGTTAAATTAAAAGTGCGCTTAAAAAAGACAGTTAACGCGAAATTAATGTGCACTTTGAGCCTTCGTTGGTTTCTTTCCCCTTAAATAGATATTATTTCATGATGATAGATAAAAGTTTAAAAATAAAAAAAAGATTTTTGGATGCCAAAATCAAAGCTTTTTTATGTATATAAATAGATTTTTAATACCGGGAATTCCCGGATAAAATTTCCGGGAAAGCGGGAAACGCAAATAAGCGTTTTTCCCGGGAATTCCCGGGAAAACCCTATTAATAAAACAGCACAACAAAACGGGAGTTTTTTGTGTTAAAACCAAAATAAAGAAAATACTACTTAAACGAAAGGAAATGGTTAAAAACAAACTTTTGTTCTAGCAGTTTGTATAATTTTCGTTTATAAGGGCGCAGGAAGCGAAAAATCCCTTGATGCAAATTTGCATCATTGCGCATTTAGCTGTAAATTCAAAATCTAAAACTTTTATACTTCAATAGTTATTTAAATGGACAATGTTTTGTTTCTTTTTAAAAACCAACGTATTATTTATTTATTGTTTATGAAATTTTACATTAAAAAAAATAACATTTCAATTTTGTTCATTTTTTATGAAATTGTACAAAGCAGCTTTTGGTTTTTGTTAGACATAAAGCTATGTTACACTTGCTACAAATCAGTTGACTTTGGCCCTTACAACCCGGCAGCTTGCATCTTACCCTATTTTCCTGGAATTCCAGTAAGTGCTCCACATGATCGTGCCTGATATCTTCGGATGGTATAGCTGATGCTGGACCTCGTTTTTGCTTTTGGACATGCAATCTTTCGACAGAAGGTGAATCGTTGGTTCTTGGACGTTTCTGTTTTGTGTTTATTTTTAGAAGTGTCAATGCCAGATCTTTACGAAATTTTAATAGTGTAAGAGTCGTATTCCCTGTTGCTCGCTTATACAAAAACCAAGCATTTGTAACTGCTAGGTCCAGTAGATGGTAAACTAAACGCATATACCATTTTCTGGTTTACATTTTGATTCGGTTCCGCCCCATAATGCTGTCTAAGAGATCAACACCGCCCATATGACGGTTGTACTCTTTGACAATCGCTGGGCACTTAACCATGATCGACTTGCGTTCCCGACGGTCGAATCTGATAATATCATTTTCTGGTTCCACGCCAACGAATGAGGACAGAAGAGTTACGTTCTTATTATCTTTCCACAAGACGTTTGCGAGCTCTAAACCTTCAAAATCAGCAACGAATTGGAATGATGATGAGGACATTTTTTTATTTCTTGATCAGTTGGTAATTTACAATTTTGTATCATATTTCGTTTGACTGTTCCAACTGTATGTATGCCCTTTTTACCTAAATAAACAAGCAACGGGATGGCAGTGTAATAATTGTCGAAGTAAACTTTATAGTTACATCCATTTGGGACATTTCGTAATAGTCGTACAACAACGTTGGCAGAAGCTCCTAGATCAGGCTCACTTGGCAAACGTTTATGCGGCAAATTGTCTTGGCCCGTATATATTTCAAAATTATATGCAAAGCCTGATACTCCGGAAAGTACAAATAATTTGTACAATAATTTGTGTGGCTTTGCATGCATATATTGTTTCAAATGATGCGAGGCTCTACTTGCGCACATTTGTTCATCAACAGATAAGCATTCTTCTAACGGAATGGATGAAAATTTTTCATTTAAACGGTCTACCAGTGGCCGAATCTTATATAATTTGTCGTAACAAGGATCTGTTTGATCGGCAATGAAATTTTCATTATTGTTCAAATGAAATATTGATCGTATTTTTAAAAATTTTTTTGAGGCATGCATTCCTTTACACAGTCCAAACAAATTTGGCTGTCCCATAGAAGGCGAATATTGGAGTAATTCACTATTGATGACAAAATTAGGATGCCCATAAATTTTTAAATATCAGTTTTTTTCCAAAATAAGGCTCTCTTCAATATTTTTTTGCTTCGCATACGAATTAGATTCCTCAACTAATTATATGTTGTAAAATGTCTTCATCAAAGAAGTAGTTGAAAAATTGGAATGGAGTCTGAAAGTTCTTTCTAAATTCCGGCAAATCGGCATTTCCCCCAAATTTTATTTCGTCTTCACTGACAGAAAATTTAGTTTTTTTCCAGACAATATGTCTGCAAGCCTCTCGTGTTAAGAAATGTGTGGTACCAAGTAGATTTTCCGGAATTTCTGGAGCTATATTTTCAGTTACATTTTCATCTTCACTATTCAAGTCGTTCATGAGATCCACAATATTTTCATCACCCAGAAGGTGCTCTAGATCTTCATTATTTAGTAGCTTACCTTCCAAAATTTCATCTTCATCATCGGAGTCGTCTAATCCATCTTCACTTGCAGCAGAATCAAGCAAAATACGGAGAATTGATATTTCCTACCCTAAAAGTTTTTTTTATATATTCTGAAAATCCGTTATATACGAAAAATTTTTTTTACTATCACTTAAATGCGCAGTGATGCAAATTTGCATCAAACCGTTTTTTATACACAGCAAAGTACTTACCATAAAAAAAACAATAAACACTATAAGATTTTAATAAAAAAGTGTGTTACTTATGTTAAAAATCACAACTGTTTATAAGTTTGTTGAAATTAATTAAATTTAAGGTCAGAAAAAAAGACTGTTTCCTCTACGCACAACAAACGAATGAGCAGACACTTCAAAATTGCACAATAATTCAATGCTGCTATAACGGTACTTCAAAAGCAGAGAAAACGACGCCTATTAAATGGAGACAACATATAACGAACATTTACACAAAACAGTTTTCAAATTTTGAAACTACGGTATAATTAAAATTTGCATCACGGCGCACTAAAGGGTTAAATAAAAATAGCTTATCCTTATATATTTTTTACACGACTGTGCGACGCAAAGAAGGGTATTGTGTTTATCAGTCTATGTAGGTATGTACCCTGCAGGAAATGCGTATAGTGAAATTGTAATGATTTACTAGTGACACTGTCAGTAGTACTACTGACCTGGTGTACCCCAGTCAATGTAATCATCTATTGAAATTTAACATTAGCTTGTCATTAAAAATCCACCAGTAGACTAAAGCACTACTGACTAAGTAGTTCTTTTGGGACCACATGGAGACATTGGCACCAAAGATTCACTAGTAAATTTTAGTAGCTCTAGTCTACAATATTGATATTTCCTCGCTCGATGCCGATAGTGAAATTGTAATGATTTACTAGTGTCATTGTCAATACTACTACTGACCAGGTGTACCCCAGCCAATGTAATCGCATATTGACATATGACATAGGATTGTCATTGAAAATCTACCAATAGACTTTAGCACTATTGACGATGTAGTTCTTTTGCGACCAAATGGAGACATTTGAACCAAAGATACACTAGTACAATTTTATAAGGGTTTGGACAATACACTTAAACACATATATATATATATATATATATATATATATATATATATATATATATATATATATATATATATATATATATATATATATATATATATATATATATATATATATATATATATATATATATATATATATATATATATATATATATATATATATATATATATATATATATATATATATATATATATATATATATATATATATATATATATATGAAATTAAAAAATTTTATTCGATATTAAAAAATTTTCAATTCATTTAAAAAAATCAATTCAGTATATATATATATATATATATATATATATATATATATATATATATATATATATATATATATATATATATGAAATTAAAAAATTTTATTCGAAATTAAAAAATTTTCAATTCATTTAAAAAAATCAATTCAGTTTAAAAAAATATCAATTGAAATTCAAAAAAATTCCCTTTGAAAATCAAAAATTTTAAAAGTATATATGTATGTCTGTATATATTTTCGGTTAAAAAATTATATTATTCTTCTAAAAACATTTGTTTAAATTGAAGCATTCAATCAGAAGCGGCACCGGCTAGTCGCCGATCGGCTTGCAATTCTGCTATTGACTGCACATGATAATAAAAAAAAACAAACTATTGACGCTTTCGTTGACAAACCAGAAATACACTAGAACTGTTGTCTCTAACGTATCTTTACTCGCGCATAAAAGGAAAGTTGTCGACATTTTAACTAGTGCAATTATCGCTAGAGAAAAGAGAGCTGACATAGAGACATATGGTTCTTGGTTGACTAGAGGGTATGTATATACCCTACAGATAATATTGGACTTCGTTGTCCATTTTAGCTAGAATGGAGTAGTTACAACATGGTCCTACGTAATGCAGTTATGGACCATGTCATTTGCAAACAATAGCTTCTAGTTAACCGACAAGTGTTTGCGTTTTAACGAGTGCAATCGTTAAACACGAACACTTGAGTGCTCCATCGAATAATGACATAGAGTAGTTTTAAGACTAGCCCGATGTAATACAGACATGGACCATGTCATTTGCAAACAAGAGTTTGTAGTTAAGCGACAAGTGCTCGTGTTTTAACAATTTCAACACGAACACTTGACTGCTTCATCAAGTGGTGACATGGAGTAGTTTGAGACTACTCCAGTGTAGTGCAAAGTTAGTATATATGATCCTATGGTCCAGTCCAGGACATCGGAATGTTAAATGTATGGAGAAAACATTTCTCCATACATTTGGGTTACCTTTGGATTAGTCCTAATCCTCTAAGGAGTATACTTTACATGCGTGTATGGACTAGTCTTGTTATCTCCAGGGTATGTATATATGCATGTATGTATGTATGTGTGTTCCTATGCGGCACTATAAAAACCGAACGCGTAGGACGATTTTGATGATTCTTACGTCAATCGACTTATCTCAATCCCGGGAGTGTCAGTAAAAATATGCCAATAGTCAAAATTCAATAAGGCGGCCAACAGACGCCATGTTGTGAATACAAAAAAATAAAAAGTCGACAAACTATATAAAAATGCGGATCATTCGACAGGTATTTGAAAATCATATTTAGGTTTCTCCCATGATTTTTAATTTCCATGACTATTTAGGTATTTAAAAACCAAAAACTCCAATTGCGTAAAAAGTGAACTTTTAATAAAAAATCTAAAGCCAAGCCGTCTGTGTACGAAAACTAAAAACAAAACAAATAAAAAATAAATTTAAAAAATCAAAAAATCCGACTGCGTAAAAAAACTAAGAGAAAAAAACAAGTCCAATGTGCGGAATATAGCGACTTTTATAGTCGGGAAGCATTAAAAATTTAATCTTCAAATCTGCGCAATGATGGTTCGCGGATGTAAAATTCGCTATGTTCCGCACATTGGACTTGTTTTTTTTTCTTTAAGCTTTTTTACATAATCGGATTTTTTGATCTTTCAAATTTATTTTTTTGTTATCTCCTGATGACGTTGGCGTCATTAGCTTTTCCTTAAGCCCTTATGACACTACATTTTTCTTGCATTGTTTTGCTATAGGATTGAAAAAAAGAAATAGCAAATGATAGAAAGAAACAACTATACAAAATGTAAACAAAACGTAATGGCTTCTTTAAGTGCTTCCTACTTTTTATTTATAATAAAGTTGTTTATAATAAGTTGAACATTTTTAAATTTTTTTTTTTTTTTTTTTGACAGGCCCCCATTTTTTATCGATAACATTAGTAAAAGCTTTGACAATTTGGTATATATCTTAATATAGCTGAACTCTTTGCACCTGCCAAAATTTCCTATTATACTCTATTTGCACTGTTCTCCAAAACTTGAAAAATGAAGAAAAAATGTAGTGCCATAAGGGCTTTAGGAGCTCTAGCTTTAAAGGTTGTATTACCATTCATGAAATATTAAGCGAATAATACGAAAAGTGGTGTAAATTATGCAAATGATAAATGTCACTATAACTTTAAAACTAAAGCTGCTGGGGAAAAACTAATGATGCCATCGCAATCAGCAGATGAGAACACATAAGGATCAGCTATTTTTATTTAAACAGCAAAACCACTATTCCGCTGTGTAATTTAATAAAAGCCAATAATACTGTTGTCAACGATTTAATTAAAAATCTAAGGATTAGATTTAATAAGAGACGAATTCAATTATTTTATACCTTCACTCAGGAATATTTCCTTCTAGCAACAGTGTTTTAAAATACAGTACAAAAACGGAAACTAAGGTATTCGGAAATAAACTTTTTTGCTGAATGTTCGGTGCTGAGCTCTGCCAGTATGAGTCAGATGATGACCTGGCAACAGAAGAAACTATCGATAGTAATACAAGAAATGTGTTAACGGAATTAACCGAAACAATTAGAAGTGCTAAGAATTTGAAAAAAATTAAAACAGCTAATAATGGAATAATGGAAGATTTTATATGTTTAGAGAAATCCAGGAAAAGGACTGAGAAACTAGATATTTTATATTATGGATTACTCTTGCTTTCTTCAACATCTATGATAAGTGAAACGATTTTTCCGAGTCAAGTTTTAACAAAATTAAAGAAAGGAAAATCCTAAAGATTTAAACCAAATTATTTGTCTAAAAGATTGTCTTAGAATAGCTCCTTAAAGTATTGAAATCACTAATAAAATGATCTCATGAACTTTTAAATTTTTTAATGTATACATATTTATGAACTTTTTGTTGCTTGTCTTAGTTCAAGAATTGTTATGTTTGTAAGTTATTGTTTTTTTTTTGTTACTAATAAACTCAAAATAATAAATAATTTATACCTTTTTATATGTTTAAATTACTTGATTTATGAAAAAACTTTATTAATCGGTTAACCCATCAATACCGAAATTAACTGATTGTTAACCGATTATGCCAAAACCTCGATAAATAACCGAGCGATGAACCGATTAAAGCCGAAGTCCGATTAAATGAATATCCTAGTATTTGCAACAAAAAAAATCTAAAGTGTTGTTGTCTGTGAAGTTTCCAACATCTTTGAACTTAACGAGTTTTATCTAAATCACATATATAACAAAACCCAGCAAAAACGTTTGTCATTTTTGTAATCGGTAGTACATACTTTATTAATGGGTTACAAAGTAATGATTGGTACTTATTTATCTTATTAACATGCTTAGAACTACTACCTAGTTTTTAATATTAGTATGAATTTTTCTCATTATCTGAACAACTTACAATTTGTTGATATGTATTAATAAAATAAGTAGACAACCATTTTTAAAGTCAACATGTGTTTGTCACTTTTTTCGTCGCTTATACTTATAAGTCAACAATAGCTGAGTGGGTAAAATAATGGTCTTCAAATCTGAACGAGCATAGGTTCGTATCCCAGCTGGGTCAATAAAAAATAATAAAAAATTTTAAATATACGTAAATAAAATATAATGATTATAAATTTTTTTTAATTTTAATTTGTTTATCTGGTTACTTATTTTTTAGCTTCAAGTAAGCCAAATAGTAACTGGTTAATTGATGTGACAATATAAATACGTTTGTATGGGTTACCCTTATTTTTTTACTTATCAAACAAAAATAAGTAGTTATCGAGTCAAATTGTAAGTAGTTACGACTTAAATCCTCATATACTTATTTGCCTACCAGTAAGCAAAGTTTTTGCCGGAAATAAGCAGAAAATATCGAATAGCTCATAACTATTAAAATAAGGAAAATAGCACATAAATCTAGAAGTTGAAGTTTTTTCTTTAGTTGTATGGGCCGCTGAACGCGAATCTGCACTCAAATTTTGTTACTAGCTCTAGGTTTCGAGATATACCGTTATGTCAAAAGTGAAGGCACTTGCGCGACATATATTAACATAAGTGGGTAAGAGTTTGCCCTATTTAGGGTGTGTGCCAAACGGTAGCAAAGTACTATTGTAAGCATGATAGAACAATATACAAGGTAGCCCTGGAACGCCAGCTGATTATTTTTTTTCGTGGTACGAACTATCAAATGTTGTGTATATGTGAAATAACTACGTTGCACACACAATACAACACGTATGTTTGGTACTTCTGTGTACAAACACACACATACACTCTCTATTAATGTTTGACATTTCGGACATCAAATGAACATTTGTATTAGTTATTCGGCTACCTTGTATATTATTCTACCACGATTGTAAGTAAATTTTTGACACTTCTGAGGTGAATAAAATTTCACTAGCCGTGGGGGCTAGTAGAATTTTTGACACAAGAGATAAATTTTTGACAAGCAGAAATTTGAACCAAGGTAAAACCACCACCGTCGTTTATTTTAATTTGCGAAAAATTGTACATCATATTATACAATTTTCCGCTAAAGCAGAGAATTTGTTTTATATGTATAAAAATTATCTCTTAAAAATTTGTTGGTAGCCGGCGGCTTGTAGTAAATTTTCTTGCTTTGCTGCCGCAAAATTTTATATTGTCAAAAAGGTATCATTAGACATAGCAGAAACATGAAATTTATACCCACAGGCAAATATTTTTTACCATAGTACTTTTCTACCGTTTGACTCACGCCCTTAGTAAAAAAAACCAAAACTCGACAACAAAAACATCTTTAAGCCGAAAATGATCTAAAGTTCTCCATTCCTTTCAGAGATATCGTACGAGTTCAACCCTAAAAATTAAAAACGTCATCAACATTATTAAAATTTTTGTTTTTAAATGTACATATTTATTTGTTGTGGACTAGGTAATCTACATATATACCTGGATTACATTGTGTGCTAATTCCAACTCAACAGTAGATCTTTGACCATGTTTGACAATTTTTCAAACTCGTGCGATTATAGGCAGACTCTCAAACAAGAAATGGGAATCACAAATAAAAAAAATTAATACGTTTTTGAAACAGAAATTTTTCAGCATATCTCGAATAAGATTTCAAAAAATCATAGAAAAATAAAAATAAACTACCAATCACAAATGACTAAAGAAAAAGCTTTCAGGTCTAGGGAAGGAAAAATTTTACCATAATTTGTAAATTAGTGTAGATATTGCTATTTATTTTGTCAAATATGCGATTTAGATAGAAGTTGGTAAGGCAAAAGTTGTTGCAACTTCACACACACCAACTTTTTAGAAGAAATTTTTTGGTAAATACTATATTTATTAATTTATAAGATATAAAAGACAGAAAAAGAGCAATTACTCAAACTTTGGTGTGCGTGCGTTACACTGGAGTTCGGTTATAACGGATTACGTGAAACTAGGTAATTTGTTCGTTATAGACGATATTCGTTATAATCGGAGTAATAATGTTTTCTTCCAAGATATAAAAGTAAGCAACATTGAAGCAACATGTTTAATTTTTCATTTTCGATTTTATGTAAATATTTATCTATTTACAACTTATTTTCCATTTTTCTGATCACTTCGTTAAATACTTGTAAATAATTATTTTGACACATTTAGAGGATTGTCGAAAGAAATTATTGATGTTATTATGTTCTTGGCACAAAAGATCCACTAGGTGTCGCAATGCCGGTCTTTGGACCAGATCTTTCCCCTATTCTATTCTATGTTCGTTATAAGCATATGAATTTACAAGTATGAAATTATCTTGCGAGAAATTTTTATTTAAATCTTGTTTTATTATTGAAATTAAAATTTGATGAACTTTAAAAATACAGGCTGTAATATTTTACAGCAAACGCCAGTTTTTGTGTATAAAATAAATACATACGTATTTAATTATAATAATCCTTCTATTAAAAATTTATAATTTTGTCGCGTGAAACTCCCTATAAATTCTTCAATTCAATCTTGCGAAAGCTAGCTAGCTGAGCATTGGAAATTTTAAAAGAGCAAATGTAAAAGATTAGTTATTCGGCTATAAACAACTCAATATGGATATCAAATGAAAGGGTTTAACTAGTAGAATACAGTACACAATGAAAAACTTCCAATTCCAAAATGGTGGGCAGTAGAAAATGGGGGACTATATTCATACATATATATTATCCGCTCCCTCATTATGGGTAGTAAATGAAAGCGCTTGGCTGCTATAATACAGTATACCACGAAAAGAAAGTCCAAATCCAAGGTACAGTCCGAAACAAAATGCCAGATCATAGAGTTTATACAGGACATAAAGTAGAAAACTAAAAAGCTTGAAAATGAAATGAGTAAGAAAATTTTTTTAGTTAAATGGTTTTATTGTAATGAAACATAAGAATGATGCAGATAATGCACTAAAAGCTAAAAAATAATTACGTAGTACCAGGCAAAAAAACAAACAATTCTGTACGGAGGATTAATGTGAAATGTATATGTATATAACTCTCATAAAAAAGTCTGAACAAACTGGAAAAAAGTAAAAAACCTTCTCCTGTAAAATTGGATTTTTACGGTTGATGTTATTTTAGCGGATAGGGATCGATATGTATGAAGTCAGAGTGCGTTGTCGGTGAAGTCATCAATTATCAATCCATTTCAAATAGATTCGCATAATTTTCCAAATGAATTGTAGCTTACAATGATAGTTTTTACTATTATTATGACCAGCCTGAAGTTTTAGTATGGAAAGGTATCCTTTATTTGAAAAGCCATGCTTACGAGTACATACATATCCAAATATCCCGGTTGGCCATGTCTTTCAGACATTTTGCAAGACCGATGCATGACAATGTTAAAGCGTCGATGACCTGTTGGTGACAGCTCAAACAGATCAGTGAGGACATTTTCGAACAAATGGCAGCTAAGTTCATACATGACAACAAGAGCGAAAATATCACCCATCTTTTCATTAATGACCATGTAAAGGACAACATCATCAGAAATGTCCCCATTACGTTTTTCGTTTGTTTCTTTTTAACACATTTTCTACAATAACAATTTGAGGAATTTGTCGCTCAGAGAGTATTTGATACGAGAAGTTTTAATAGAAATTGTAACAGAACTTTTCATCAGCTGAATTTTAGCAAGCAGGAATGTATCAAATGTCGATATTAAAATTGTACTGATTCACTATTGATTTAACATGTGTTGTCATTGAGATTCCACTGCTGACCTCGGAACTGTTGACTTACTATAGACTATGCGGTTCTTATGGGACCATATGGAGACAATGGTACCAGAGATTCACTAGTGCATTTTAATGATTCTAGTCAACACATATGAAACTTTTTACTAGCTAAAACAAATAAATTAGATTTTTTATGAAAACTTTTAGTTTTCCGTTCAGCCGAATATATTTTCAACACATCAAAATGAGACCATAAAAAATCGCTTTTTGCTGTTAAAAACTTCTATTCTCATTAAATCTAAAAATAACAAGACATAAATTAAAAAAATCAAAAAAACCCGACTGCGTAAAAAATAAAAGAAAACAACTTTAAACCTTCACAGATCCTAAATGATCATTCGAAATTAAAAATTATTGGAGAAACCTAAAAATGGTTTTTAAATACCTATCGATTCATACACATTTTGATATAGTTGGCCGACTTTTTATTTTTTTCGTATAAACAAAATGGCGTCTGTTGGCCGCCATACTGAATTTTGACTACTGTAATATCTTTAGTGACACTCCCCGCGTTAAGACGAATTGATTGACGTAAGAATTGTCAAAATCGGTCTACGCGTTCGGTTTATATAGTGCCGCAAAGGAACACACATACATACATACATAGGCTGATAAACACAATACCCTTCTTTGCGTCGCGCAGTCGGGTAAAAAGTGTGAACGATTCGTTGACAACGTCACCAAACATGTCGACAAAAGTGGTGACTTGGAGACACTGGGCCCCTGGCTTTCTTCAGGGTGGTGACAGACTAAGCGACAATGTCCACAAGTAGTTCATTTGCTGGTATACGAAGAGTAGTGTTTTTTTGTTGTAACGAAATTATACAAAATTTTAAATTGAACGTTGAAACTGTAATCGACAAATATCGAGCATGACATATGTCGAAATTTCCTTAAGTGTTTAGTCGTTGATGAAAATTTGCTCTACGACGAGTTTGCCAACTGGGATAGTGCATACATAGTATATGCCATATGTGCGGAGTTAAATAGATAAATATATACATACATGCACATACACATATGTACGTGTATATATATATATATATATATATATATATATATATATATATATATATATATATATATATATATATATATATATATATATATATACATATGTACACACATTTGTACATATGGATGTGTATGAAAGTTTCATTGGTTTATGTTTGTCTTTATTTTAAATTGCGTTTTTTTTTCTCTTTCAACAGGACTATGGAACACTTTTATGTTGGGCTAGTAATGAAATCGGTGATCAAACAGAGCCATGTGTCTATACAATTACACCAGCAGGTATTTGTAACAATGTATTGTGTTTATTCAAACATTCATCTGCAATCAAAAAAAAAGGCGTGGTTAACTGCTTTTGTTGTTGCTTCATTATGTTTTTTACACCTATGTACACTCTAAAACACTTTTGTTGAAAATTAGGTCGATAATAGTCGGCAACGCTATACCGATTATTATCGGCCTAAAATTACACATGCATTATTTTTGAACAAAATGTTTTTACTAAAAAAAGCGATTGGCTGTGTGCAGGTTTGAACAGCGACCTCCTGACTGATAGTCTGACGTAACTACCATTCAGCCATGGCCGTATTGTACTTTATGCTAATTTTTTTCCACTTGGACTTAATAAGTTTAATTTAAAAGTTTTTTTCTTTAATAAAATAACTACAAAATCGATGTAATTTTAGACAAGAAGAAATTTTTAACACAATTTTAGACAATATATGATCCTAAATTTTAAGTGATGTTTTAGAGTGTATGTAGAGAAGAGTATATAATATGTACATAAATATCTACATTATGCATGCAAAACTTTTAGATGGGAAAGAAAACAGTTTTCTTGAATCGATTTGGAAGCAAACCATTTTTTCAAACCGTCAAGGAAAAATTTTATATATATATTAACCCCCATATGCAAAAAAAAATAAAGTGTGTTTGAAATGTATGTTAAAACCGGTTTTTCTATGGACATTTTGTTTTTACATACATTTCAAAGATACTTTATTTGTTTTGCATATGGGGGTAAACCTTTAAGAAATTTATTATTTGACATATTGTCATAATTTTATTTTAAATGAAACTTATTTGCTGGTGTTTAAGTATTGTGTATATGCAATATTTCATATATTACGCTTTGATACAAAACCCAGAAAATAATTTATATTCGATATGAATCTATGCTTATTTTTGAAAATAGTTTACATATTTGTGAATTCTCAAATGGTTTTTGAAAGTCTGTACATAAGATAAAGGATTTGTAACTTTCAAAATTGTGTTTGAATAAAATTTTGCTATAGACAATGCTTAAACACCAGCAAATAAATTTCATTCAAAATTTATATATTAAAAAATTTCGGTACTGAATTTTATGTTTTAAGTAACGATATATCAAATTTTTAAAAATTGTTCAGGAATATTGTAATGGCACCCCTGTGACTTTTATATAGGTATAAATAGGTCACGTAGTTTTAAGTATTTATTGTCCACCAATATTGAAGAATAAAGGGGCATCCAACGGATAAATTTAATTCGAGTATGCTGATTTCAGTGGCGTTCACCGTTTTTCAATGTTAGCTTTTTTTTACCATTTTCATTGGCACAATTCCTAAGAAAATTAGACGAAATTCGTTTCATGAGTTAGTCATACACTACAAATATACCTAACTAAAATTTTATGAAATCGGTCCATGTTTACACCTACTCTTGATACAAGCATCTGCCAAAATTTCAACTAAATGTCGCTACAACTCATAATTGTTTTAGATTTAGCTCAATTTAAACATGTAGATAACTTATCTTCATAGAAATCATACTGTGAACCTTAAACGTGATCGGTTCATTGGTATGGTTGCTACAACAACGTTTAATTTTACTTAAAATTAAATTATATTTATTTGCTGGAGTTTAAGAATTGTCTATATGCATTTCGTTAATGCTTTGCCAAATCGTCAATAGATTTCAAACACAATTTTGAATAGTTACAAACCCTTTATCTTATGTACAAACTTTCAAAAACCATTAGAGAATTCACAAATATGTAAATAATTTTCAAAAATAAGCATAATAGGCTTTAAAAATTATACAAAATATTTCTGTTGGAAAAAACATTTTTTCGCATTTTGAAAAACAGATCGACCAAGTATTATTTATTTTATTTATTTATTTATTCATTACCATAACCAACCGAGCCCTCTGGGCCATATGTATATAGTTGGTGGACTACAATAATAAATTCGTGTACATATATATCTGGGCAACAAACTAGAAAACAAGTAACAATACTTATAAAAATTAAATAAAATAATAAAAGATAAAAAGAAAATGGATAATATAATCACATGTAGGTGACAAAGTTTATTGCGCATTAGGGACCTGAAAATAGTAATAGTTCTTAGTAATAGTTCTCTTCAAGTGTAGAGAAGAGCATAATGTTGTGTTGCATGTTATGCATGGAAGCATATTCTACAAGCTTACTTCTAAATGAATTAGGGGTAAAGTTAAATTCTCTTAGAGAACGTTGTAAAGAGTTCCAGCACTTGGCCACTCGCAGATGAAAAGACCTGTCATATATAAGATGATTACTAACAGGTTGTAGAAGCTGTGGGTTTCTAGCAGTCTGCAAAAATATGAAATGTTGACGGATATATTCAGGACAATTTGTGAGCATTACTTTATAAAGAATGTAAGTAATCTGATTTGAATGAAATTTGTAAAGATACACCCCAAAAATTCGATAACATATCTCGAAACATGATCATGTAGTTTCAATTTGTACACAAAACGTATTATTCTGTTGAAAAGCAAATTGCACCTATTGAAATCTTCAGCACTGCAACCAGAATAGACTTCTATACAATATAAAAGGTTCGACATCAACAGAGAATGAGCCAACCTTTTCCTAATAGAAAGAGGCAGATATAAATTCAGGGAGTATAATCTTCTTATAGTGTAATTAATTTTAGAGATTACCCCACTAATATGGTGGCAAAATCCAAGATGATTGTCCAGAATAGCGCCAAGACATTTTATACGATCAACAAATTCAATATCTTGGCCGTCAATTGATATTGTTAAACTAATCACAGTGCTGGGTGGTTTGAAAAGCATCGCCTTAGTCTTTGCAGAATTAATGCGAAAATTGCTACTTCTCATCCAGCGTGATATATTGGACAACAAGGTATTGACATCATATTCAAAAACATCAGAAAGTTGAAGGTGACCCGTGAATAAAAGTTGTATGTCATCTGCAAAAAGAAAGGCTTCGCATTCAAACCCGCTCAGCAGAGAAAAGAAATCATTTATATAAAGCATAAACAGTAGGGGGCCTATAACAGATCCCTGAGGTACACCACTGGTAACTGATAAGCATGCAGAATCAAGGTTTCCACAGTGAACATACTGAGAGCGACCAGAAAAATACGAAAAAATTAATCTGCAGGCAGACAATGAGAAGTCAAAGTAAGTGCAGAGTTTACGAATTAAGACAGCATGACTAACATTATCAAACGCCTTAGATAAATCCAATGACACCAGAACTGCTAAGTCACTTTTATCCACAATTCTTCTAATTGAGTCAGAAAGGGCAATTAAAAGAGAAGTAGTACTATACCCCTCACGAAAACCCGATTGAAACGGATTCAGTAAGAGGTTATCATTCAAAAATAACATGATTTGATCGTTTATGACATGCTCAAAGATCTTAGACAAAACAGGCACTAGAGATATCGGTCTAAAATCAACTTCAGAATTTTGTTTCCTAATGGGAATAACCTTGGCAATCTTCCAATCGGTAGGGAATTGCGAATATGCAATAATGTTGTTAGTCAGAGACAAAAGTTGATGCTGAATGAAAGGGAAGATTAAATTAACAAACTTAAGAGGCAAGTCATCATAACCTGCGGCATTGGACTTTATTTTGTAAAAAGCATTACATAGGTCAGAAATATCAATACTACGAAAGGAAAATCGGTTATTGGGAAAATTAAATTCAAATGGGTTGAAACAATTAACTGACCTGTAACTGGAGAACTCATTATTTAGAGCATCTGAATTTACATCATCAATAGGCATAGAATCATGTATACCATTCCGACGAAGTATATTCCACATACCTCTTGTATCAGTATTCTTAAAAATGTTTATATGTGCTCTACGTTTAACACGCCTAATAATGGATTTCGATTTATTATGAGCTCTACAGTAAAACCTCCAATTTGCCGGTGTTCGATCCCTCAAATACTCCCTAAAGGCCATATCTCTGAGTGAAAGATGATAACTAATCAGCGGCGATTTAAACCAATTTTCTCCAATCGGTGAAAACATGAATCTCCTGGTGGGGATTAAAGAATGTAATCGATTTAAACAAGCCATGAAACTGGATAGCTGAAAGTTCACATCATGGCTATTGTAAAAGTTATTAAAGTCATATTGGAGAAAGCACTGTTCTAGTAATGAAATATCGATATTATTGTAATCTCTGACTTCAATGAACTCTCTACCAGGTCTAGTACGAAGCATAATGCTCATAAAGATAAATGAGTGATGAGAGATGGCTGGGCACTGCATTTGATCAGACAGACGAATTGAAAGTGAAGGACTCAGGAAAAAGTAATCCAGAAATGAGGATGAACCAAAGGTAGCGTAATGTGTAGGTAAGTCATTATGACGGTACGATAGACCCAAACGCCGATACGTCGATAGCACAAGATCAGTATTATCAATATTAAACATATTTAGATTAAAGTCACCCATGATTACTATGTCCCTATATCTCACTAATAAGTCACCTAACCGATTTTCCATTACATCAATATCGCCACGGGGAAGGTAAACGACACCTAATAACAACTTCATGCTCGAATAGTGAACTTCATCAAAAATGGATTCGAAAATGCCGAAATCTGATGACTTGTAAACTACACTGCCTTTAAATTTATTGGAAACGTACATGTCAACCAACACCACCACCTCGATTACCGTTTGGATTGCCTTCATGTGAAGCTAGTGTAGCTTTCCTACCAGGTCTGTCACATCTGTAAAAGTTGTAACCAGGTATGGATAAAGTACTGGAAGATATATTGCGACTTTAGCCACGTCTCACTAACCCCAACAACGTCAAGAACACACTCGTTCAAAATATTTCGTGTTTCATCTATTTTAGCTGACCTGAAGGAGGTACTGAAACTTTGACAGTTGAAATGACCTATTTTAAAGTCATTAGAAAAGTTACAGAGCCTAGCGCAAATACATGTTGTCATGCGACAACGGACCAAAATTCAAACCAGATGACAATAAATATGTAGTGGGGAAAGAAAAAAAAAGTAATAATATATATATATATATATATATATATATATATATATAATATATATATATATATATATATATATATATATATATATATATATATATATATATATAATATATATATATATATATATATATACATATATATATATATATATATATATATATATATATATATATATATATATATATATATATATATATATATATATATATATATATATATATATATATATATATATATATATATATATATATATATATATATATATATATATATATATATATATATATACATATATATTATTATTGAATTTTTTTCTTAAGATTATTACTGCTATAGTTGCATTTTTATAGTTCCTCTTTAGTTTTTTATTTTAATTTTATACATATATAAATATATATGTATATATATATATATATATATATATATATATATATATATATATATATATATATATATATATATATATATATATATATATATATATATATATATATATATATATATATATATATATATATATATATATATATATATATATATATATATATATATATATATATATATATATATATATATATATATATATATATATATATATATATATATATATATATATATATATATATATATATATATATATATAGGGTGTTTTTTTTAGAGGTATAGAACTTCGAATTGAAATAAAACACTAGAAAATCGTTTTAATGTCCATCAATTTGGCTTTATTGGAAGGATAATTTTATGCCATTAATGTTTAAATATGATTTCGGGCATGTGGCCGCCGCGGCTGGCTCGAATAAAGCCAATTCTACAGGTCCAATTTTCAATTTGATGGACAAAGCTCCAATTGCTGTGCACGGTGGCGAATCGATTCATTCGGGTCCTCTTCAACACTTTGCTCTACAGCGGCAATTGTTTCTTCGGTGCGCACTGTTCGACGTCTCTGCGGATGCGTATTATCACATAGAGTAAACGTAGTGCGAAAACGATCCATGGTTAACCGAATTAATTGCTCTGATGGACGATTATGTCGACCATATGGACGGAGCTTGCGGTAAACTTCGCGAACTGAACCATTATTTTCGAAATAAATTTGCACGATTTGCAAGCGTTGTTCTTTTGTCAACCTGTTCAAGATGAAATGGCAAACCAAACTAAATATTAATCACTTGACAGCTGACAAAATGGCCGCCAGTTAAAAAAGTGATGCCAACTTAAAGTTCTATACCTCAATAAAAAACACCCAATATATATATATATATATATATATATATATATATATATATATATATATATATATATATATATATATATATATATATATATATATATATATATATATATATATATATATATATATATATATATATATATATATATATATATATATATATATATATATATATATATATATATATAATATATATATATATATATATATATATATATAATATATATATATATATATATATATATATAATATATATATATATATATATATATATATATATATATATATATATATATATATATATATACTATATATATATATATATATATATATATATATATATATATATATATATATATATATATAATATATATATATATATATATATATATATATATATATATATATATATATATATATATATATATATATATATATATATATATATATATATATATATATATATATATATATATATATATATATATATATATATATATATATATATATATATATATATATATATATATATATATATATATATATATATATATATATATATATATATATATATATATATATATATATATATATATATATATATATATATATATATATATATATATATATATATATATATATATATATATATATATATATATATATATATATGTATGTATGTATAAAATTAAAATAAAAAATTCAACTATAGCAGTAATAATCGTAAGAAAAAAAATTCAATAATACTTGTGAGTTTTATCAGCTAATGAATTTTAACTGCATATTATACCATTTTGGAATTCGTGCTAAGCGCGCCAACTTTTGATGTCACTTGCCAAAAGTACCTAGTACATTTTTTTCAACACGGCCGATTAAAGTTGGGAGTAGTAATAGTTTTAAGTACATAGTTTGGCAAAATGTAAGATTTTCTTTGAAAATCAGGCTACTGCAGTATGAATGATTAACTTCCATTTACAGAAGGATACCTGACAATGATATAGGACAAAAAAAATAAGAAAAGTGAAGATTTGTAGTCACAGCAATAGAAAGATCATTACAGGGTGATTGTTTTTAACTGGCAACACCTTTTAAAATAAGTGACATAGATTTTTTTCTAAACTTTTTTGGAGCACTAACTACTTGCCCTATCATCCGCTTTCGGCTTGACGTTGATTAATGGGAAACCCTGTATATGTACCCACCAAAAACTTGGTAATGAGTTGTCATTACCGAACAACATACTTTTCAACCACAAACTTACTAGTAATGAAACAAGCCATCTATTCTCTTATTGGCGGAGTACTAGTGTATCTGCTTATCATACAGAGGATAAACAGTTCAACCCCTGGGGAAGCAAAATATGTTTTTTTTTCAATTGTGTTCATATTTGTGAAAACAAGTTTTTAGCCCGTAACAAAATAGTTGTGCAGTAGCTAGTGAATAAAACACTTGGCATAAAATAACACAATAACTGAAAACGGCATGTGCTCAATGCTTAGCAGAGAAATTTAATTTTTTGTATTGTGTTTTGTGTATTCAATGCCTTCTAAATATTGAAATTTATAACTTGTTATTTCTAAGTACTTGCCTCCAATGACATCGCTACGTTAAAGTAATTGGTTAAAATGCCAAAGTAAATGTACTAATGGGTAAGTTTATTAGCATTTTAACTCATTACTTTGCCGTCAAAATTTATCCTGGGTATGTACACATCGGCAGGCATAAGATTTTAAATTCATGACATCCTTTTGAACAGAAATAATACCAAAAAATGGGCAGTGCGGCTGATAACGGACAAACAGACCAGACCGACTGTCGCTTTGTGTAAAATCTGTTTGCATATTACAAATTTTATGTGTGCTGAGCCCTGTAATGTGGTTGACTGTTATATTGGTTCGCATTTATCAATTTTGTTCTTTTGTATTTTCCACGCCACTATTTACGTTAATAAAAATGTTAATATACTGTGCGTTTGCTCTTGTAACAATGTAAACACAATAAAATGGATACGGTAGAGTGAATAACACACGTAACGTACTACATATTGCACGAATTTTAATAAAAAAATTATTTTAAATTTTGCTAATTATAATCGATCTAAAATTAATTCGGTAGAATGATTCCAAACTGAAAAGAACTGTATACAAAATATGTAGATATGTATGTATGTAGGTATATTTTATTTCTTAACAATCTATAATTTAACTAGACAATTTAACCAAATTGGTTAGGTTTGATTGCTTGATTTGATGTATTTTCTTTTGTTAATACCACGTAGTTAAGTAAACATTAAAAAAAAATTTCGTTCAGGAATCATGTGTCGTTTGCAATTCTATCTAAAACTTTGCTAAAGTTTTATTTTTATTTCAATGCTTTTTATTGTGAAAAGGTGAACCAGACCCTTTGGCAAATTGTACACTGCTAAATCAAACTTCAACTGGATTTCAAATTGAGTGTGTAGAAGGTTTTGATGGTGGCTTGCAGCAAGATTTTATCATGGAAATTTATGTGAATGGCACTACCAGACATCCAAAAATCTACAAATCAAAGTAAGTTTAAGGACATACATATACGAGTATAGTATGAATAAATTATGCAATATACACTTCTTTTTCTTACAAAACTAAATTTCTATTACATATATCTTTTATTTATTATAAATCAATCTATTTTAAATTTTAAAATTTTTCTTTTACGTTTTGGGTTTTAAATTTTCGTGTAATGTGTGGTTTTACGTCTTTAAACACTTAACCCACGACATCGACCGCTATCGCTCGCTTGCATTTTCAACGACAAACAGCTGATTTGCGGCGCAGTAAAAACTCTCAGCACGAAAAGTTCGATCGACAATGCGAGCGATCGACAACGTAATAGTTTTCATACAAATTTGGTACCCACTATGAAAAGTCAAGCGACGGCAAATGTCAAAATCAGTTACTTGTGTTGTTGATGTCGACAAATAAAAATTGAAAACAATAAAGTTTTTAAATTTTACTAATTTAATAATAATAATAAAATAAAGTTGAATAATAGTAATAACAATTCATGATAATAAAATAAAGTTAAATAAAAATTTGTTTTAGAAGTTTTATAGCCGAAAAGAACTAGTAAGTAAGTAGCAACAAAAATATTTTTATAAATCACATAAAGAAATGTATTTATTGTGTCACAGTATTGAAACATACATATATATGTATGTCTTTTGTTTACATTTGTAGTAAGTTTAATTAGCATAGAGTTGCATTTCTTATGGTACACTTTTAAGATTTCAGCGCTTTTTATTTTCAAAGTAGCGTTTTATTTGTGAAATCTTTGATGTGGCAATATGTTAATTTGACAATGCGTAAATGCATTACGTGAACAACGTAAAGCTTGACGACCGACAAGTCGATAGTCGCTCAAACGAACTATAATGAGTGACTTGTCGTCAATCGATCGAGTTATCGATCGACATCGTGGGTTAGGCTGTAAAAGTTTTCTTTTGGAACTGTAAACATAAATTATAATAATAACTTCACACTCTTCACCTTATCAATTAACTATTTCCTTACAATTCTAACTATCTGTATCTTTTAATTACTTTTAAATGTTTAAAACAAAATACAATTTTTAAATGCAACTCTTCTCTAACAAATATTTAGGACACCTTATTTTGAGGTGCGTGGTTTAATTCCAGGTGCAGGTTACAATGTCTTTTTGGTGGCCCACAACAGTAAAGGACGTAGTAATGCAACCATATTACAAGTTTATACGCTAAAGGATCCTGAAAAGCAGACAGGTAATTCAAGAATAGGTATATATAATTTTTATAATTTCACTATATTTTTTGATTATTTTAAAGTGGATGTTTCGAATCGACTTCGAATAAGATTGGCGATTTTATCCTTAATTTCTTATTTTTATTATCAAATTTTCAGTTTTAATTACTTACAAAAAGTCTTATAAGACTGACAATCAACCCTCCTCTAATTTTACTCAACTAAAAGCGAAAATGAAAAGTAAGATATTCAAGAGTTTTAGTAATAAAAATTTTTACTGCAAAAACATCTTAACACATAAAATAAAATCATTTCTAAATTAACAATAACCTAATTTTGACATTATTACAATTTAAATGGCTTCATTGCAATAAAACATTCACAATCTTACACCACAAATCCAAGTACATAATTTAAATGCATAATTAAATCCTTGTATATTCTTTATTCCGAACAATTTTCACAATTAAAAAATATGTAGATTTATTTTACATGGTTAATCTGTATTTATGCATTTATAAATTTAATAAATATCAGATAATTTTATTTTTCAAATTTTATTTGGGTTAAGTACACAAAAGATCCTACTCGTTTCGTATCGTTTTTATCCGTCGCCTGTCTGTGTGATCATTTCAGCTTTATTCGAGCTAAATTTTGCTGTATGTTTTCCTATCATTCCAGCTGAATATTAGCTTATGTATTAAATAAATACAAATATGTATGACATACGATATGTATGGTGAATGGTATAAAAACTATATTGAAGTCAGTCAGAAAGTCTGCACAAGATTTCGAAATCGGTACGCAACCGAACCAAAAATAATATGAGTAGATGACAAGAAAGCGAACCCCTTTTCTGAAGAAATTCTAAGAACTTTGCCGAAATTTTCCAAAAAAAAACAGTACGAATTCTGAACAATTTTCCAGGGAAATTCTAAGAGAATTTTCAACATATCTGCACAATTTCGGAAAACTCTCAAGAGATAAATGATAATTATTACGAAAACTAAAATCTGAAAATGTTCAGAGGTGCAGGAGTGAAAGCTAAAAGTTTAGAAAATGTGCAGACTTAAAGAACACTAAATTGCCTTTAGATAATATTTCAGAAAATGTGCAGAAACTTCTTACCAAGAAGCTGCCGGTTATTCTGTCAAATGTCTGATGAAATTTTAGATAGCTCGGCTGATTGTCTGGTAAAGTCTCAGACGTCAGACATGTCGGAAAAAATGTTTCCTAGTTATGTACTTCCAGAATTCAAAAAGCGCCTCATGGCAGGCGCTTTTATTATAAGCCGAAAAATATAAGTTCAAGAAAGGCAAGGTAAATCTTAAGCAGAAATGTTGAATTCATGCTAGGAGTGATTCGTTGTATAATATACCAAGGCTGCGTTTCTTAAACTAATCTCTTTTTTTGACGAATCCATTCTTCAATAAAGCATTCTGTACTTGTTTTAAGAAAATCCGTACTAACCATACTTTTGACACCGCTTGATCTTAGTACGATTGATTTGATTTACTCTTATTAATTAATCGGAGTGATATCAGAATAATTAAAGGATACTTTTTCCGTCAAGGGACAAATAAATAATGGTTAAGGTATTTTTGATATTATATTTTGTTCGCGTCTTGCTGTGATTTATAAAAATAAATGAATTTGCGTGAATGCGAAAAAAATTCAATAATTTTTCTGTGTAGCAACACAATTGTTACATTAAATTTTGTTCCAGTTGACAGAAAAAATCTCCACTCGTAACAATACGACATAACATCCCTGTACACGGGTAGTGTGGGAGTGAATTTTATGAAAAAAATGTTCCACGCAAAGTGAGTATAGGGTTTGAAAGCATTGTATATCTACTCTCGAAAATAAAAAATTAAAATAATCGTAGGAGGAAATTAACCATTTTTCTATTTTTGATTTGGGTTCCCTGGAAAACTCAAAATTTCGTATCTTTTAAAATAATGTTTTACATAGATTAACTGCTTGTTTAACGATGTCGAAAGAAAATCTTAGCCTAGTCAATTTGGGTTCAACAATATCGACAGCTTTCATTTCCTTGCACTTACATGTGTCAATGTTCCCTTCATACGTATTAACATTTTGCAATAATGCCATAATGTAAATTTCTAGTTTATTTGACGATTTTCATTAAAACACTTCGAGTCATCGTTCGCATAAGCCTTTGGGCACAAACCCAAGTCAGTGTTCTTTCATCAAAATGTGACCTTCCTAATACCTTCTTCGCAAATATAACAACTTATATTCAAAAAAGTTTTTTTTTTTGGAAATAAATCAGCCATTTCGGAACGGACTATCCTATCAGTAAAAACTTTCACGTGGGCATAGGAGAAAAGTGTTTCTAATTAATTTAAGAATATGAGCTTCAGATGCTGCGCAGGACATATCAACTCCCAAAAAAGTCACATAAATTTTCTCATCGCTTGTCATTTTTGTTTTGTTTTGTTTCACGGCCGATTTCAAAAAATGTGTGTGTCCTTATAGCCCTTATAAGGTTCTTTAAATATCAAGAATTATCTTTTATACGCATTTGAAACTTATAATTTATAAAATTTTTCACATCCTTGCTCCAGTATTTTGAAGATATCGGATCCAAATCACAAATTACATATTAAAAAAATTGGTGGAAATATTCTTTTTGAGTTGGAAAATATACCATTTTTAATTTGAAAATTTATAAAATATTAACTTTTGTCTAAAGAGCACCATCATTCTTTTCTAAATAAAAAAAGTATTTCTTCAGTTAGATACAATTATTGCATACGGGCTTAAAAGATATCTTCACAGATATGATTTTACCGAGCTAGGTCGCATTTTGGTACGATTAATTATTTTAAATTGACATATTTTTTTAATTTTATATGAAATAAGAATTAGCCTGCTTTCTAATCATGTATATATAAATCTTTGTCGAAAACCAGTTTAAATAAAAGATACGATATTTTAAGTTTTGCATGGGAATCCGGGTCAAAAATAGAAGCGTGGTCATAATTATACATAGCTCTTAATTTCTTCCTACGAATATTTTTTATTTTTATTTTAGAGAGTAACTAGATGTCGTCTCTACCATGTCAAACTATTCAATATGCAAAATTCTTTTTTTTTATATATAAGTTACCTTGATTTTCCAATGGTACGCTTCGTTGGAAAATCTTGAATTTCTCAACGCTTATTTCAAACTCGTTTAGAAATATTTTAAAACTTCCACTTTTAGGAATACACTGATTTTGAAACTGATGGGGTTTTGAGCTCTTTTTTAAAGTACCGATTTGCATATTATATAGTTTGATATGGTAGGGGCGATATGTAGTGCTTTCAATAACCCCTGTACCCTGTTTTCGTGGAGCGAGTGTAATAGATAAAATATGTCAAAAATTCCGTGTACTTTTCTTTTAGAAGACAGTACAAGGAAGCGGAAAGTTTCTTGAGAAATTTACTAACATGAACTTGTTTTTTTGTATACAGTTCTTATGGGAACGTGAAGTTCAGGCAGAAGTCATCACCAGCCTTTAAACAATACAATAACGAAGTAAAATACTGGAGTTTTTATTTTATATCGAGCAAAAATTTAATTTTTGCAAGTTTGCACTATTGCAAATTAAAATTTTCTATTTTCGTTGTTTCAAGATCGTTTGCATAGACACCGCTAGTGTATAAGAATTAGAAATTAACTATACAACAGTGTTATTTTGCCATTTTACATACATACATTCATTCATAAATAAGAGAATAATTTGTTAGGTGTATATATGTTTAAATTTATCATAACACCTGCGTACAACAAACTTATTAAAGCTGTTCAAATCAAATCAAAATTAGTTCCAGAAACATGCGAAGAAAAAACAAGATGTTTTAATATCCGTCAACAAATCATTATCGGGCCTATCTTGTAAATCACGAGATGTTAAATGACGATGATTTCAAAACAATTAACAAAGACTAAATTATTGCATTTACAAATTGCTGGACTTATAGCGTCGGAAGTTCGAATAAAATGTTGTATAGTGAATGACAAAAGCTTAAAATACCACAAAAACCTACAAACAAGTTAGCTAATAACAGTTGGTTTTTGAAATCACCGTGCTTTTCAGAACCGTCCCGTATGTCGACCTCCTCCATTCTTACATTAATTCCAGTTGAAAAACGAGATGTATAAAACGGATCTGCGGCACATATTTATTTTCATACACAATTCAATGAAAGAATAAAAAACTAAATTACGAAATAAAAATCACACTTGCATCCATATTTGTATCCACGCAAGCGATAGAGTATGCAGTCGAAAAAAATTTAATAAAAACAAGTGCTATACTCCTGATCTGGTGATTGCTGACAAGCTACTAAATGAAGTTTTTGTTCTAAGAGGCTAATTATTTTGATGTTCGTGTTAAAAAAATATAAATAGCCGATTAACTTCATAGTAAATATGGTAAATTTCTTCGCTTGGGTACGTTATTGCATTCTGGTATTGTACTGTGTATTTTTGGCAGCTCCGAAGCGTTTCTAGTTAATCCTACTGCCTACTTGTACCAAATTTATTTTACCCCGGAAGCTAATTTAAAATAAATGCTTGTCCGAAAATAAAATTTTAAATTTTTTTCATTGATGAATAGTCGCGGTACAAAACTTACCCAAATCGGATTTTTTTCTCATCCACTATTCTTATAACGAAATTGAAATCATCGTAAATTTTGTAAATACATTAAATCATTAAAAGTCAAAAAGTTTGACGGAACTAAGTAAGGTAGACAAAAATGAGACTGCAGCGCTTCTAGTGTTAAAGGTACATACATTGTGAAAATGACTACAGAGTGTTAGCATTGACAAATGGCTCTTAGCATTTAGACTTGGAATTTCATTTTCTAGTTTGTTTCAACCATTTTCTAACATCGAGAAATTGATAACAATGACACAAAAATTTCTTTATTTTTCGCACATTTTTAGATCTTTCATTAGCTTATGCTCCAGCCATTGAAGATATACGCCCATTTCTGGGTATTTTAGTTGGCGTTGTTGTCAGCATAATTTTGGTGGCTTTAATAATAGTAATCATTGTGCGAATGAGAGGCTCATCAGGAAGAGACCGCAATAGCTACATGCATGGAACAACTACAGCTCAGGCACGTAACAATAATGGACCCGGTTCAATTCACAATATTCACGATTTACACAATGGCCGAGGCAACTGTCATGTAACAAGCAGTTTGGATAGTATTGAAAAAAACCCCGATATTATACCACAAGGTTTGTATAACGAACTTATTTATAAGCATACTTTAGGCTAAAAAGTACGTTATTTTGCCATTAGAAGAATTTAAGATTAGTACAGTATCAGTACCATTATTTGTAAATGCAACTGCAGTTATGCCAACTACAAATTATTGATAATTATCGCAAATACTTTTGTATTCGATGTGATTGGAAGTGTTTTTAAAAGATCTCCAGTTTATATGTATATTCTTTCACCGAAATAAAATAGTTTGTTGTTTACATAAAATCCTAATATATATATATATATATATATATATATATATATATATATATATATATATATATATATATATATATATATATATATATATATATATATATATATATATATATATATATATATATATATATATATATATATATATATATATATATATATATATATATATATATATATATATATATATATATATATTACTGGCTGTACGCATAATCGCCCAAGTAAAAATCGCCCGAAAAACAAAAATGTAGAATCGCCCAAAAATTGTTGTAAAAAAATTGGGTGATTGTTCATCGACTTTGGGCGACTCAACATTCATCATAATGTGCACAACTAAATTGGGAAGTAAAAATATTAAAATATTTAGAAATTTAACAATTGAATGAAGCAATGTTGAAAATCTTTAGTATGAATTAATATTCATCGATTGTTGGGTAATAAGATCAATGGAAATAAGTTAAATTTACTTTATTTCCCACCATGGTGGTGCATAGGCGGACTTCGGCCGGGGTTAAAAATTTTTCCTCTAAGTATATCGAAAAGCGGCTTCGCTGACCAAAGATGTCTGCATAGCCTTTTTTAGAGAGATTAGGATATGCTTATAACAAGAAAAGTAAAGAAAAAATTTTAATTTCGA
>OY101449.1:158706949-158859063 GCA_956483635.1 Panzeria rudis | reverse complement strand
TAGGGATTTTTTCCGATTTTTTGTGATTTTTTTAGTTTTACCGATTTTAATTATTTTTTTGTTTTTGGCACTTTTTTCGTTTTGGCGATTTTTCGTTTTTTGGAAATTTTTTTAGTTTTGGCGCTTTTTTTTTGCGCTTTTTCACGTTTTTGTGATTTTTTTCCATTTTTAACAATTTTTTTCGTATTTTTAAGGTATTTTTAGTTTAAGCGATTTTTGGTTTTAGTACTTTTTATCGGTTTGACGACTTTTTCGGTTTTTGGATTTTTTTAAATTTATTGGCGATCTTTTGAGTTTTGGTGAATTTGTTCGCTTTAGCGATTATTTTAATTTTGGTGCTTTATTTTCCTTCTGCTGTTTTATTTGGCAATTTTTCATTGTGACATTTTTTTAATTTTGAAAGTTTTTAGATTTTGCGGTTTTTAAAATTTCAAGTGTTTGCCTCTTACGGTTCCAAGATACAGAAAATTGTCTAACTTACATAGTCAAAATTACATTAACTGATAGAACACCCTTTAATTTTTATTGTTTTAAATATCAGGGTTATTTGCTCTAGTCTATTGTACAGCCTACACCAATTAACACTAACTTTGAAAATATAGTGTCTATAAATATGTAAGTGTCTGTATATTACATTCGTATTTTTTTAGAGAAGTCACACAATTAGGCAATTTATGCCTACCAGTTAATTAATTAAGTGTTACCTTCTTTGGGAAAGGGGATAACGTAGAGGGATCAGGTGGTGAAGTGGGATAGATAGAAAGCTTAATTCATTTACAACCCTGCTATTGCGCACTTTTTGTAGAGCAGTGTTGCATTGAGTTGTTTTAAGCTGTGTAGCCATTTTATTAGTTCTTTTGCTTCGCCGACGGTTCTACAGTACAGACGAAGGAGAGTGCTGTGAAGTGCATTGGGATATGTTAGCATTAATAGCTGCGGTGCTCCAAAGTGATCAGTGCTATGCATTCATCACTTTAACAGTCCAACAACAACCAACACAATAACACACCAATACACATGAGGACAAATGCATGATGTTGTTGGCTTGCCTGGAACTAGTCTTGAACACAAGACCTCAGGGTTTGTAGTCAAACGCGCTAACTACTCAGCCAACACAACCCCCAAACATGTTTCGTTGCTCGCTTTAGAACACCCTTTGATTTGTAACTGTCATATATTTGTTGTTTATAGCGGCCAAAGTTTTACATATTCTGTAAAAATTTCATATCTGTATCTCTTACGGTTCCTGAAAAACAGCCTGTGACAGACGGACAGACAGAAAGACAGACGGATATCGTGGCGAAAACAATAGGGTTCCTTTACACTTTTGGCGTTCGGCACCCTAATAAAACCCGACTAACTAAAAATTGAGCTCTGAAAAGTACAAAACAAGGAAATATCCGTGGTCGTATGTCACCTCGTCTTTAGTGTCCCTTAATAAAATATTGGCTGGCATACGACCACCGATATTTCATTCTTTTGTTCTTTTCAGAGCGCCATTTTTAAGAAGTCGGGTTTTAGTTTTTTAAACTCTTTTTTTTTCTTATTTTGAATCGATAATACGAAAATATTTTAGTATTTATAATTTTTATTGAAGAAAATAAGAAAAAAAATATTTTTACATAAACTAAGTCTCAAATTGATTTTTGAGATTTCTTGGAACTTTCTTAAGAATTCTGAGGTTCCCAAAGCAAATCTTAGTTTCATTTTCTTGCTTGGTATTTAGTACGTAAATTTCTACATATATATTTGCACAGTTTCATTTGAAAATATTAACAATTATTGTATGTGTTACAATCAATGATTTTACAGCAAAAATTTTTGAAATCGTATGAGAACCAAAAAATGGCAAGCATTAAAAAAATTTACCTGACCGAAGTGCCCTATTTTGTGACTTCATAGCTCCGCTCCTGAGTAATTTGGAAGGTTGGTATTTATAACATAAACGGGAATACTTCTCTGCTTTGTCCATATGTAAGACATTATTCCGTTAGAAATGCCTGTGCAGTGTCACTTAACGTTTAAATTGCAGACCAAAATTCATACAGTTTTAAAATATTGTTAGTTTTCATTAGTTATCTACAAAAAAGCAACCGAGAAGAAGAAAATTTACGTACAATTTTTAATTGCGAACAAGTATCGACTATTTTGTTTCGAAAATTCTTCGCTAGACGGGAAGCACATACCAAACACAAAATGTTATAGTGTATATTTGGGCACCTGTGCTCTATAGCTAAGTTTATACAACCAGGGCTGCCAGTTTGGGGTTTTCATTGGGGTTATTTAAAAAATACATTGGGGGTTTTTGAGAGATTTGGACCCCAGGTAAAGGACTAATCCCTATTAACACAAAGTTCAGTCATATCAATTTTATTTAAAAGTTTACTAACTCTCACTGAACTTAAGTTTTATCTGAAAGTTTAACGTTATCGTTAACATTTTACTGTTGCTTTACCAAATCACTTCAACCATAATTTTGAAAAGTTTAAAACCTTTTGCCTTATTCCCAAACTTTCGAAAACCATTTGAGAGTTACAAAAGCGTAGTAGGTTGTTCATATATAATCAAATTAGCTAAATTTAAATTTGAAAATTATACTAAAAGTATTAAAAAATCGATTTTATGGTAATTTACTACGAAAAATTTAAGTCGCGAATATAGCGAATACGAACATTAACTTCGAAAAATGGCTAACGCCATTGAATTCCGGGTACTTGAATTAACTTTACCAGTAGGGAACCCAACTTGTTAAATATTGCGACTTGCATTGTGTAATTTTAAAACTTTAATATTTTCAGAAGTATGTAAACTTTCGTAACACTTTATAAGTGGCAAAAATTATCTACTTATACTTATATAATGTAAAATTCTGTGCATAATATAGGCTAAATTTACATGTTGAAATATTTCATGAAACATTTTTATTTGCTTCTCGCAACTGTGTAGATGCAAATGGGGTAAAGAAACTTATTAATAATCATCTAAACATTAATTTCATACCACTTTTTTTACCTAAATTTCTTTCCTAACCACAAAAAAGTTTCATGCAACAAATTTCATGAAATTTTCCTCTAGTAAACTTAGAAGTTTTTGAAAAAATACGTTTTTTTCGGGAGAATTTTCTTGGGGTTTTTTGCTTTTAACAGGGGATTTTTAAGGGAAATATTTTTTCAAACTTGGGAAGCGCGATAAAAAGGACCTGGCAGCCCTGTATACAACGCATGTTTGACATATATATACCGGGATGTTCTGACAATCGCATCTCGCATATCATTTGAAATTGTAACTTGAAATTGAACCCGCAAGAGAGGTATTCTGTAAATCGCAATCGCCAGACTTTTGGCTAGTTCAAATCGCAAGAGTAAACTGAAGTGAACTAATGAATTTAGACTTAGTCTAAACAATGACGAATAAATTAAATTAAATATGTTTTCTTTTTACTTGCTTCAAAACTAGTAACATATTCTTACAATTTGTATTAGAAATATGAAATTAAAAAAAAAAGTTTGGTTTTGCTTGTCTATTGTATTCTTCTGCACAGTCGATTTCAATAAACAACTGATCTAAAAACATGAAAAATCAAGTTTGGCGATTTACAACTCACATACGATTAGACAATCGTACGAGTTTCAGAACATACCTGATAGTGTCATTTTTTCAGTCTTCTGCTAAATACTAGGGTATTCACGTAATCGGATATCTGCTTAATCGGCTTATCGCTCAATTAATTAATCGAGGGTTTTTTTATTAAGCGGTAAATAAAAATTTTCCATAAAGTAACTAATTTCAAGAAAGAAAAATACGTAAATTATTTATTATTTTGATTGTATTGAAGCAGGTCCCTCCCTTTCTATGTTCTTATGTGACCTAAAATTGCAGATAGCAACAAAACTGTTTGGTTTCACTCACTTTCAAAACTTTATCCTTACATGTTCTGTAGCAAAACTCACTGGTTCTCTGTTTTAACCGTTCTTTTCTGCGATGGCTGCCAGGTTAATATATATGTATGACTGCTTTAGGAATGCTGTGAAAGTTTTTGTCTCAATCACGAAGTTGCAAAACATTACTAAAACTTATCTTGTAGTAGAAAATAAATTAAAAAAAAAACACACATACTGCTTAAGTGCACTACAATACAAGCAAATACCTACTGGAATTTGTTTACTGAATTGTTTTTAGTACAGGAAGTTTGGGAATGGTTTCCTATATATGACTGGAATACTGGGGTACTTCCTGTGGTGAAAGTACCAGGTTAATCTCTCCTTGTAGAGCCAACATTGCTTTCCCCTTTTTTATACACAAAAAAAAAGATTCGTAAATACAATTAACTTATTTTTATCTAATAAATAATTAATTGATGTGGAACCTACAACGATTTTTGTATATACCATTACGAAATTTTAAGTTAAAAGGAATCAGAAAAAAAGTTAACAATTATTTTAGTAGATTTCAAGATTATTTCAATTTTCAAATTTTAATTATCTAATTGTTGTATTAACCTCTGCACTAATAGACTAACGTTCCTACTTCACAGCTACAGAACAACTCGTCATTAAATACGCAAATAATGAGTACACACAAAACTTGATTTTCTTATTAATATGATTATTTCGAACGCATTTGCTTTGTGAATCCAAATTGATTATTAGGCTAAGGTTATATTCAGAAAGAATTGGGCATGATTAATATTCCAAGGAATAAGGGAAACATTAACATCAACTTAATTTTTCAACGTACACAACAGAACAGAGTAGCGCCACTTTCGGAAGCCGCTACACTTCCATCGTCAGTGCCTACGTGTATTTGCTTATCACCACTTGTTGAAAAATTTAGTTGAAGTTAATTTTTTCCTTGTTCCTTGGAATATTAATCATGCCCAATTCTTTCTGAATATAACGTTACGAACCTTAGCCTAATAATCAATTTGGATTCACGATTTGCTTTGTTTCATTTACGTGTGTGCATTCATTTGTTATGTCAACAACGATGATTGTTAATTTTTTTCACAAGTTTCAACAACAACTTTAGTTGGCATTTTTAATCAAAAAGATATTACAAAATTTTATTAGTTCAGTTTGCTGAAAAAATTTCTGTGTTTGTCGTATCAACAACTCAATTTGTTGTATTAACTGAATATATTATTGAATTTAAATTACATATTAACAATTCGAATTGTTAGTTGTAGTTTGATGATATTTTTTTCTGTGTATGATCATTCATTTGGAACGTTTGAATTTAACATACACAAAAAAAAGATTTGCAAACATAATTAATTTCTGAGTAAATACAATTACAACTTTCACTGGAAATGAGCCTCTAATGATTTTTGTAAATGCAAATACGGTATCTGTAATTTCAGAAAAAGTTTTCAACTCATTTATTTTCAATTAAATTGAACGTTTTTCTGGCATTTTTATTGCCAATTTCAATAAATATTTTCAACAAATTTGTTGAGCAACATTTGTTGTGCTTTCCAAACCAAAAAAATTTTTTTATTAATTTTTTTTTTGATTACAAAGCTATATAATTCTTATACATATTAATTATTTTTTATACGCACTCACAACGCTTGACTTTTACTTGTCTGCGAAAAACAATAAATGTCTTTGAGCGGAATCGAACCGGCGACGTCTGAACTAATAGACTAACGTTCTTACCTCACAGCTACAGAGCAATTCGTTATTAAATATGCAAATAATGAATACGCACAAAACTTAATTTCTTATGTTTCTTCTAAATGTGCGGATTCCGTTATAACATAATTTAAAAAATTAATTCGTTGAGTAATTGAACTGACTAGAAAAATGTAAATTTGTTATATATATAAACAACGATGAATGTTATTTTTTTCACAAGTTTCCACAAAAAATTTTAGTGGACATTTTTAATCAAAAGAATATTATAAGCTTGTTGAGTTTTTACGCCATGTATAACAAACAATTTGGTTATTTCAGTTTATTAAAAAAAAATCTTGGCGTAGATAGGCCCTTCAGCCGAAAGGCCAATGCACACTGATAATATGCTTCAGATATACATTCAGTTACAATAATAAATCAATAGAGCATATTTTGCATTTATCTCATTACCTCAAAGTAGTTTATGGTTACGTTTTAATAAAATAAGTAGACAAATACTTTTAAAGTTAACATGTGTTTGTATATGAAAACAAATTTTTGGCGCTTAAACTATTAAGTCAACTAAAGCTGAGGGGGTAAAGTTTTTGTCTTAAACTCTGAAAGAGCACAGGCTCGTTCCCAGCTGGGTAAAAAATAGAAAAAAAACAAAGTAAAAAAAAAACATAAATAAATATAGTATATACAATTTTTTTAAATTTTATTTTTGCGTAATTTAAAGTGGTGCCATATCGGTCCTATTTTTCATATTTCATATTATTTTATGCATGCATAAAGCGGCCCATCCATTATATAATATTATTGCATATGTTATTGTACATATTATTATCGTTCTGCAATAAATGTCACAATATTTTCAAAGAAAATATTGCCCAATTCTCCTGATAATGAAAAAGTAAATATAACACTGAACAATGCTGCCACCATATCACACAATTTTCCTTATTGTACAATAAAAATCAAAATCATTTTGATTTTCGCCAATATATTGTGCCATCTTCGAATATGACATACACATTGGCGATATTATTGAACAATACGAAAAATTGCACAATTATGTATATTGCAAGTGGGTGGGCCGCACAACCATTCAAGTAGAATCAATAAGATTCCGTTTTAAAATCTTCTTTTATAGTCGTTAGATAAACATAAAGAGTTGAAGACATTTAACAGAGTGAAATTTCATAAATGCTCAATGGATGATGCTTATTTAAAGCCTAAAAATATTTTCAAAATAATGTTTTAACTGACTCATGCAAAAATTTTTTTGATATATTACAAGAAATTCATTAAATATTTTTATTCGATTTAGTAAACTATTTTGTTTCGAATTTGGAACCAAGACCAACATATTTGCAATATAGTACATCAAATTTAGTAAATATTTTGTTTTATTCAGCAAATTATTCTACTGAGAATTTGCTAATATATTTAGGTAAATTGTTTTATAGATTTGGATAATGTGTTTATTAAAAAAACTTTTTTTTCAATGACATTTTTGACACATTTATGTTTATATTTATAAATTTGTTTGTAGGTCCGTTGCAAGATTTTCTTTACTGAAAATGAGATTTAATTTTTTCTGTGTAGTTAATTGCTGTGACAATGTAAGTACATTTGCAACATGTACCCCTTATTTTTTAACTTCGCAAACAAAAATAAGTAGTTACGATTTGAATCCTTATATATTTTTTTGCCTATCAGTAAGCAACTTTTTGCTGGGAAGTGGCTTAACCGTTAAGAATCTTTCACATTGTTTATACCGCAAGAAATCCATTGTTTTTTCTCTTTATAATTACATTACGCAAATTGATTATGCGACATCTGTTTGCAAAGTACGGAACTAAAGTGTGTTTTGCATCTAAACAAATGTTACCCCTTTTATTGGAAAAGGAGCCAATAAAAAACTCACCCTTTTCAAAAAAATATTTAAAAATATAACCATATCTTTAAAAGGGTTGTTAAAAGAGTTGCATTGGAAATAAAACGTTTCAGTTTTGGTTCGAGTCTCAACAAAAAAAGATGTTAGCAGAAGAGAAAAAAATAGAAATTTCATAATAAATAAATGAAATATATTTAAAAAAAGAAAATTAATTAAAATAATTAACGTTTATGGAACATTCACGTGAAAAAAATTTTTGCACAGCGGATTTGAGAACTTTTAGAATATAAAAAAACATAATTTATTGTATCATTTTAAAATGCGAATTATGCATATTTTAATTAAAAAATTTTTTTATAGGTTCATGCAGGTACCTACTTAAAGGAATGGATAGAAATCAAATATGTACACGAGGAATACGTGAAATCATTGTCAACATTAGTATGTATAATGTTCCTATGATGCCGACATAGTTTAAAAAATTTCATCATATGATTAATGAAGTTGAAAATTTCAAGTAAATTTAAAATCCGCTTATCTATGTTTTTTCGAATTTTGTAAAAAATGAGAGTGACTTGGAAAAAACAAGCATTAAAAAATCATAAAGAAATTATTGTTGTCAAGCAAGTTAATGTGTTTAAAATTTAAAGTCAACTTTATGCATGTTCATGGAGCAAACACACATATCTACGTACATAAATAAATACAATTAAATACGTATTTGCCACCGGTATTACTACGAATAAATAGAACTTTATAAAAATATATTTGTGGCAACAATGATTTGTTAAAAAAATTGATTAATTGTACAGGCTTAAAGCAGTCAAAAAGGAAATTAATTTGATAAGAAAATGAAATAATTTTTTTTCCGAACTAAATTATTATACTATTTATATATGAACTTGCTATAAGTTCACTTCAAAAATTTATTGATTCAAAAATGGTTCAGACCAGTAAACAATTCGTCTAATTATACACATGAGGGGCAAGAATGACTATATAACTTAAGTTTGATTTGACTTAAGGAAGCTGTGTTTAACATTTTATAAAAATTTATATTATAGCTCAATTTACAAGCCCTCATTTTATCGTTTATTATTTATATAAATACACCTTCCAAAGACACATTGTAAACAGTCAATTTTATTGTATCGGTTGTATCTTGTATTGATAGACAAAAGAAGAAAAAGTTACAGTCGAACTCGAATAAGCGCACTCTGTTTAATTGAAAAATGCGCTTAATTGCAATTATATATTTTTAATTATTAGTTTTTGCCAATTTCATAGCACCTTTATTCGCTTAAACAAAATCCGCTTAACGGAAACACTGTTTAATTTAAACATACATATGTATTTTGCTTGGAAATGCGCTAGTTTATATGAAAGAAACATCGCATAGTAGAAAAAAATTTAATTTACCGGCGACGAAATACCTTGTAGCCACCAGCTAATTTAATCGTATTATGCATTTTTTATATTATGTATTTTGCTTGGAAATGCGCTAGTTTATATAAAAGAAACATCGCATAATAGAAAACAAATTTTGTTCAAACGATAGAAGAAAAAGAGGATCAGGAAATAGCTAGAACAAAATTGACAACATTAATAGATGACCATTTGAACAAAATGAAATTGACTAATAGGGATAAATTTGTACTAAACAAGGTGAAAGACACAGAAAAGTTTTGAAAGACTAATAGAAATATACTAATTCTTAATGCTGATAAGGGTAATACAACAGTAGCAATGGATAAGCTTGATTATATCTCAAGGATGAATGACATTGTGAATGATAGATCTATATATAGAATTTTAGAAAAGGACCCAACTAGTAGACTACAAAAGATGAATAATGAGATTGTAGATAAATTATTCAGTTTAGGGAAAATTGTACTTACAGAGAAAAGGAGTTTGAAGACTAGTATAGCAAATGCACCCAGGTTATATGGAGTTCCAAAGATCCATAAGGATAATTTCCCATTAAGACCAATTTGCTCTTTCATAAATTCACCTTCTTATGGACTTAGTAAGTATATTACACAAATTCTTAAAAATATGACAACAAATTCAAAATATAACGTTAAAGACTCGTTACAATTCAAGGACAAAATTAAACATATTAGGGGAGATAATGATGAAATATTGGTATCATTGGATGTTATTTCATTATTTCCAAGTGTACCAATAGAGCTGGCTATTAATATTATAGAAGAAAATTGGAGTAGAATTGTAGAGCACACTGATATAGAAAAATACTTTTTTTTACGCATTTTAAAATTTTGCATAGTTGATAATAGATTTTTTCAATCTGATAATAAGCTCTATATGCAGCAAAAAGGTCTTCCTATGGGATCACCTGCATCTCCAATCATAGCTGACATTGTAATGGAAATATTATTATATACATGTATTGAAAGTTTGTTTGTTAAACCGAAGATTATAACAAAATATGTTGATGATATTTTCTATATAATTTCGAGAAACGAAATAGATAATATGCTACCATCAATTAACTTATTTCACTCTGACATAAAATCTACTATTTACATGGTAATAGTTTATTAGTAGATTGGTATCAGAAACCGACATCGTCAGGTAGAATTATAAACTATTTTTCAAAACACCCTAAGGGAATTATTATTACCACGTCGAAAAATCTTATAGATAGAGTATTGACAATTAGTGATGTACAATTCCACAAAAAAAAAAATAAAGAGATTATTAAAGGTTTATTAGTTGATAATGATTTTCCAATTGGATTGACATATGATCTAATAAGAAAATGCAAAAATCTGAATAGGAATAATATAAACGATATCACAGCACCAAAGATTTACAAAGCTTTAACATATATTCCAGTAATTTCAGAGCGATTGTCAAAATCCAATTTTTTCGATACAAATAAATATTGAATAGCACATAAGACTTACAATACGTTAGGTAGATTATTCAGTAAAACAAAGGATAAAATACATAAATTGGATAGGTCAAATGTTGTTTACAGAATACCATGCAAGGCAAATGATAATGAGAATTGTAATAAGGTATATGTAGGCACAACACAAAATAAACTTAAAACTAGATTAGCTGGCCATAAATCCAACCTGAAATACAGAAACTATACATCATCACAAAAAACAGCATTATCATTACATTGTCGTGATTCTAATCATTATCCAGACTTTGAGGCAACATCCATTTTGAACACAGAAAATAGGTATAAACGTTGTTATATGTTGGAAATGTTACATATAATTAATGTATCACCAGATGTTAGAATTAATTTTAGAGCAGGTACTGATAGTGTAGCACAGAGTTATAGACATTTAATACACAGAGCTAAAGCAGTAAATAGATTATAGAATGACTCAATTTTAGATATGAATTTAAATATTATAGCTCATATCAATATAATAATTGTAAGTGTCTTCAATTATTCTAAAAGTTTTTTCATTTCTTCATTATTTAATATTTAAACCCTTTTTGAATTGACTTTATTTTTCAAACTAAGGCGGAAGGGAAAAATAAGTTCGAAATATTTTTTATTTACAAATCAAAATAATTTTTTCATACAAATATATTTTTTCATACATATATATATATATATATATATATATATATATATATATATATATATATATATATATATATATATATATATATATATATATATATATATATATATATATATATATATATATATATATATATATATATATATATATATATATATATATATATATATATATATATATATATATATATATATATATATATATATATATATATATATATATATATATATATATATATATATATATATATATATATATATATATATATATATATATATATATATATATATATATATATATATATATATATATATATATATATATATATATATATATATATATATATATATATATATATATATATATATATATATATATATATATATATATATATATATATATATATATATATATATATATATATATATATATATATATATATATATATATATATATATATATATGTATGAAAAAATATATTTGTATGAAAAAATTATTTTGATTTGTAAATAAAAAATATTTCGAACTTATTTTTCCCTTCCGCCTTAGTTTGAAAAATAAAGTCAATTCAAAAAGGGTTTAAATATTAAATAATGAAGAAATGAAAAAACTTTTAGAATAATTGAAGACACTTACAATTATTATATTGATATGAGCTATAATATTTAAATTCATATCTAAAATTGAGTCATTCTATAATCTATTTACTGCTTTAGCTCTGTGTATTAAATGTCTATAACTCTGTGCTACACTATCAGTACCTGCTCTAAAATTAATTCTAACATCTGGTGATACATTAATTATATGTAACATTTCCAACATATAACAACGTTTATACCTATTTTCTGTGTTCAAAATGGATGTTGCCTCAAAGTCTGGATAATGATTAGAATCACGACAATGTATGATAATGCTGTTTTTTGTGATGATGTATAGTTTCTGTATTTCAGGTTGGATTTATGGCCAGCTAATCTAGTTTTAAGTTTATTTTGTGTTGTGCCTACATATACCTTATTACAATTCTCATTATCATTTGCCTTGCATGGTATTCTGTAAACAACATTTGACCTATCCAATTTATGTATTTTATCCTTTGTTTTACTGAATAATCTACCTAACGTATTGTAAGTCTTATGTGCTATTCAATATTTATTTGTATCGAAAAAATTGGATTTTGACAATCGCTCTGAAATTACTGGAATATATGTTAAAGCTTTGTAAATCTTTGGTGCTGTGATATCGTTTATATTATTCCTATTCAGATTTTTGCATTTTCTTATTAGATCATATGTCAATCCAATTGGAAAATCATTATCAACTAATAAACCTTTAATAATCTCTTTATTTTTTTTTTTGTGGAATTGTACATCACTAATTGTCAATACTCTATCTATAAGATTTTTCGACGTGCTAATAATAATTCCCTTAGGGTGTTTTGAAAAATAGTTTATAATTCTACCTGACGATGTCGGTTTCTGATACCAATCTACTAATAAACTATTACCATGTAAATAGTAGATTTTATGTCAGAGTGAAATAAGTTAATTGATGGTAGCATATTATCTATTTCGTTTCTCGAAATTATATAGAAAATATCATCAACATATTTTGTTATAATCTTCGGTTTAACAAACAAACTTTCAATACATGTATATAATAATATTTCCATTACAATGTCAGCTATGATTGGAGATGCAGGTGATCCCATAGGAAGACCTTTTTGCTGCATATAGAGCTTATTATCAGATTGAAAAAATCTATTATCAACTATGCAAAATTTTAAAATGCGTAAAAAAAAGTATTTTTCTATATCAGTGTGCTCTACAATTCTACTCCAATTTTCTTCTATAATATTAATAGCCAGCTCTATTGGTACACTTGGAAATAATGAAATAACATCCAATGATACCAATATTTCATCATTATCTACCCTAATATGTTTAATTTTGTCCTTGAATTGTAACGAGTCTTTAACGTTATATTTTGAATTTGTTGTCATATTTTTAAGAATTTGTGTAATATACTTACTAAGTCCATAAGAAGGAGAATTTATGAAAGAGCAAATTGGTCTTAATGGGAAATTATCCTTATGGATCTTTGGAACTCCATATAACCTGGGTGCATTTGCTATACTAGTCTTCAAACTCCTTTTCTCTGTAAGTACAATTTTCCCTAAACTGAATAATTTATCTACAATCTCATTATTCATCTTTTGTAGTCTACTAGTTGGGTCCTTTTCTAAAATTCTATATATAGATCTATCATTCACAATGTCATTCATCCTTGAGATATAATCAAGCTTATCCATTGCTACTGTTAAGAATTAGTATATTTCTATTAGTCTTTCAAAACTTTTCTGTGTCTTTCACCTTGTTTAGTACAAATTTATCCCTATTAGTCAATTTCATTTTGTTCAAATGGTCATCTATTAATGTTGTCAATTTTGTTCTAGCTATTTCCTGATCCTCTTTTTCTTCTATCGTTTGAACAAAATTTGTTTTCTATTATGCGATGTTTCTTTTATATAAACTAGCGCATTTCCAAGCAAAATACATAATATAAAAAATGCATAATACGATTAAATTAGCTGGTGGCTACAAGGTATTTCGTCGCCGGTAAATTAAATTTTTTTCTACTATGCGATGTTTCTTTCATATAAACTAGCGCATTTCCAAGCAAAATACATATGTATGTTTAAATTAAACAGTGTTTCCGTTAAGCGGATTTTGTTTAAGCGAATAAAGGTGCTATGAAATTGGCAAAAACTAATAATTAAAAATATATAATTGCAATTAAGCGCATTTTTCAATTAAACAGAGTGCGCTTATTCGAGTTCGACTGTAACTTTTTCTTCTTTTGTCTATCAATACAAGATACAACCGATACAATAAAATTGACTGTTTACAATGTGTCTTTGGAAGGTGTATTTATATAAATAATAAACGATAAAATGAGGGCTTGTAAATTGAGCTATAATATAAATTTTTATAAAATGTTAAACACAGCTTCCTTAAGTCAAATCAAACTTAAGTTATATAGTCATTCTTGCCCCTCATGTGTATAATTAGAGGAATTGTTTACTGGTCTGAACCATTTTTGAATCAATAAATTTTTGAAGTGAACTTATAGCAAGTTCATATATAAATAGTATAATAATTTAGTTCGGAAAAAACAATTATTTCATTTTCTTATCAAATTAATTTCCTTTTTGACTGCTTTAAGCCTGTACAATTAATCAATTTTTTTAACAAATCATTGTTGCCACAAATATATTTTTATAAAGTTCTATTTATTCGTAGTAATACCGGTGGCAAATACGTATTTATGAACTTAAATATTATAGCTCATATCAATATAATAATTGTAAGTGTCTTCAATTATTCTAAAAGTTTTTTCATTTCTTCATTATTTAATATTCAAACCCTTTTTGAATTGACTTTATTTTATAGTTTCTGTATTTCAGGTTGGATTTATGGCCAGCTAATCTAGTTTTAAGTTTATTTTGTGTTGTGCCTACATATACCTTATTACAATTCTCATTATCATTTGCCTTGCATGGTATTCTGTAAACAACATTTGACCTATCCAATTTATGTATTTTATCCTTTGTTTTACTGAATAATCTACCTAACGTATTGTAAGTCTTATGTGCTATTCAATATTTATTTGTATCGAAAAAATTGGATTTTGACAATCGCTCTGAAATTACTGGAATATATGTTAAAGCTTTGTAAATCTTTGGTGCTGTGATATCGTTTATATTATTCCTATTCAGATTTTTGCATTTTCTTATTAGATCATATGTCAATCCAATTGGAAAATCATTATCAACTAATAAACCTTTAATAATCTCTTTATTTTTTTTTTGTGGAATTGTACATCACTAATTGTCAATACTCTATCTATAAGATTTTTCGACGTGCTAATAATAATTCCCTTAGGGTGTTTTGAAAAATAGTTTATAATTCTACCTGACGATGTCGGTTTCTGATACCAATCTACTAATAAACTATTACCATGTAAATAGTAGATTTTATGTCAGAGTGAAATAAGTTAATTGATGGTAGCATATTATCTATTTCGTTTCTCGAAATTATATAGAAAATATCATCAACATATTTTGTTATAATCTTCGGTTTAACAAACAAACTTTCAATACATGTATATAATAATATTTCCATTACAATGTCAGCTATGATTGGAGATGCAGGTGATCCCATAGGAAGACCTTTTTGCTGCATATAGAGCTTATTATCAGATTGAAAAAATCTATTATCAACTATGCAAAATTTTAAAATGCGTAAAAAAAGTATTTTTCTATATCAGTGTGCTCTACAATTCTACTCCAATTTTCTTCTATAATATTAATAGCCAGCTCTATTGGTACACTTGGAAATAATGAAATAACATCCAATGATACCAATATTTCATCATTATCTACCCTAATATGTTTAATTTTGTCCTTGAATTGTAACGAGTCTTTAACGTTATATTTTGAATTTGTTGTCATATTTTTAAGAATTTGTGTAATATACTTACTAAGTCCATAAGAAGGTGAATTTATGAAAGAGCAAATTGGTCTTAATGGGAAATTATCCTTATGGATCTTTGGAACTCCATATAACCTGGGTGCATTTGCTATACTAGTCTTCAAACTCCTTTTCTCTGTAAGTACAATTTTCCCTAAACTGAATAATTTATCTACAATCTCATTATTCATCTTTTGTAGTCTACTAGTTGGGTCCTTTTCTAAAATTCTATATATAGATCTATCATTCACAATGTCATTCATCCTTGAGATATAATCAAGCTTATCCATTGCTACTGTTGTATTACCCTTATCAGCATTAAGAATTAGTATATTTCTATTAGTCTTTCAAAACTTTTCTGTGTCTTTCACCTTGTTTAGTACAAATTTATCCCTATTAGTCAATTTCATTTTGTTCAAATGGTCATCTATTAATGTTGTCAATTTTGTTCTAGCTATTTCCTGATCCTCTTTTTCTTCTATCGTTTGAACAAAATTTGTTTTCTATTATGCGATGTTTCTTTTATATAAACTAGCGCATTTCCAAGCAAAATACATAATATAAAAAATGCATAATACGATTAAATTAGCTGGTGGCTACAAGGTATTTCGTCGCCGGTAAATTAAATTTTTTTCTACTATGCGATGTTTCTTTCATATAAACTAGCGCATTTCCAAGCAAAATACATATGTATGTTTAAATTAAACAGTGTTTCCGTTAAGCGGATTTTGTTTAAGCGAATAAAGGTGCTATGAAATTGGCAAAAACTAATAATTAAAAATATATAATTGCAATTAAGCGCATTTTTCAATTAAACAGAGTGCGCTTATTCGAGTTCGACTGTAACTTTTTCTTCTTTTGTCTATCAATACAAGATACAACCGATACAATAAAATTGACTGTTTACAATGTGTCTTTGGAAGGTGTATTTATATAAATAATAAACGATAAAATGAGGGCTTGTAAATTGAGCTATAATATAAATTTTTATAAAATGTTAAACACAGCTTCCTTAAGTCAAATCAAACTTAAGTTATATAGTCATTCTTGCCCCTCATGTGTATAATTAGAGGAATTGTTTACTGGTCTGAACCATTTTTGAATCAATAAATTTTTGAAGTGAACTTATAGCAAGTTCATATATAAATAGTATAATAATTTAGTTCGGAAAAAACAATTATTTCATTTTCTTATCAAATTAATTTCCTTTTTGACTGCTTTAAGCCTGTACAATTAATCAATTTTTTTAACAAATCATTGTTGCCACAAATATATTTTTATAAAGTTCTATTTATTCGTAGTAATACCGGTGGCAAATACGTATTTATGAACTTAAATATTATAGCTCATATCAATATAATAATTGTAAGTGTCTTCAATTATTCTAAAAGTTTTTTCATTTCTTCATTATTTAATATTCAAACCCTTTTTGAATTGACTTTATTTTATAGTTTCTGTATTTCAGGTTGGATTTATGGCCAGCTAATCTAGTTTTAAGTTTATTTTGTGTTGTGCCTACATATACCTTATTACAATTCTCATTATCATTTGCCTTGCATGGTATTCTGTAAACAACATTTGACCTATCCAATTTATGTATTTTATCCTTTGTTTTACTGAATAATCTACCTAACGTATTGTAAGTCTTATGTGCTATTCAATATTTATTTGTATCGAAAAAATTGGATTTTGACAATCGCTCTGAAATTACTGGAATATATGTTAAAGCTTTGTAAATCTTTGGTGCTGTGATATCGTTTATATTATTCCTATTCAGATTTTTGCATTTTCTTATTAGATCATATGTCAATCCAATTGGAAAATCATTATCAACTAATAAACCTTTAATAATCTCTTTATTTTTTTTTTGTGGAATTGTACATCACTAATTGTCAATACTCTATCTATAAGATTTTTCGACGTGCTAATAATAATTCCCTTAGGGTGTTTTGAAAAATAGTTTATAATTCTACCTGACGATGTCGGTTTCTGATACCAATCTACTAATAAACTATTACCATGTAAATAGTAGATTTTATGTCAGAGTGAAATAAGTTAATTGATGGTAGCATATTATCTATTTCGTTTCTCGAAATTATATAGAAAATATCATCAACATATTTTGTTATAATCTTCGGTTTAACAAACAAACTTTCAATACATGTATATAATAATATTTCCATTACAATGTCAGCTATGATTGGAGATGCAGGTGATCCCATAGGAAGACCTTTTTGCTGCATATAGAGCTTATTATCAGATTGAAAAAATCTATTATCAACTATGCAAAATTTTAAAATGCGTAAAAAAAGTATTTTTCTATATCAGTGTGCTCTACAATTCTACTCCAATTTTCTTCTATAATATTAATAGCCAGCTCTATTGGTACACTTGGAAATAATGAAATAACATCCAATGATACCAATATTTCATCATTATCTACCCTAATATGTTTAATTTTGTCCTTGAATTGTAACGAGTCTTTAACGTTATATTTTGAATTTGTTGTCATATTTTTAAGAATTTGTGTAATATACTTACTAAGTCCATAAGAAGGTGAATTTATGAAAGAGCAAATTGGTCTTAATGGGAAATTATCCTTATGGATCTTTGGAACTCCATATAACCTGGGTGCATTTGCTATACTAGTCTTCAAACTCCTTTTCTCTGTAAGTACAATTTTCCCTAAACTGAATAATTTATCTACAATCTCATTATTCATCTTTTGTAGTCTACTAGTTGGGTCCTTTTCTAAAATTCTATATATAGATCTATCATTCACAATGTCATTCATCCTTGAGATATAATCAAGCTTATCCATTGCTACTGTTGTATTACCCTTATCAGCATTAAGAATTAGTATATTTCTATTAGTCTTTCAAAACTTTTCTGTGTCTTTCACCTTGTTTAGTACAAATTTATCCCTATTAGTCAATTTCATTTTGTTCAAATGGTCATCTATTAATGTTGTCAATTTTGTTCTAGCTATTTCCTGATCCTCTTTTTCTTCTATCGTTTGAACAAAATTTGTTTTCTATTATGCGATGTTTCTTTTATATAAACTAGCGCATTTCCAAGCAAAATACATAATATAAAAAATGCATAATACGATTAAATTAGCTGGTGGCTACAAGGTATTTCGTCGCCGGTAAATTAAATTTTTTTCTACTATGCGATGTTTCTTTCATATAAACTAGCGCATTTCCAAGCAAAATACATATGTATGTTTAAATTAAACAGTGTTTCCGTTAAGCGGATTTTGTTTAAGCGAATAAAGGTGCTATGAAATTGGCAAAAACTAATAATTAAAAATATATAATTGCAATTAAGCGCATTTTTCAATTAAACAGAGTGCGCTTATTCGAGTTCGACTGTAACTTTTTCTTCTTTTGTCTATCAATACAAGATACAACCGATACAATAAAATTGACTGTTTACAATGTGTCTTTGGAAGGTGTATTTATATAAATAATAAACGATAAAATGAGGGCTTGTAAATTGAGCTATAATATAAATTTTTATAAAATGTTAAACACAGCTTCCTTAAGTCAAATCAAACTTAAGTTATATAGTCATTCTTGCCCCTCATGTGTATAATTAGAGGAATTGTTTACTGGTCTGAACCATTTTTGAATCAATAAATTTTTGAAGTGAACTTATAGCAAGTTCATATATAAATAGTATAATAATTTAGTTCGGAAAAAACAATTATTTCATTTTCTTATCAAATTAATTTCCTTTTTGACTGCTTTAAGCCTGTACAATTAATCAATTTTTTTAACAAATCATTGTTGCCACAAATATATTTTTATAAAGTTCTATTTATTCGTAGTAATACCGGTGGCAAATACGTATTTATGAACTTAAATATTATAGCTCATATCAATATAATAATTGTAAGTGTCTTCAATTATTCTCAAAGTTTTTTCATTTCTTCATTATTTAATATTTAAACCCTTTTTGAATTGACTTTATTTTTCAAACTAAGGCGGAAGGGAAAAATAAGTTCGAAATATTTTTTATTTACAAATCAAAATAATTTTTTCATACAAATATATTTTTTCATACATATATATATATATATATATATATATATATATATATATATATATATATATATATATATATATATATATATATATATATATATATATATATATATATATATATATATATATATATATATATATATATATATATATATATATATATATATATATATATATATATATATATATATATATATATATATATATATATATATATATATATATATATATATATATATATATATATATATATATATATATATATATATATATATATATATATATATATATATATATATATATATATATATATATATATATATATATATATATATATATATATATATATATATATATATATATAATATATATATATATATATATATATATATATATATATATATATATATATATATATATATATATATATATATATATATATATATATATATATATATATATATATATATATATATATATATATATATATATATATATATATATATATATATATATATATATATATAATATATATATATATATATATATATATATATATATATATATATATATATATATATATATATATATATATATATATATATATATATATATATATATATATATATATATATATATACATATATATATGTATATGTTGCATTGTTGTTTTAAATGTTATTACTAATTGTTACTAATTGATTATCCTGAAGAAGCTACACAAAGGAGTAGCGAAGTATCGAATAAAGTTTTTAAAACGTTTTTTATAAAAAAGTGACCTTAAGCTCATTTTTTAGACCACTTCATTAATCAAAAACGGGATTTTAAATTTTTTGATAATACGTTGTTTTGTATTTTAGGTGACGAAATATTCTCTGAGAAAGTCTCTCTATCGAATCTTTCAATATGTATGAAATAAAAGTGTGTAACTGCCTATTTCACGATGTCGAAAGAATTTTTTCTTTCTTCCAATTACATATAAAACAAAATTTAACAATTTGTTTTTGTTTTAAATGTATTCGTACGAAAGAAATAACTCTTTCGACATCGTGAAAAATGCAGAAATGTATGTTATTTTTATATACCACCCTGCAGATGACGCGATTAGTCCATACACGAATATACAGTATACTCCATAGAGCAATAGGACCTGTCACAAAGATAACCTAAATGTATGGAGAAAAGATCTTTGGACCATATAACCCAGCTTTGCATTACATCGAAGTATGTATTTCGAAATGTACTCTATGTAACTACTTGGTGGAGTCGTTAAAATGGAAACACTTGTCGGTAAACTAAAAGCTCTTGTTTGCAAATGACATGGTCAATGGCTGCATTACATAGGACCACGTTGTAACTAGTCCATATATGAACAATAGTCCAGCACTTTCAACAGTCGACGATTTAAAAAGTTTGAATTTGTTTTTCTTTGCTCTTGGTTAGTATCGTAAGTAAAAGCACAAGCAACGTCTTTGCTCTTAGAAGTTGTCTGCAGTCGCAAACAGGCACACCACAGTCTCCCCACTAGATGCCTTCTCTAATATTGGCAAATTAGCCCAAATATCGCCAATATATTAAAACAATAAATTTGAGTTATAAAAAATATTTTTACTCTGTAATTGAATTACAAATATTGAATGATTGAAACTTCAGAAAGTAATGCTTATCGTAAAACATAAAAATTATATTGTTTCCGAAAACTTAAATAAAATTAATTAAACTTGAACATCGTTATTAAAATTGCTATTTAAAACTCACTATATACGGGTGGCCCAACTTCGACTGACTGATTTGAAATGGTTATAACTTTTTGATTTTAACAGGTTTCTATTTTTTTTTTTAAAGAGAGTATTATTTCTAAATTTGTTTGTAGCTAAGTATAAAAAGTTACGTCCATTATATGGCCTCCATTTTCCAGTTGTCAGTTAATGACTCTTTTCGAGCATTATTTTCGAAAAAATATGGACCGATAACGCTATCAGCCATAATTCCACACCATCTGAGCACATGAGAGGGTGTAATTGTCGCTGATGCTCTGCTCTATGATTTTTAGTACCCCAAATTCAGCAGTTCTGTTTACTAACATGTCTATTTGAATGAAAAGGTGCTTCATCGCTCATAATGATGCGATTGTTCAAAAAGTTGTTTTCAAATCGTCGACTGCTGAAAGTAATGTTGTTGTTCATAAATCCTTTTCTGCTTCTGCTTCGACTGCTGTTTGCGACTTGCAAAAGCATATAGACTGCTTATGCTTTTAATTGCGATACTAACGAAAAACAAAAGAAAAACAAATTAAGACTCTTCAAATCGACTGTTGAAAGTTATGTGCTGTTGTTCATAAATCCTTTTCTGCTTCTGCTTCGACTGCTGTTTTCTTTAAAAGCATAAGCATTGGTTCATAAATCGTTTTGTAATTTTGCTTTGAGTCTAACTGCAGGTTTTTTCAAAAGCATAAGCAGAAACAAAATTAAATGAAATTAAAATCATTGCAGTTTCTTAAACAACGAAAAAAGTAAAATAATCTTAAAAATCGATTTGATAAGAACTTTTACAGTTGTTAAAATAAGCGCATTTTTCAAAATTTTTCGTCAATGCTATCTCTCGAGCCATTTAACCGATTTCAATCAAATTTACAGCAGTCGACCTAATTTTATGCGCTTAAGAGCTGATTGGATTCGATCGGATTAGTAGTTCAGAGTTTTTTTTTGCAAACAATCTTCTTTTCGAAAACTTCATTTTCGAAAATTCTCCGAATGGGTTCATCATATCATGGAATCTAAGTGAGATCATTGTCTTTTAAATGCCGTTAATTTGATTCCGATCAGTTAAGCCGTTTTTAAGTTATGAGAGGTTTACAACATACATACATATGTACATATACATAAATGTGTACATCCATACGGACATCATCGTAAAAATAGTCAGAATAGATAACCATGATCTCAAAACGTTGAGATCTAATGAATCGGGGCGAAATCAGTAACTTCCTATCTTTGATTGCGGAAAGTTAGAAATATGTGGATACATATTTTCAAGTTATATACATATGTACATATATTTAAATAACAGATTTATTTTTTGGTTTGCCTTATAAATACCTTTATTGTCTACCAAAGCTTGATTAATTCTATAAAGCAGGGTTGCCAATCAATATGTGTAATTACACACAGATTACTTGCATGTGCAGCTCATGTGTAATTAGTTTCATGTGTAATCTGTGTGTGATTTTACTTTTTTCTTATTCTCAGCTTTCGATGCAATCTCTATTTAAAATATAAGCAGTGGGTGTACAACAATCCTCAGATCATCTTCCACGGTGGGGGTGTGGCTGAGAATTGTTAAAAATTTCTTTGACTTCGTGACTCCATGTGAAATGCAAAGCGTTATGATTGTACATAATTCACAAATACTTTTCCACATTTTAAGTACAAATACTTACACACATTTTTTTCTTCATGTAATTTTTTTACAAATGTTGCAGGCAAACATTTTTTTTAATGTTTCATATATTTACGTATTACTATTTATCATGATAAAATAATACAGGTACCACCACGACGACAACAAATACAACACCAAAAAACACACGTATTTTGTTAGTAGAAACATACCAGAAATATGTCAAATCTACTATCTGTGTGTCGCACACATTCATAAGCTCCCTCAAAGTTACTAACACATACCCGTTTCTGATAGAAAAATACCAGAAATGTGTCAAAATCTATTGTCTGTGTGATGCACACATTCTCAAATTTACTAGAACAGCTGATCTTGTAGTGATACCTGTTTAATGTACCTTGCTATTTATATGAAAAACATATGATTGTTATTTATAAACTGCTTTAAACACTAGAAATTTCATTTTAATTAATTTTTGTGCTTCTTCTTTCTTTTAAAAACTTTGCGTTATTTAGGCATATGTAGCTCTCTTTTAAGCATACTTTGCTTAAAAAAAAGTATTTTCTAAAAAATGTCTAAGCTTACACGGTGAAATATTTCATGAAATTTGTTGCATGAAACTTTTTTATGGTCAGAAAAGAGATTTGGGTAGAAAAAGTGATATGAAATCCATGTTTAGATGATTCTTGTCAAGTTTCTTTACCTCATTTGCATCTCCACATTTGCAAGAAGCAAATAAAAATGTTTCATGAAATATTTCAACATGTAAATTTAATCTATATAATTCACGGACTTTTATATTATGTATGTACCAGGAGAGAATTTTTATCACTTATAAAGTGTTACAAAAGTTTAATAAATTACACTGCAATTCGCAAAATTTAACAAGTTGCGCTCCCTACTGGAAATGTTAGTTCAAGTACCCTGAATTCAATGGCGTTGGCCGTTTTTCGAAGTTAATGATCGTATTCGCTGGTTTAGTGCCTTAAACTTTTCGTAGTAAATTACCATAAAAACAATTTGTTTACACTTTTTCAAAATTAGCTAATTGGATTATGTATGTACAACATTAAGAGATTCTGTGAATTTTTTCACTAAAATTAAAAATTTGTTTAAGAAAATAATTTTATATATTAAAAAAAAATTTTTTTTTGCTAAAAACAATTTTTTGCGAATGAACATTACAGAGCTATTTTGTTTTACGTAAGTTCAAGAGAATTTAGATGACTAAAACTCGAAAACTGTAAAGTTTGCATTATACAAACAAATATTTTTGCGAAAAAAGTAAATTTTTCGAAAAAAATCAGTGTCGTTTTATGTTGTGTTTGTTTATCCGATTTAAATTCGAAAAATTTCGCAAAATTACAAAAACATGGATTTACAGTACTTTAACATATAAATTAACATTAAATCGCGAATATTGCGAATACGAGCGCTAACTTCGATAAATTGAAAACAGCGTACTCGAATTATCTTTACCAGTTGCGAATTCATGCTCAGTGGTATTAATAGAAAATGCTTCTATCTTTTTATTTATTTTTAATTTTAAAGTATTTAAAAGATCATACGAACAAATACAAAAACGTCTCCCAAAACACATAGATTTGTCCAAAAAACAAAGACTGATCAATAAGAAAAATATAAAGCAAATTTGAAACCATAGATCAAGGGAAATAAACTTTTAAGGAATTTTCCCAAAAAAACCCCAACATATATTTTAAATAACCCCAATGAAAACCCCAGACCACAAATGAAAATTTTCGTCCTTTTTTGTGATGACAATTCCCCTAATTTGGGGTCAGAACCCCTAGACTGGCAGCCCTGAGTTACACAGCATTGTTTAGGTCTGAAACCTGATTTACTGTCAGTTAGTAAATTTTTAGTATGTATTTATGTACGTATTCATATGTTTGTTTCTGCAAAATATGCTCAAGAACTTTGGATAGGTAAGGTAAAATTGAAATAGGGCGATATTCCCTGTCTGTCTTTCAGTAATGTATGTAATTAATTGTAACGCTTCAATAAAAATCAATGTGCTCATTGCAGAAAAATGTACATAATTTTATTTTTTAAATCTAAAACAATTTTTTTTAATTAAACATAAATTTTAACTTAATTCATTCGTTAGTTCGGCTGTACGATCATACCTACTTATGTACATATGTATGTGTAAGATTGTACTAAATGCTTCTAATATGCAATTAAAAGTATTGAACACAAAGAAAAAAAAGCAAAAATCAAACAAAGTACTCGGAGAATTAAAACAAGTTTAGAGTCAATAATTGTGTTTGTTTGTTGTCATGTATCTTGTAACTTTTTAGACACATTATGATGTTTTAAGTGGTTTTAGAAGAAAAAATATCTTATGCGAATGGCGAAAAAAATAATGCGAACATTGAAGCACATTACAACGATTTGGATGTTTATGATGATGACAGCGACAACGACTTTCCCCTTTTTTAGTATTGATAAACGCCATGAAATCTATCATTTTCCCACGATTTCATACACCGGATTGATTAGTTCAATAATAAATCATACTTGTATTCGTAGTATAAAAAATTTATGTGGGTGATTCTCATTACAAAGTCTTTTTCGTTTCCATTGAGAGTATAGTAAAATGTTTCATTAAATAAACGCATAAATCATAAAATGAAAATTCTTTAGCATGATTTAAAAAATTATAAATAAATGCACATACGTTTTTTTTTTGTAAGACTGTTCATTATGTGTTAAAAACGAAGAAGGAAATAATGTTTATACTCTCTTATCAGATAACTGGGAGAAATGGAACAGGTTTCAAGGAAATACAGGTCATCAGTACACGGTTTCACTTCCTATGACGACAGAATGTGCAAACTTCGCATCAAAGGAAGATTCAACAACATCACACTCATATCAGCATACGCCCCAACAGAGGAAGCAGACGAGGCAATCAAAGGCAATTTTTACAACAACCTTTGGACTCTCTGTCATATAACTGCTGCTTACAACACTCTTTTAATTCCAGGTGACTTCTATGTCAAGATCGGCAAGGAAGAATTCGACACAGCGACATCGGTAAATGGCATTAGACTGCACAAACTGCCCTTATAAAAGAATACACAAGGGCATGTGGAAGTTACCAGGAACGAACAATACAAACCAAATTGATCACGCTCTAATATCTAAATGTAGAATGACATCAATAATAGACGTTCATTCGTGCACAAGTGCGAATATATGTATACAGTGAGCACTACCTGGTAAAAGTATGTCTGCGGCAGAAAATCTCAACCGTGGCCAATACACGTGGAATGATGAAGCGAAAATGCCTACCACCGCCAAACCGAAATGATATTGTAAACACAATTAATAAAATGAAAAATAACAAGGTGCCTGGAGAAGATGGAATTACGGCTGAACTCCTTAAGTTAATGGATGAAGATGGCACCGATGCCCCCACAAACTAATAAGCAATATCTGGCATCAGAAACATATCCCGACATCGTGGTGCGCGGCCTCATGGTGGAAATACATAAGAAATGTGATCACGAATATCCTTGCCGAACGAATAATTAAAGCTTCAGCCAACATTCCAGCAGAATATCAAGGAGGATCAGACCAGGCAGATCCACAGTTGATCAACTATTTCTCTTAAAACAGAGCTGCGAAAAATGCTTTGAATGTGGTATCGACATCTATCTAATTTGTATATACTTCAAGCAAGTTTTTGAATCCATCGATAGAAACATAACACCCCATGCTTTTTTCGACTTAAGAATATTCTCAAAACTCTCAAGACTTACCTTCGCACCCTTAGTCAACACTACTACTAAGGTTGTAATCCAACAGAAAGCAACTGACGCCTTCCAGATAAACAGTGGAGTAAAACCAGGAGACTCGCTTTCAACAGTAGTATTCAATCTAATGCAACACTACCCAGTTAAGGATCATGTAAGAACTGGTAGTGTACTTAGCAGATCTGGTCTGACTATTGCCTACGCTGATGACATTACAATTGCCAAAAGGAACATCCGATATATGTAGGAAATATTTACAGATATTGAGAGGTCACCAAACCAGTAGGCCTTACAATAAATGAACGTAAGACTAAATACCTAAAAATATCTGCGAATAAAAATCGACGAACTGTACATGATATACACATAAGTGAATACCACTTCAAAGGTGTAAGTAACTTCATCTGCTTGGGTGCCCTTCTAAAAAACGACAATAGTATGCAAGACTGTATAAGTGATCGAGTATCGGCAGCCAATTGGGCGTACTTCGGGCAAAAGAAAACGTTTTCATCTAAGCTGATATCGAAGACATGCAAACTTAACATATACAAAACTATTATCAGACCTACCGCCACATGTGGATGTGAAACGTGGTCCACGACAGTAAATGAACAACAGCGTCTAAGAATCTTCGAGCGTAAAATTCTCCGCAAGATATTTGGCCCAGTGTGAGATGAAAACGGCGAATATTTTCAAAGAAATAATGACGTACTGCTCGAGCTATGCGAAAGAGAGGACATAGTCAAATTCATAAAGGCTAAACGTCTGGGCTGGACAGCTCATGTTGGGCGCATGGATGATAGCAGACCGCAAAAGTCGTTGTTAAACTATGATATCAGAAACGCTAGATGCAAGGACTGTGTTGAAGACGATTAAGGGTAATGGGTATTCGAAACTGGCAACAGAAAGCTGTACATAGAGATGAATGGAAAATAATAGAGAATAATGAAAAATAATTATGAACATTAAGAGTTAGACAGTTTTTTTAAATTATCTCCGTTAGCAATTTTGGGCTTTATTTCCTTCTTCCAAATGGTGATTCATATGTATACTGTAAATAATCCATGCAACATTTTAGGAAAAAAAACTTTCGCAGTTACTTTTTTCCTGAAATATACGAAACTTTCGTACATCTTAAGGAAAAAAATTCAAGGAATAATTATATTATTTTACGTTTTCGTTGTTAAAATTTATATTTGAAATAAAAAAATTCTAAAGCATGTAAATATTGAACATTCAAAGAAAAATTTTGGATGTATGGAATGTTGAACTGACAGCTGTTTCGAGACTACCACAGTCTTCTCATCAGAGCCCTTTACCTACACTACCAGCGACGGCAGCAACAATATCCTAGTGAAAAATCCTACTAATTTTAGTAAGCTCAAATTAACAGATTTTGTCTCCACTTCGCGGCGAGTCGTAACTATTATTAATGAACTTTTTCTAAATATTGAACTTCACTAACTGTCTTTTTCTTTTAGCATGTTAAACTATTTTAAGCTTTTTTGATTTCGGTCTTACCAGCGTGGAATATCATCGATATTTTCAATGCTGGGAATTTTTAATGTTTATTTTGCCCAAGTTTTTGGAACAATACACATTCATGCTTTAACTAAGTGCCTTTAGAGTTTTTATAATTGAGTTATGAATTTTTAATCGAACTGTATGGTTTTTATCCAAAGTTATGTAATTAGTTTGGCTTAAGTTCGTTTTCAATTTAATCTTTCGATTAAATTATTTAATCTTTCGATCAAATTATTAAACTAAAATTAACAGTGTATATTATTTCATAAATATATGGACTTTATTTAACATATTTATAAAATATATTTAAGATATCTTTACATGGTAATACAAAGTATTAAGACGTTGTATAATCAAAATAAAATGAAATTCTCTTTGTGTAAAGCCCTTATGACACTATATTTTTTCTTCATTTTTCAAACTTTGGAGAACAGTGCAAATAGAATATAATAGGAAATTTTACCAGGTGCAAAGAGTTCAGCTATATTAAGATAAATACCAAATTGTCAAAGCTTTTACTAATGTTATCGATAAAAAATGGGGGCCTGTCAAAAAATATGTAAAAATTTTCAACTTAAAATTGACATTTCAAGCTTGAAACATTAAAGTGTTGCCAAGTTAGCGGTTTATTCACGAATTCAGCGACTTAGGGTATCTTTTTTCAACTTTTTTTTCGTTTGTCGTTTTATTATAAATAAAAAGTAGGCAGCACTTAAAGAAGCCATTACGTTTTGTTTACATTTTGTATAGTTGTTTCTTTCTATCATTTGCTATTTCTTTCTTTCAATCCTATAGCAAAACAATGCAAACAAACAAATTTTGATCACAATGTATAGCATACTTTTTTGATTATTATAAGGCCAGAAATTTGGTATATTTAGTTATTAATGTTTAATACAATTACTTCACTTTTTGAGCAACGACATCGAAGTAGGATGATTTCTAATATTTATCATATATTTTTTTATTTTTTCTTTGGTCTTTGAAAGCTGCCCTTCTTTTAAGCCTGCCACATTAGTTTTGATAATTTTTACCGTATTGTTCATATAAAATTTCGGCTATATAAAATTTGCTAAAAAAATTATAACAACAATAAAAAAGTACAAAGTTTGGTGAGAGTTTTAGGAGTTTTTAAAGGTTGAAAGGCTTTACTGTAGAGTAGTATAAAGGCTTACAAGTAAGTACTATGAATTTCACAGCCAGGTTGGGCCAGGTTTTTTAATTATTACCTTTTTAGTGATTTAGAAGTTTTCAATGGGTTATAAGCACATAAAAGTGAAAAGATTGATGAAATCGTAATAATGTATGTAACGAGAGAAGCTCATAAAAATGTTAAAGAGATAAAATAAAAAAATTGATTTTCATTTATAGACTAGAAAGAAAGTGGGTGAACTACTACATATTATAGAAACAAAACCCCATAGCTTTGTCTTTTCCTTTTTGAAAGTCATTAAATTTCGGACATAGGCTAGGTAGCTAAATACCTTTGCACTACATTGTTTACAATTTTGACATGCCCATAAATACCGCCCCCTAAGGTTATTTCAATTAGGGATGTAACGACACGCTTTTTGCCGATACGATACCGATACTCAAAAAGAAATATCGGCGATACCGATCGATACGCATATTGAAGTTGAATTCAAGTTTAAATTAGCAAAACTCAAGTAGAGTAATTTGTTTATTGTACAAAATTACAGTGTAAGAGATGGTTAATATTTATAATATATGTAAAAAAAATTGGAAGTAATTTTTATGGAACTAAAGAGTGATTAAATTTTAAGGGCCGATGTTGATTTTGAATAAAACACAAATTATTTAGGAAATTATTGTCATTTCTTTTTATTATGATAATATGGTATGGTTCAATTATGTATTGAACAAAATATCGGCTAAATGGCCGCCGCGACGTCGGCGGCACACCTCCATCCGATGGTCCAAGTTTTCGATGACGCTGAGGCATAATTGAGGTTCTATGCCGTTAATGTGCCGAATTATCTCATCCTTTAGCTCTTGAATTGTTGCTGGCTTATCGACGTACACCTTTTCTTTGAAATAACCCCAAAGAAGGAAGTACAACGGTGTCAAATCACATGATCTTGGCGACCAATTGACATCGTCACCACGTGTGATAACACGGCCATTGAATTTGTCGCGCAAAAGAGCTGTGTGGCAAGTGGCACCGTCCTGTTGAAACCACATATCGTCCACATCCGTATCTTCCAATTCGGGCCATAAAAAGTGCGTTATCATCTCACGACAGCGAACACCATTCACAGTAACTGCCTGACCGGCCACATTTTGGAAAAAATACGGCCCGATGATGCCGCTAGCCACACTATCGCGAACAGCAGCAATATTTTCTGCAATACGAGCTGTACGAGCATGCACTGGTGTTTTCACGTCTCCTACAGACCCGGTTTGCTAAAATTTTTGCACGATTTTTCCGATTGTACGCACATTTGGACGATTAAATTGACCGAAAAAATCACGAAGAGCTTTAACGCGTTGCTCGATTGTGTATCTTTCCATGGTTCAAATTGCATTAGTCTAAAATTGAGAAATGTCAAATGAAATGCAATGACATTTATTAACTAATATTCTTCTAAATAACTTAATAGCTTAATTGTTAAAATTCTGCTATAATTTTATATTTATTCACTTAAATTTAAACGAAAACACTGCATTGCGATTAAATACGAATTAATAGAAAGAAGTTGCACAAATAGGTAATTTTTCATCTTTTTTCCTACAGGAAAATATCATTATAGAACGCCAAAAAATTTTTTTCTTAACATCCCAGGAAAAAGGTTGATGACAAAGTAATGAGTTAAGATGCTAATAAACATACCCTACACTACTTCGCCTTTGGCATTTTAACCAATAGCTTTAACATGGCGATGTCATTGGACGCAAGTACTTACCACATTTGATTACAAATAACAAGTTATAAATTTCAATACATAGAAGGCATTAAATACACAAAAGACTATACAAATTAAATGTCTCTGGTAAGCATTGAACTCATGCCATTTTCAGTTATTACGTTATTTTATTCACTCACTAGGCTACTGCACAACTGTTTTGTTACGGGCTCAAAACTTACTTTCACAAAGATGAACATAATTTAAAAAAATCTAATTTGCTTCCCCACGGGTTGAACAGTTTATCGTCTGTATGATAAACAGATACACTAGTACTCTGCCAATAAGAGAATAAATGACTTGTTTAATTACTAGTAAGTAATTGTTCAACTACTGTAAAGTAATTCAGATGGTAAGTTGCTTGTGGTTAAAAAGTATGTTGTTCTGTAATGAAAACTCATTACCAAGTTTTTGCTGGGATCGCTTCCAATGCGGTGATTGGTAATCGAAAAAGAGAACTTCTTGCAATGACAAGCATATGTAAAACTCATTCGAAATGATCAAAATTTGCACTATTTCCGAATCGCAAATCTTATATTTTCACGAATTTGGAGTGTATTTTTTTGCTGGGAATAAGATTTAAAAACAACGAATTGAATTTGAATTCATGGTAAAATGAACAAAAAATAATTTTTGTTTTACAAAATAACAGCGCAAAATATTTACTCAATTCACAACCTGGGGCCCGTTTCTCAAAACTTACAAGTTACATATCTACAAGTAAAATACACACAAAACAAAAACACTTTTACAAATTTTATAGGCAATTCACACTATCGTGTTTATGGCAATTTTAGGTGTTTACGAGCCAAACACATTAATTTTTAGATGTTTTCCCATATACTCAATTGTCAAAAAATTTACGTGTTTCAAAATTAAACTCATTCAAAAACCAGTAAAAGGCAGAGTTCCAAGTGCTTCTTGATATATGTTCAGTCGATTTTTTTATTTTAGTGCTTATTGAACACGGTTTGTAATGGCGGCAAAATATGTAAACAAAGTCGAAATTAAAAAAGGTTGTAGCATTTCTATAACAACAAGCAGCGTATTCGGAAAGTTAAGATTTGTGTTGGCTTAAAAGTATTAAAATCCTCGGTTTTGGTTCAAGTTTTCAATTCAAATGGAAAAATGTACATACACATGTAATATTCTAATTAATAACTTTGCAAAATTATTAATATTTAGGACACGAAAAATATTTTTAGTTGCCGGTTTGCTACCACCTTTTATGAATTCGTCATGCTGTGAACAGAAAGTTTATAAAATTGTAGTCTGAACAATTTTGTTTAGTTTCTTAAAATATTTGCCGAAACACGTTAAACTATAGCAGTGTGAATATAGTATTATTGTTGTTTTGTATGTATTTTACTTGTAGATTTGTAACTTGTAATTTTTGAGAAACGGGCCCCTGTTGTATGTGTTGTAGATCGTACAAATGATGTTGGTAATTGCATTTTTTTTAAACAAATGCTTATTTGGAAATTACAAACAACATTTATACGATTTACTGCACATTCAACAGGTTGTGATTTGGCCAATTAATGGTATTTGAAATTGATATTGTTTTTACAACGACTTAAATTTATTTCATGTAAAATTAACAAAAAATAAATTATTTGTTTAAAAAATCTCTGAAAAAAATTTTAAAAGTATCGTCTTAGCGACTATAAGATATCGCCGATACCGATGTATCGGAAAATCCCAAATATCGCCGATATATCGGTATCGGTTACATCCCTAATTTGAATATTTCACCTCAATGTAATGGCCAATCTTAAAAAGTTACGGTCAAATTTGATTTATACCTAGTTTGATCAAAAAATACCTTTACAACACTTGGAATATTAATAATTCTCGTAATAAAAATTATTTTTAATAAAAATTTAATTATAATTATCATTATAGCCCATTCAGACTGCAGCCAAATTAAGTTTTTTTTTATTTCGACTGAAACCAACTTGAAATGAAGTAATTTCCCATACATTTTGTCCTATCCCAAATTAAGTTATTTTCCTTAATTTCGACGAAATTAACTTGAAATTACAATGTACATCCATCCCTGTTTTTATTTTATAATTCTTTTTGGAACAGCTTGTATACAACTGTGGAAAGTAAAGAAATATACATATGTTGACACATGTTTCATTAAAAAGTTTAAAAATTTATTGTATAAACGTATGAAAAGATTTCAAAGGAAGCAAAAAACTGTGTTGCGGTCAAAAAAGTGTAAATTTCATACAAAATTTATGAATTGGGGGGATAATATATGCAAAATGTCAAGCGATATCAAGTCCAATAACATTTATCAACAGTATGAACGCTTTTAATTAGGTAAATAATTTCGGAACGAAATCAAGCAATTTTAGTGCAGTGTGAATAACCAATTAGACTTAGAAAAACAATTGAATTGTAAAAAAAAGCTTATACTTGAAAAAGCACAAGGAATTTGACGTCAGATTTTAAAGTCATTAAAGTGAGAAACTTAAGTGCCTTAAAACCATTTACGGTGATATATAAATGTTAAAGATTGGGCAAGAAATGGCGGAGTAATGAGCACAACAACATAAGAGGCGTTATTCATGGGCGTGGAAAAAATAAAAAAAGCAAAATACACGCGAGCATTGACGATGGAAGTGTAGCGGCTTCCGAAAGTGGCGCTACTCTGTTCTGCTGTGTACGTTTAAAAATTAAGTTGATGTTAATTGTTCCCTTCTTCCTTGGAATTATAATCATGTCCAATTCTTTCTGAATATAACGTTACGAACCTTAGCCTAATAATCAATTCGTTTTGTTATGTTTTTGAATCCATAAAATGTGTGCACTATTTTTCCGTGGAATTATTGGTCACCGTATCCAAGGCTCATTTAAATCTTTGGCAAATAACTACGTACAAATCAGAGTTTTCAGAAGTGGAAATTGTTTTTAGTCTTAGCTTTGGGATTTTAGAACATGTGGACTAAAAACAGTTAGGGAATTCATAATGTGTTTCTTTAAATTTGGAAATAGCAACATCGTTACAACCTTAAAATTTCGTTGTGAGCAACGATACAAAGCACAGCATATTAAAGTAATAAAAGTAACGACGAAGTTTACCGAATATTTCTCACTATTTACATGTATAGGACACGAACTCAAAATACACAACAAACAAAACAACAACACAAGCACGTTAGTGCTTGGTACCTATCAACAAGCCAAAGACACACCAACACACTTAAACCACGCACAAATTCGTTATTTAAAATATTGCCGCATTGAAAAAAACATGCTTCTTGGACTTTTAAACTTGTCATCTGGTGGTAAATTTCATTTACACACAAAACAAAAACAACAAACTTGCCAACCAATAATAAAAAACTAAAATTAAAACGTCGTTATATTAAGACACATTTTAGAACGGTGTTGTGAATTCCCTAAATATTTGGATTTAAAATAGGTCGTATTAGGAAGTACCCAGGTCCAACTATATTACGAAATTCAATTATTTTTTTTACCGTCGATTCACGTCTGTGCAGATAGATTTCAGATAAGTACACATTTGCTATATGTTCCAAAATATTTTTTTTATTTATGTAGATATTTAAAAGAGTGATGGTGCTTTTTTACCAAAAATTGTGGAGAATTCAACATTTTCTAAAATTTTATTTTAAAAATTGAATATTTTTCAACTCAGACGGCAGAATTTCATGAACATTTTTTTGATTCCCTTAAATTTTTTTCTTTATCTAACTAAATTTTTATAAATTGGATGATATTTAGATGCGATATCTGAAAAATACTAGACCAAAGTGTTGAAAAATTTCAATTCTCAAAAGAGTATAACTCACAAACTATAAGAGATAAGTGTACAACCGAATATTATCGGATGAGAAAAAATGGTAAGCAGTAAATAATTTTATATGGCCGAAGTGCCCTATTTGGAGCAAGTAACAGAGATGTGATGTTTAAAACAAAAATAGAACTGCTCCTCCGCTATGTTCATGTGAAATTTTATTCTGATAGGACTCTCCGTTTAGAAATGCCTGACTTATGTTCCAAGTATGTTGATTCTACCCCACTGTGGAGGCCTTCATTTATAAGGCCTTCTCTAAGACCTTCTTTTAGATAGTACTCATGCTTCTCAGGAAGACCTTATGGAAGTCCTACCTAGTGTTTTCTACATAGGCTGTTTTTTATTATGTGTTTGTAGCAACAAAACTGATAAACCATTACAAAAGAAGCTGAAGAAGGCATGCTACCAGGCGTGTTGAAGAAGGGAACGCAGAAGGCCTGGATGGCTATGATGTCGTGTGTAATAAATGTATGAGTATGGAATTTGGTAATAAGGCCTTGTGTCTGACAAATAATGGCTTCCAGAAGGCCTGCTTACCACTTCTTTTCGCAGCTGAGTATTTGTATATGTATGTATATAAACATTATTGCAGTGATTTATCCTTACGTTTATCCTTACGTTTTAGAACAATAAAAAAGGCTTTATTCCGTATGGTGTTTCTTATTCCCTGTTTTGTTTCATTATCTCTTTAAAAAAATGACAATGTTGGCAAGATCAATCAACTATTAACAGGCGGCAAATGTTGTACATACAAAAGCATTCGATCCATCAGTGATGCATATGAAAACAAATAAAAATAATAACAAACAAGTTTAAAACAAAACTAAACGCAACTGAATCTAACTGGAATAAAAAAACAATAAAAAAGATCGGTCTACTTTAGTCCTTAAATGGTAAAATGGTAGAATATTTTAAAGACTTTTAAAAGATAATAAACGGTTAAACTACATGATCACTACGGTGATATGAATTTATTTATTTATAAATCGTATCGATCTTATAACGATATAATTTTTGTAGTTACATATGTTATAGAGAACAAAGGTAATAATAATAGTTTTATAAGAAAGAATAATTACATAAAATATATAATCGAGAAAATATTACTTTATATGTCATCTATGTATACACGGAATACAAAAAGGTGTGATAATTAAAAACTTGAGAATAATTTCCTTTCAAATTGTATAACGTTGCCTGTAGTTTGTATAAAGACTATGTGGCCGGAACTTGGCCTGGCGCACTACCGTGCGCCTAGATATTGTTAGGTAGTGAGTTCCACAGTCGTATGGTATTTGTAAAGAACGCCCATTGAGGAATTAAGGTACGATATTTCAGTTGTATGTTGCGTTTTCCTCTATTAGAACGTGCAAATTGGAAGCGGTCGTATACATAAGTTGGTTCATGGGTATAGATAACTTTATGCATTAGCATTAATGATTTAATCTGAAGCAGTACCTCATTAACTCCGTATAAAGATTTAGAGTACGGAGAAGTTCCATCATATATTTTTATTAAGTAGCCGTAGCGCAAAATCGCGTTGTAAGCTACTGTTAATCTGCTCTTACTGTATGAATCATATAAAGCAAAATTTTCACACCCATATAGCAGCTTCGTTTTCGCGACAAATACATGAATATTTGGAGGCGTAACATGCTGTGAAGAATATAAAGTTCTAAGCATAGAAAATATTTTTCCAGATACAAAGTTAATGTGAGAATTCCATTGAAGAGATGTATTAAAAATAGTGCCAAGATTTTTACCTGATTCAATAAACGCGATTGATTGATTTCCTAATAAGACCGGAGTATCTACTACGATATTCTGATTCCTTTGAGCTACAATCAGGCACTTTGATTTTTTTTTTGGATTTAAGTGCAGTCCATTCGACGATGCCTATATTTATATACGATTTTTCCCTTAGACACACGTAGAGCAGTAGATAAACATTCACCAGCAGACACGGATTGGTACTGATCAGCGAGATAAGTTGCTAGTAGTGTAGTGACAGTTTAAGAAAAGTTAAACTTGTTATATAACTCAGTGCAAAGAATTTCATGGTTAACAGAGTCAAATGCTTTAGAATGATCCAACAGTACAAGTAACATAACTTCGCCTTAATCAAAATTGCGTCTGATATCTTCGGATACACTGATGAGCGATGTAACACATGAAGGCAATAAAGAATAGCTTCTGGCGTAAAAGTGGGCGCAATAGGAAATGTATTTCATTGGTTACAAGATTTGAATCTGGCTAACTAGAAGAGATCTTATTCGTAATTTAGTACAAAAGTTAAATTTTAAAAATAGATAGACACTGTCCAGCCTATGTATGACAACGATTTTCTTCGAGCTACCCCATCGCAGAATTAGCGTAATTTAACGCAGATTAATTTGAATTAAATTTGATTTTTTTTAATTTTTTGGACACTCGGTGGCTTAGCTCTGAAAAAAATTTAAATTTAATAAAAAAATTCAAGACAAAACTCCATTCTAGCTTATCTTTTTCGATAATTTGTATGCCTTCTGTTGTCAGATTGTAATAAATAAATAAATCCTTATAACTATAATATATTTTATAATATATGTATATGCAGGGCTTAGCACGTGTAGTCTGGAAATGAATTTTACAAAAAAAAAAAACTGCTCTATGAAAAGTGAGTATAAAGTTTGAAAGCCTTATATACATATCCACTGACTAAAATAAAAAATAATCGTAGGAAGAAGTTAGTAGTTATAACTATTTTTCTATTTTTGACTTGGGTTCCCATGGATAACTCGAAATTTCGCATCTTTTAACATAATCTTTTATAAAGATTTAAACATGGTTAAAGACAAACAAATTTTAGTTAAGTCGACCGACAATGTTAAAATTTATGTCAATTTCAAATAATAAATCGTTCCAAAATGCGAACTAACTCGCACTAACTGTGAAAGTTAAGTGCTTAACCGAACATGCTTTTTTAAAGGCTATAAGGACACAAAAAGTTTTTGAAATCGGGCACGAAACAAAATAATTACAAGTGCCTTTATTTATTTTGTTATAAACAAATGCAACCCGCGAAGCGGTAGCTTGTCTGCGGGATATACCCAGGGTCTATGGAATCGGACGCACGAACTCTGCTATGACAGGCTAGCATCGCTACACAGAGAAAACAGATTCGTTGTGGCAACCGAATTTGATGCCAATCGAATTTTGTCGGTTACAACCACTATCTAATAATTCAGTTACATATTCCGGATTAATTCGATACACAGAACTGAATATACTAATCATCTATTATAAAATATTATTGTGAATAAAATAATTTATTTTAGTTCAGATATAAACCATTATATATTTAACAAAATACATACAAAAATACACTTATAAATTAATATTATTTACATTTCGAATGTGTTTTTATAGAATTTGGCAACAGTACATCTGCAGCAATAAATTGATTGAATGTTGTTTGAATTCCATTTGGTAACTTTTCCAATATTGATTGAAATGTGGAAATCATTTAGTTAGTTAAACAAAAGCATTGAAAGCAATTATGTATACCAATTGTACCAAACGAATCATTATATCCCGTTTTGAGCCCATCGTTTCATTGCACTTTTTATGCATGTATTTGGTCGGACTCTACGAATTTTGTGATTTTGTTGATGCTGTAATGAACAATTAACACCTTTCATTTTAATATTAACATTAGACCGTCTATTTTGCATTGAAACTATAAATAAATACCTTTCTTAAGCCATATCATCATCCATACTAGCTATTTTTCGAAAACAACCCGTACTTTGTTAAAAACATTGGGGATTCTACGGTTTCTACGGCGCCGCGATTTGAGGATGGTTCCTTATAGAACTCGACGAAATAAGACGAAAACTCCTAGTAATTTTTTTCGATATCTCGCTTCGTTTTCGAGATATCAACGTTTGAAGTTTGAATTTTTTAATGATTTTTTTTAATTTCAATGGTTTTTTATAGCACTTGATGAAATAAAATGAAAAGTCCTAATAAAATTTTTTGATATCTCTTCTCGTTTTTGAGATATCGCCGTCTGAGGTTTTTTTTGTAATACATTTCGGAATGTAACTGGTCGATAGTATCAATTAAAAGTTATGCAGAACATATTTATAAGTAAGCGCCATTTTAGGAAGAAAATTATTCTTCGAAGCCGCTATTCGACATAGCTAGGTGAGAAAGTCATTAAGCTCGGCCGAAGGCCGGCTGGACAAAGAATCATTCTTCAGCGAAGCCACTTTTCGACATACCTAGAGGAGAAGAAAACTATTAAGCTCAACCGAAGGCCGACTAGGCAGAAAATTACCCCTCAGCGAAGCCGCCATTTGACATACCTAGAGGAGAAAACTATTAAGTCCGGGCGAAGGCCGGCTGTGCAGAAAATTATTATTTAGCGAAGCCGCTATTCAACATATCCGGAGGAGAAAACCATTAAGCTCGGCTGAAGGCCGGATAGGCAGAAAAGCATTCTTTAGCGAAGACGCTATTCGACATACCTAGAGGAGAAAATCATTAAGGGCGGCTATGCAAGAAATCATTCTTAAGCCATTTTTCGACATACCTAGAGGAGAAGAAAACTATTAAGCTCGACCGAAGGTCGACTAAGCAGAAAATCACTCCTCAGCGAAGCCGCCATTTGACATACCTAGAGGAGAAAATCATTAAGTCCGGCCGAAGGCCGGCTGTGCAGAAAATCATTCGTTAGCAAAGCCGCTATTCAACATATCCGGAGGAGAAAGCCATTAAGCTCGGCCGAAGGCCGGATAGGCAGAAAATCTTTCTTCAGCGAAGCCGCTATTAGACATATATAGAGGAGAAAATCATTAAGTCTGACCGAAGGCCGGCTATGTAAAAAATCATTCTTTAGCGAAGCCGCTATTCAATATAGTCAGGAGAAAACCATTAAGCTTGACCGAAGGCCGGCTATGCAGAATATCTTTTTTCAGTGAAGACGTGTCTGTTGATTATCTTTATTTGAATTTGCCTTGTTAGCTATTTTTTGTATTATATTTGAGTACAATATTAACGATAAAATCGTATGGTGCTTATTTGAGCGAAATTTTTATGCACACATACTTTTATATAAAAAAAACCTATCACTACTTTTGTCTTATTTCGTCGAATTATATAAGAAAACATTACAGTAATAAAAAAAATTAAAGACATATCGATATATCGAAAACGAAGCGAGATATCAAAAAATTTTACTAGGACTTTTCGTTTTATTTCATCAAATTCTATAAGAAAACATAAAACAATTTTTTTTAAATTCAAACTTTAAACGTCGATATGTTGTCGAGTTCTATAAGAAACCATGATTATACATCTATTGGGAGTATTGAATTTGATTGTTTGTTGTATCCTAGCACAGTTTTTGTACTAAGCATATGAAAACTAGAACCAAAAATACAGTGAAAGTATAAATGAGACGCTTAGTGCAATAACTCTGTAAGCCACAAAAACAAAATATTGTATAAATAGGCTTTTAAGCTTAGAATAAATCTAGAAAATCGGGGTTTTAATATTTCCTACTTTAAACACCCTTAAGAAGCATTTTAGGAGGATAACTATGACGTGTCCATCGATGAATGCTTAAAACCCATTAGAAGTACCATTTTTAATAAAAAAATGAGGCTTACATTGTTACTGCCTGCATTTATTTCACAAATTTTTTAATTTCAAAAACAAAATTTCTAATACTTTTCTGTGGCTTACAAAGTTATTGCAATAAAAAAATTCTTTATTATTTTATTTTAAAAATTCCTAATACTCTTCTGTGGCTTACAGTCATTGCAGTACAAAAATTCTTTATTATTTTATTTTAAAACATTTATCAAATTTATTAATGGAAAGATATTACAAATTATACCAAAAAGCAAATGCTAATAATGATAACAATATCTAAATAATTTCTACAACATCTTCTTCACTTCCGGTATGTGCAGCCTCCAAATTATTGTAAAAACTGTGATTAACTGGTGTAATGTATGGTTGTAATGCTTTTATATTAATCGTCTTATTAGCCGCTATTTTAATATATAGTGTACTTTTTTGTAAGTCCACTTAATGTGTTATTTGCTGGTCTTCCTTTTTTGTAGTGTTTATTTCCTCGTACTCTTCATCAATGGAGTGTTTAATAAAAATAGATGCACTGTTGTTAGCTTTAAAATTAAATGTCATTGCACCCGCAAAATCTGTTTTATTCATGTTGGTTGTTACAGAGTTTTTATTAATGCCGTCGAGAAGGGCCAAGGCTTAAAGAGTCAGTTTGTTTCATAACTGTTAACATAAAAGGTGTCTTCTTATTTGCTTATTTTATAACTTTGTACCAGCCCTCTGGGGAATAAATTTGTGAAGCATATTTCAAATATCTCACTTTACAAAAAAATAATTACTTTCTTACGAAATATATTCTAATAACATAATAAAAAATTCTTCTAAAACCTTAAAACACCTTTTTATAAACATCAACAACTCTGTAAGCCACATCAACAAAAATAATAATATTTTTTGTGCAATAACTGCGTATGCCACAATAACTTAAAAAAATCATACCGCGCTAGTTTGTGATATAAATTTCATGTGTCTTGTGAAGAGTACTTTAATACATATTGATTTACCGGAAATATCAGAAGTATTTGAAAAAACGCTTCCAGTTTTATCAAAATCCACCGATGAAAAAAGAACAAGTAAAGTTAGTGTGGCTTACAGAGTTATACCATATTTACACTATGCAACTTTGTTGCATGCAACTCTTTTTTTTCAGTGAGAAAGACAGAGAAGAAATACAAAATGTGTACATTTCTATTTCAACACTCTCACTTAAAATGAAAATTGCATGCAACAAAGTTGCATAGTGTAAATATGATATTATTGGGGAAAACAAAATAAAAATATATATTTTGGAAGAAGTAGATTTTATAATAATACCGCCAAAATAATCGAATTTACTTAAAATCCTTTTAGCATATAAAGCTATGGTACCTAGCAGTAGAATGAGCACATAAAATAAATTTTTGATTCCATGTGGCTTACAGAGTTATTGCACTAAGGATCTAAAATACTTTATACTCCAACAATGTTTTAGTTGCAATAGCCGATATGATGTATTGACATATGAGTAAAGTCTGTGGAGTTCCCCAAAACTACAATTTAGTTTTAGCCATATATAAATTGATCATGTATTCAATTAACGTCGGTTTTGGTGTGTTTCCATTATGAATATGTAATTACATCTATGAATAAGGATTATCCATTGTATTTGAAAATTTTCGTTAATTAGGATAAAAAATTGATTAGTTAAAGTGAAACTCGATAGTTGTGGCAGTTTTTTAACCAATCTCTTCTCTCTGTGTACCATTCAGCCACAGGGGCACCAAATTTGGGAGTTTATGTCTCTGCTCCCGCGCAGTATGGGAAGCTCAACTTTTTGAATTGAATAGAACCACTTCTCTGCTATGTCCAAGTGAAACTTTATACCGAAATAGGTAATTTATTTCCAAAATAAAAAGGGTTTTATTTTAATTGTTATTTGTGAAAAAGCACGTTGAATATTAATTTGGGAAAGAGCACGTTGCAAAATTAAAATTAATATAATTCAATAATTCCAACAAAAAAAAAACGTTTTAATTATAAATATGTGCCCGCGCAAAGATACATGTTGGCATCACATCTCATTATTGTTTGCGAAAACAATTTGTAGTAATTGTTGCTTTTTCATTTATTTTCCTTTGCTCTTGCAACTACAATTTAGAGTTGGAAAAAAACCAACCGGCTGTCGTATGCAATTAAGAAAATAAAAACATGATTGGTTGTGGATGGAGCTCATGTTTTAACTTTTATGTTATAAACTTCTTATTCGCATGATTAGAAGTTTAACATAATATCTTTAGTTTTTCTATGAGACTTGTGGGTAAAAGCTCCCTGATGATTTGCATTAGCCCCAATGAAATGCGTATAGGAACTAGCTAATATCCCTCCATAATAAATTTCCCGATATTCCCAAAGAAATTCCAGAAAATCCCCAAAATGAGATTTTTCAGTATTTTCGCTGTATATTTCTTAGATAATATTTTGGGAAACGCTGAAGGGCACAATACGCCTTAAGTTCATATTCTTTTTGATTACAGCGTTGCGATTTGAGAAAACGCGCCTTAAAACTGGTATTTGTATTAAAAATAGGTCTATTTTGAAACGCTCTACCTAATTCAATAATGAAAATTTTGAAAAAAACTTTTGCAGTAATCTGCTTTATAGGGTTACCTTTCAAATAGTTATAAATATGGGATAAGTAATATTGGAAAAAATTATAATTACGAAATAATTAACGCACTTTTTTCTGCAAAAAAAAACAGAGCAAAATCGAATTTTTTCAAAATTTAAATATAAACTGCGAATGACTTTTGACTGAGATTTTGAACAACATTTTTTCCGAAGATCAATAATTTTTTTTAGTAATCAAAGAAAAAAGTTTTTGCAAACCGGAATATATTTGACTTTCCCATTAGCAAAACCGTGGACCAAGGTTGTTAAAAAAGCTAATATTTAAATTTTTTTAGTCGAATATCTCCTAAACTGTAAGCGGAAAGCAATAAATGTAGCAGACTTTTTTAACCCCCGACAAAAAAAGAGGGTTGTTATAAGTTTGTAGTGTGTGTCTGTGTATCTTTGTGTCTGTACAAGTCATCGTACAGCCCAAATGGCTGCACCGATTTTGATTTAGTTTTTTATGTTTGAAAGGTGACTTGATCGAGAGTGTTCTTAAATATGTTTGAAGAAAATCTTTCCATCCGTTTCGAACTTTTCACCTATTTTTTTCGGGGGTTCTTAAAATTTTTGCTTTATTGTTATTTACTTCTTAGATAGGAGAATGTACTTGCAAAAAGTCTTTTTTATCAGATCAAAAACATCAACTTGGCAAAGCTTAAAAATTTTCAGCCACCCGAGATGACCCACTTTGGGGTCTTGTGGCTCCGCCCTTTTTAAAGATATAAAGCCCAAATTTAAGCTCAGCAACACCTTTTTAAATGCCGTATGAAATTTTATAAGAATCGGACTGGTCGCTTAGAAACTGCAGATTTATTTCCATTTTTTTTTTCTAAAATTCCCCACTGTACAACGTCGGGAAAATGATACAAGATAAAAAGATCACTTACATCTATCACTAAAATCAGCGGCGGCCCTATCATTTGGCCAGGGTGGAGCGAGATTTGATTCCGGCTCCCTTTGGTAACAAAAAAAAATTATGATATATTTGTTTAACAAACATGTTTGAAGCTGATTTAAAATTTTGTTATCGTCGTTATCTGTCTCTATGAATAATTTTGTTTGACTTATTATTTTATTTCATTTATCTATCGTCAATGTTGGTAGTCTGCTAAAAATATGAAAACGATTGAAGCTGCCGTATTATTTTTTAACAATAGGCATATTTTTTTAGAAAAGTAACACAATCAGGCAATTAATGCTTACCAGTTAATTGATTAATGTGTTACCTTCTTTGGAAAAGGGATAGTGTAGAGAGAACAGGTGATGAAGTGGGAGAGAGATAGAAAGCTTAATTCATTTACAATCCTGCTATTGCGCGTTTTTTTGTAGAGCAGTGTTGCAAGTCCCACTGCCAGAGTGGTCATTTTACATTTTTGCAGCTAGATTTAGCATTTTTTATTTTAATTTAGCTGCAAATTTTCCACTTAGCAGTTAGCATAATTTTTAGCATTTTTTAATTGTTTATTTATCAAATTATATGTCATCAGATCTCATAGAAAAAAGAATCAATTTAAATGTCATAAACAAAGTTTATATGATTGTATAAACCAGGGGCCTATTTCGCTAAGCTGCAAGTTCACAATTGTGAACTTGTGAATAATTGTGTTTCATAAAAATACAATTAGATTGTAGAATTTTAGTTTAGTGAAACAGGCCCCAGAACTCAACTATTGTGTCCAGCGGCCCATTTCTCAAAACTACAAGTTACTAATCTACAAGTAAAATATCCACAAAACAACAATAAACTTTGTATAACTGTTGATGTTTTATAGGTATTTTACTTATAGATTTGTAACTTGTAGCTTTGAGAAATGAGTCCCTGGTACCTATTTCTCGAAAATACAAGTTACATGCCTGCAAGTAAAATACCAACGAAACAACAACACTTTTACACAATTTATTGCTGCTTTTTGCGTGTATTTTACTTAAAAAACGGAGGAGGTTATTTTTATATTTTTGTTCACTTATAAATGCCCATCGATGTGGAAAAAATGTATTTCATATGAACAGGTACACTTGCAGATTCTGTAGTGGGCCAAACGTGGTAGGAAAATACCATTACTTCAATTTCATGCAATTTTTGTACATTGTCATTTTGGTATTGTATAACTGTCGCATTGAATAGCAACTTTGAAAGAGAATTGAAAAAAATCATTGAAAATTTCAATGTATAAAATTTGTTAGTCTTTGTTGTTTGAAGATTGAAAATTGGTATTTTAAAAGGCTTTATAGGTATCGCTGTTTTGTTGTGGTTTATAAGTTTTTCATATCAAATAATTCGTTAGTTATCAATACAAAACGTCTATAACTATTACATATATTCAAATATCATTTTGAACTCTTTGCTGTGAAAAAATAAGAAAAACTAAAATAACATTTTTAGGGCACTTAAGAATAAAAGATATTTTTCATTCATTGCAACAGAAAAATACATTTTTTATTGCATATATATTTGCGAAGAGAAACATAATATCTGCAAATGAGGATGATGAATTTTACAAAATTGGTAGAGATACAGAAATTTAGACGGTTACAAATTCAAAACATTCGTGCTCTTAAGAATAGATTATATACTCCGAATTTCGCTAAAGTCAAAAATTCAAAAAAAATTTCAACTTGAATTTTTGTGTTGAAAATTAACCAATAGCATTCTATTATATGTAAGCCTGTTCTGTATTGCACGCGTAACGAAAATGTTCGGAATCGTCATACCATCGTTGTTGTAAATATAAAATAGCAACAATGCTTTGATAACTCCGAACATTTTTCTTTTTATAGATTTTGAATTATTGTTGTTTTACTCGAATAAAATCAAATATTTGCCCTAAAATATGGGCGAAATATGAAAAATAAACAAACTATGAAGAAATCCTAGTTAAAAAAGAACTTTTTAAATTTTAAGCATTATTTCTTAGCATTTAAATTTTTTGCAGCATTTTTAGCATTATTTTTGACCTGATTTTGCTGCAAAATACCTTTAGATATGGCCTCACTGCCCACTGCTGTCAAGTAGAGGCATTGAGTTGTGTAAGCTGTGTACCCATTTTATTAGTTCTTTTACTTCGCCGACGGTTTTACTACAAGAAGGAGGGTGCTGTGAAGTGCATTAGGATATGCTGCCGGTACTGCCAAAGTGATCAGTGATATGCTTTCATCACTTTAACAGTCCAACAACAGCCCACACAATAACACACCAATGCACATGAGAAAAATGCATGATGTTGTTGGCTTGCCTGAAACTAATCTCGAACTCAAGACCTCAGGGTTTGTAGTCAAACGCGCTAAGTACTCAGCCAACAGCACCCTCATTTACTTTTTTCAATATTTTTAAATGAGTTTTTTCCAGTTCAAAAGAAACTAAATGTTAAAGATGTGGTAAAAGCAAAAACAAAAGATGTTTGTTTTTAACAAACCACTTGTTTGAAAAAATATACAAATACACTAGAGATTGCTTTTCCCATTTGGCTTTTTGGCGCTTCTTGACATTTGTCGCCTAGAGCGGCCGCGCCACTCGCTGCACCCTGGGGCCGGCGCTGGCTAAGATTCGCGAAAAGTTGCAACATTTTATATAATCCCTAAAATTTCCGCGGAACATCCTTCCGTTGCCACAGCTATATCGGTAATAAAATGCTAACTATGAACATAGCGGGGATACAGGAAATTTGGAAAGCGTCTAGTTCAGTGGCGGTCAGATTATCAAATTCCTATACTCGCGAGTATAGGCTGTTTTTTTACCATCAACACACGTATACTGTGTGTGAGACACACAGCCTATCTATTTAGCCGCGAAGCACATACACGAACAAAGAATAAGATAGCATATGTGTGGCCACCACTGGTCTAGTTCTTTTTTGGTTTGAGCATATGCAACTAATTAAGGGCTAAAATTAAAGATGCGAGAAAAGAATCCAATTCCATGTGACAAAAAGAGGTATGAAGAGAATATTGCAATTTAAAAACACAACCTTTTATGTATTTTTATGTATTATTTATAAATTTCTTGAAAGTATAGATGAAATAAAAACAAAAGACTTTAAGCAAAATTAAGTCCTATTTTACCTTCATGGCTTATTTAAATTTCACAGGTTTGTAGTAAGTTGATAAAACCCTTTACGTTTGCATTGACAAATCACTTTATAATTACATATACGGAAACATTAAAAAAGGCAAATCAAATAAAAAGCAAAAACGGAATGAGACGATTTGAATGGAAATTGTAAAGATGCCAAATATGCAAACAATTTAAATAAAATTTATTTAAAACTGGCCGCATTCAAATTAAAGCCACGTTTAAGATGCAATAAGAGAAGACAGGCTAATAACCCACGACAGACACTTGGTATGCAAGCATGCGTGCAGTAGAGTTCGTTGCTTTTGGCATTTGGAGTTGTTGTCTTGTCCATATTCAAAATGCGTTTAAAGTGGTCGGAAGTCTATATATTCGTATGAGAGAAAACTTCCAAGTTACGCCGATAACTTATTCGTACCATATTAAATGACATTCAATAAAACAAAAATTTCAATTGTTCAAATAAAGATCAATAAAATAAAACATTTCACCAAACAAAAAATGTACATACATGCATACATACATACATAAATACCTAGCGGTGAAAAGAAGTACTAAGCAGGCCTTCTTTGCCAGATACAAGGCCTTATTACCCCATTCCATACTCATATATTTTTTACACATGAAGTCCTAGCCAGCCAAGGCCTTCTGCGTTCACTTCTTCAAAAGGGCTGGTAGAAGACCTTCTTCAGCAGTCTACTCCTTTTCTTTTTTTCACTTTTTGCATTTTTATTTAAGGGTTTTGTATTTGTTGTTTTCTCTTTGGGATGTGATTTTTTTTGTAACGGTTTATCACTTTGGTTGCTATAAACGTAGTACGTGTAGGGATGCTCAGAACTTTAAACTCCCTGGCTTCAGAACCAGGTACTGTCCCTATCGGACAACGCAAAATATCTAGGAGTTATCCTAGACTCTAAATTATCGTGGAAACTAAATGTTCAACATATAGCCTCAGTTGCGTACTACTCCTGTCGAAGAATGTTTGGTTCCAAATGGGGTCTAAGCCCAAACATGGTCAAATGGATGTACATAGCAATTGTTCGTCCCATATTGACTTACGGATCGGTAGTATGGTGGACCAGCACAAGCAAGAAATACGTGATAGAACAACTATACAGAATACAGAGATCTGCTTGCATCGGGACTACAGGTTGTTTACGTCCTAATCCTTCAGAGGCTCTGAATGCTATACTAAACGTAATTCCGATTGACCTTCATGTATTGGCAGCGTCCTCGAGCAGTACGGCAAGACTAGCAGCATCTGGGAGGTGGAGATCAAGGACTTATGGTCATGCCAGACTCTTAGATCAATTACCACCGACACTGAGGAAGCCCTCTATATGATACCTCATCTGGATTTTGATAGCACCATCAAAGTCCTTATTCCATCTAGATAGGAGTGGAAAGGAGGTAACATTGAAAAAGTCTTCAACTTTAGGGTGTATACTGATGGATCAAGAATGATCTGAGGTGTAGGTTCCGGAGTCTTCTCGAATGACCTTGGGGTAAGACCCTCCTTCCGACTTCCCAATGAAACCAGTGTATTTCAGGCTGAAATCCTGGCTATAAGCGAGGCGGGCAGAGTGATAATTGACAGGAGTGTTCAGGGGAGAGTAAGCATCTTCGTCGACAGTCAGGCGGCACTTCTGTCCCTAAGGTCACACACTACTTGTTCTACTTTAGTTAGCCAGTGCAAGGACATGCTATCCAGATTAGGTGGTCAGGCAGACGTCATCCTCATCTGGGTCCCTGCGCATAGTAACTTTCTTGGTAATGAACACGCGGATGAGCTAACAAGGGCTGGCTCTGCTATGGACGCCTCCACTGCTGAATTGGTAGCCATGCCGTTTGGCACTGCCGTGGCTGCCGGGGTCAAGTAAAGAAGAAACAGTTTTCACTTTCTTTGCGAGTACCCGGACTTGCACCTCTCGAGACACAAATTCTTGGATAGCAACATACTAGACGATCTATCAGAGCTAGCAGAAATTGGTCTAGGTGACCTGATTAGGTATCTCAATGCGACGGGTTGGATCTACTTCCTACAACCGGATCCGAGATCTGGGTTCGAACCTACATGCGTTGACACTGACGAGTAGAGTGGTCTATCAAAACGGAAACTTATTTACTCTACTTTATTGCTTAGAAAACATGGATGTATCGTTTGCATCCCCGGTTGGTTGGTATACGTTGCTGCCTACTGCACGCAAGCAATCAAGTAGAGTAAATAAGATTCCGTTTAGAAAACATCGATGTATCGTTCATAAATATCGATGTTTTTATGGACGATACATCGACGATACATCGTTGTCAAAACTAAAAAAAATAGACATCGTTCATTTAATCTGTTCGCGCTTGTTTCGTTTATTAAAATTTTTTTACAAAATTTTTTTTATCACATAAAATTTTTTTTAACTAAAAATAAAAAATATATATATATATATATATATATATATATATATATATATATATATATATATATATATATATATATATATATATATATATATATATATATATATATATATATATATATATATATATATATATATATATATATATATATATATATATATATATATACTTAGACACGATCCCTTTCGATTTTAATGAAATTTGTTCAGAGGTTTTCTTTAAGCCTATAACGAACTTTTGCCAGAGGGAAAAAATTAAAAGTGTTTATTTCAGAAGTTGTGACATATCCAAAATATTATTATTTCTCCAAATTTACCGAAAGTGTTGAGTTTAGTTTTCAAATATCAAATATTTTATATACAAGATTGGTTTGTATGCCATTTTGAGCAGAATATTCAAAGCTACAAAAATAACTGGAAAAGCTGGAAAAATGACTTATCTGCAAAGTTTTGAAATTTTCAAAACTGATCAAATCAAAAACCTATATTTTTTTTGGCATAAATTCTTTGTATATAATATCTCTAAACGTCCTTAAAAAATCCTGAAAATTTTAAAGTGTTTTTTTCTTGTTTGAGATATGACTAAAATGTACCTTTTTAACACAAAATTTCTTACTTTAAATTAAATTAAATTTAATGCATATTGCTCAAAATTACAAATTTCAATTATTCTTGATACTATATTGTTAAAGGTTGAGAAAGAAAAAAAATTATATCTAAAAAAACACCTCCTCCAAATTTGCACGATTTATTAAGGAAGTTTAGAGGTATTATATAAAAAAAATTCTGACAAAAATATAGGTTTTTGATTTGGTCAGTTTTGAAATTTTCAAAACTTTGCAGATAAGTAATTTTTCTAAAACAAATTTTCGTTCTATGTATTTTTTGTTGCCCTAAATATCCTCTTTAAAATGACATACAAAACATCCTTGTACATAAAATAGTTTTAGAGATAATTAAAAACTAAGCTCAACACATTCTGTAAATGTTGCGAAATAATGACATTTTGAATATGTCATAACTTTTGAAATAAACATTTTTAATTTTGTTCCTTTAACATAAATTTGTTATAGGATGAATGACAACATCTGACCAAATTTCATCAAAATTGAAAGGGGTCGTGTCTAACTCTTACTTGACCCATATGGCAAAAAAAATGAATCTTGATGTTCGTCCAAGGTGGAATTCACGCTTTTACGTGCTACAACACACAGTTGGAAAAAAGGTAATAAATCTATACCTTTGAAATTTACAATCCGATTGAAAAATCATAGAGGAGGACCTAAGCTTTAAGAATGATGAAAATGAGAGCACCCTGTTGAAACATACGGTGAGCTATAGGGTATCAAAATATACTATCTCGGGCATGATAAACTTTTACAAATATTATCCGATTTTAATGAATTTGGGCATGTTGTAACGCTTATTAAGAAACAAAGAATATACACTTTGATTCATTAATATCCCTAATATTTTCAGAGATATTTTAAAATTTTGGTTTTTGGCCGTGATTTTGTGACAAAATTTTCAAAAAAAATATTTTATGATTTTAAACGAAATCCTTGATAATATGCGGAAGAAATTTTTAAGTTATCGGAATTCATGTAGCCGGGAATTCTTTACTACTTATTAAAAAAACATGGCAATACTCTTATATTTAAAAATTTTAACGATATATTGAATGGGAATTTTTTTTACGAATTTTTAATTCCGCAAAATACGTTAAGAAAATGCGAATTTCCCATTTTTAGCGTGAAGCTGTAGACGTATGGGTAATATGATAGCACATACCACCATATTACTCATACGTCTCAAGCGTCTGACGAAAAATAGGAAATTCGCATTTTCTTGACGTTTTTTTAATTAAATGCCTGTCTCACAATATCGACAAGTCGATATTGAAAACAAAAACAAATATAAGTTTTTTATTATTCTTTTGAATATAAATATGAGAATGAACTCGACTTGTCGACATCGCGTAAAAAATTGCCTGTTCAATATATCATTGAAATTTTTTAAATAAAGAGTATTGCTATGTTTTTAACCCCCGACCAAAAATGAGTGGTGTTATATGTTTGTAGTATGTGTCTGTGTATCTATATGTCTGTATACACATCCCGAACGGCGGGACCGATTTTGATTTAGTTTTCTCTGCATAAAAAATTACTTGATCTAGAGTGTTCTTAGCTAAAGCTTGGAAACGAAAAAAATTTTACATATTTAACTTTGAATAATATGACCGCTAAACATATTATAAGAAAATCTGTTAGCTGTTAATTCTCTTGTCTGTCAAGAATGGATAATGCGTCTTATACTCAGTTTAAATTAATCAGCCATGGCATCAACAGTGAGATTAGAAAATAGAAAAAAAAATTAAATATAAAAAAACCAACGTTTTCATTTACATATACTTATTACATTAACTTGAGAAGATTTTTTTTTCAGTTAAAAAAACCGCAACTCGACAACAAAATTATCATTAATCTTTGCAAATAATGTTTCAGAATTCGCCCAGTAGCTTCAGAGATATTGCAGAACTTGTGAAAAAAAACTCAATTGATATAATCACGATTTTCATAAAATAGTAAAAGGCAAAATCCCTAACTGCCCTGAGTTGCACCCAATAGACAAATTATGCTCCGTAATTAAACAAATGCTGAGAAGAACAAAAAAATTGTATGTAAGTTGGAAATTATATGTAACTTCAAAATCTGATGGCGGGTCTGAGAGCGAAAATTCGAAAATTTGTCTTATCTAAAATTGAATTTTAGTGGTTTGAAATTATTTGTGTCTTTGAAGTAACTGAAATAGTTTGTTGTATATTGGTTTCAATTTTGTTGCTATTGGTTTTTAAGTTATTTACAAAAAAATATGTAAAATTTTTTTCTTTTCCAAGCTTTATGTTTGAAGAAAATCGGTCCAGCCGCTTAGAAGATATCACATCCTTTCTAGATGAGTTTTCTTGAATCTCTGTGTCTTTGACACTGTAGCTACCAAACGGATAGATCGATTTTAATTTAGTAAATTTTGTTTGAAAGGTGACTGCTAAAATCTTCTAACCTATGTTTGAAGAAAATTAGTCCGGCTGTTTCGAAGTTATCATCTACTTTCTTCGGGGGTTTTTAACATTTTTAATTTAATGTTATTAAACATTTTTGACGGGCGGGTAACAATTAAAAGCCAGATAAATTATATCAAATGTGGCCATATTTTTCACCGGGTAATAATTAACAGCCAAATCAATTATATCAAATGTATCTAAAAAACTCGATGGACGTTTTTTTTCTTAAGCGATTAGCTTAGCATTTCGTAGAAAAATTCACTATATTCGTTCAACGCTACATCGTGCATGTTTTAATCGATTTAAAATTTCAACTGCAGTAATTTTTAAGTCTGTTCTTTTGAATATTGAAAAGAAAAAAAATTTTATATATGAAAAAATGTTGAGAAAAACGTCCAACAATTATGATCTATATTTGCCAAAATTTAGCCCTTTTTCACCCTCATTTCAAAGTTTTAAAACAATCTTAAAACAACAAATTAATAGGATGATTTTATTATATACTGAGTGCGCAGAAATATGTGTTCAACAATAAATGCTCCTAAGTCGGACATCGCGAACAAATATTATGCAATACGTAAGCAGGTTTGTAAAGCTACACCAACAAAACTCTCCTCTAGGTTTTTCTGGGACGGCAGGACGTAAAAAGTATCAGAAAAATTTTAAAATTTATTGATATTTTGTCAAACATGTCTAAACTTTCTTTAGAATTTCCCCAGGAAGTTTTTCAGAGTTGGTACAGAATTCCCTCAGACATTTCGACAAAGATTTTAGAAATTCCTCAGGCAAAGAGGTGCGTTGGCTTGTCAAGCACTTCCGCACATTTTCTGACCGACCCTCGAATCCGGCAAAAAATGTTTTCTGTATTAAATCATTTAATAATGAGTAAATAAAAACATTGATGTATCGTTTTTATTATCGATGTTTTTTAACATCGATGTTTATCATGGAAACATCGAAGTTTTCAAACATCGATGTTTTTAAGAACGATGTTGCATCCCTAAGTACGTGTACAAAATGTATGTATGCATACACACACACATAATAAAAAACAATCTATGTAGGAGTAAGTATGCCTTCTATAAGGCCTACCTTATGGAAGGCATACCTTATGGAAGGCCAGCGAGCATGAGTGCTGGATCTAGGAAGGTTTTGCAGAAGGCCTTATAAATGAAGATCTCCAAAAGTTTGCCGCCGGGTACAGATACACATACATACATAGTACATGCATACTAGAGTATATGTATACAAAATATAAAAATATACATTAACCAAATCTCTATGAATAACTTCTATAGAATCATTAGCAATGTGACCGTTGAACATTTACAAAAAGCGGCATTAAACGGAGATTTTGAGAAACAAAATGGTACCGAAATGGATTTTAAGAAGAATATTCGCTATTCTCTTATAAACATAAAACAAGAACGCACTGTGTTATGGGCTGAAGAGAAGTTCCTGTCGCGTTCGGCCTACCCCTTGTCGGCGTAGGCCATCATATTACTCATACGTAATAGAATTTTGCTCTAAAAATATATTTTTGGAATTAAAAATACATAAGAAAATGCCCGTTAAAATCGTTAAAATTTTTTAAACATAAGACGATTACTATCTTTTTTATTAAATAGTTAAGAAATAAAAATTTAAAAAATTAAGTGATTCTGAAAACTTGACTATTTTTATAAGATCTGCTCTTCGGGCCACATTTTACAGCGGGAAGGTAAAAATTAAAAGCAACGTTAATTATCAGGAGAACCGGAAATATGCCCTATAAAGTATTTTATGCGCTTTAAATATGCAGCAAAAAATTAAAAATATGCTACCAAAATTTAAAAAATATGCTCTTAAGACTTTAACATTTTGTTTATAATTTTATAACATTAATTTCTGCCACCAAGAATATACATATTCTGCTTCCTTATAGGTATGGGAATCGATTTTACAATTCCAGCCTGTCTTTTCATCTGTCAGAATTAAAACGTTGGGTAGCAAAACCCCAAACAATTTTTTGGCTTCAAGTTTTACTAATGTATTGCACTTATTTTCATTATTCTTTCTATAAATACCATAAATACCTTAAGTATTCGCAAAACGCTCTTATAATTTCCACTTAAAAAAAGGAAGTAATGCCTATGAACATTATCTATACTGAAAATAATCCATGCAACATTTTACGAAAAAACTTTCGTAGCTACTTTGTTCGTAAAATATACGAAATTTTCGTACATATTACGAAAGTAACGAAAACTTTTCGTAGACATTTTTCTTTGCTAAAAATATATTTGAAATAAAAAAATTAATTAAAACAATGTTTTATAAATTGCCATATTTTTCAGATGTATAAATAAAACTAATGTTTAGCTCTTTTAAAATAATTAGAAAGTGGCTCAGTGGCCTGGATATATGAAGATTGCGAGTTCGTGCTCCGATTGAGCCACACTTTTTTTTACTTATATTTTTTAATTATTTTCGTGATTTCGTATATTTTACTAAATAATAGCGTGGTGCGAATTTACGAAATATTTCGTAAAACCTATGAATGTTTTCGTGCACATGTTGCATTATTTTTTTAAGTGTACTTTTCAAAATGTAAATAGAGTCCACTGGACATTATTTCTTTTTAGGAAAAAACTTAATTTATTTTATTTTTATCTCTATTCATAAAAATTTTGAATAGTTTTTACTATTTGTCGATAATATGAAATTATGAACTTATTTCTTTCGAAAAAATTTTGTAGAGTTAAGATTTTCTGTCTACATAACCACCGGCCGCGCTGAAAACTTTTCTCCCCGGCTTGGCATAAGAATTCTCTACACTAGATTTAAAGGCAAGCTACGCAGAGAATCTTCACTCAGCGAAGCCACTATTTCAAATACAAGAGGTGAAAATCCATAAGCCCGGGCGTAGGCCGATAAGCAGCAAAGCCGCTATTAATTTATTTATTTTATTTAATTGAAATTTATTTGTTGATGGCTTTTACCAAATCGTCAGTAGACTTCAACCACAACTTTGACAGTTACAAACCTCTTATTTTATGCACAGACTTTCAAAAACTATTTGAGAATTTACAAACGATAATATTTTTCAAAAATACGATTTGGTAAAAGCGCCAATGAAATGCATATAGACAATTGCTTAATAACCATCAACAAATAAATTTCATTTAAAATATAATTATGACAATATGTCAAATAATAAATTTCTTAAAGGTTTATTTTTTTTATTTATTTATTCATAGTAATATAAGAAGCCATACTTTGGCCAATTCTAATATACATATATTACAAAGCAGTTAACTTGAATTAATATAATTCTATTTATTTATAGATTATTTGCTGTGTGCAGCATATATCAAGGAAAAACTTAATTGTTGTTTCCACAATGCAAGCAAGCACTGCTTCTCTAAAATTTATATGAAAAGCACTCAGTTTTTTGAGTGATTTCCATACAAATTTTTTACTCAAGTCGCTAGTTTGCATTGTAGAAACAGCACACTAATATACGAAAACAAAAAAAGTTATTTATAATACCTTTAAGAAATTTATTATTTGTAATATTGGCATAATTTTATTTTACATGATATTTATTTGTTGATGGTTTAGCATTGTATATATCGATTCTTACTTCATTAAATCGATTAAAAATTTAAAATGAAGTTATATTTGAAGTCGAATCTTTTGAAATGTTGAAAATAAAAAATTGTAGTTTTAAAATTTTTTTGAAGAAAATCGTCTATTTTTATCAACATTTAGCCATTTTTCACTCTCATTTCAAAAGCATGACTTTGATTCCTTTTAACGACTACATGAATTGAGATTACTAACTGTGTGTTATCAAGGAATATTTTTTTGTTTGAAAATGTTGGCTATTCCATTGAAGTAGAGAACAAAGTCGAGGCCAAAAACGAAAATGTTTAAATTCAAAGCCAAATATCTATGAAAATCTATACATATGATAATAAAACTGTAAAAGGGGCGTGTCTGTACATGAAATATATTTTGAAAATTTGTATGGTGGCGTAAACAGTAATCGATGTAGAGAACAAAACACCAAATTTTGGAATTTTTGTCTGTCTGTCTGTCCGAACACGCTTCACGCAAAAACTACTGAATGAATGTTCATGAAATTTGATATCGAGGTACCTTAGAATCCTGATTCAAATATAGGGTACTTTTTACTGCGATAAAATAGCTCATTTCTAAGTTAAAATAGAAAAAAACAGAATTCTAATAATATAAATGTTCTTGGAAATTAGAAAGATTTTTTTGTTTATTTTTAAGCATTGGTGGCACTATTGATTTTGCATAAAGGGAACTTTAAACAATATATAAAGATCGCTTTGTTATTATATTTTATAGACACCTTATAATCATAAAGCGAATGTTAAGCGTGCGAAGCGGGCGGGCACATCTAGTATTAAATACATATATCTTAACACAGAAAAAAATACTTGTATGCAAGGAATTTTTTCATAAATGTTATGAATCGAACATGATATTTTTTTTCAAATTTTTATCATTCCTGTTAGGCATTTTTACATAAATTAATTCCTATTTCTTTAAAAAAAAATTTTAAATTCAGTATTGAACTTGTGAAGCCTTTTGTACTAGGCACAACCCTTTCCATTCTGCTAAACAGACTATTGTAAATGAACTGCATTTTTACTTTTTATAAATAAAAAAAATCATTATCAAATTTGTTTAAAAACAAATTTCATATCTTTTTTGAAGGCAGTTCAGATATTATAAATTTTTTTATTAAAAACTAAATTCATACTGCGTATGAAATATGCAACTCCTGTTTTTTAACCGACTTTAAAAAGGAGGAGTTTATATGTTCGTCATGTATATATATTTTTTCTATCTTCACTGATTTTTCCGCCATTTGTGGAGCGATTTTAAAAATTATTTTTCTATATCAATTGGTATACTCCACAGGTGGTCCCATTTTCACCAATATACGATAAGATCGGGAGAGGGGCACGTCCCATACAAAGAAAATATTAATTATCGCATACCTGAAATACTATATCAAACTTGGGGTGAATTTCTCTATATAGTTAATGCGAGTAAGCCAGCAGAAAAGTAGTGGTGTTAGAGCGATTGAAGGGCTCTCATTAATTATTGCATATCTACAATATTTTATCTGTGAGCATCTAGAAACTTGGTGGGAGTTACTTTACTATAATAGTCCAACAAGAAACTGCTGGGATTGGAGCTGGGGGAAGGAAACCTCATGTACAAAGTAATTGGTAATTATCGTGTATTTAAAAATCTATTTCAGTGTGACTCATTTCACAAAAAAAACCATTTGTGAATACAATTAATTTTTTAGTAAATACAGTTAGAACTTTCACTGAAAATAAGCCTATAAGGATTTTTGTAAATACAAACACGAAATTTGTAATTTCAGAAAAAAATTTCAACTCGTTTATTTTCAATTAAATTTACTGTTTTTCTGACAATTTTATTGTCAATTTCAATAAATATTTTCAACAAACTTGTTTTTATCCGCAATCACAGCCCTTGAAACGACTTTTTGCTTGTCTGCGAAAAACACTAAATGTTTTTGGGCGGAATGGAACCGGCGACCTCTGGACTAATAGAGTAACGTACTTACTAGAGTATTCGGATTTCTGCTTTAATCGGTTAATCGCTCGATTAATTAGACGAGATTTTGGCTTAATCGGTTAATAATCCGTTAATTGCGGTATTAACCGGTTAATTTATTAGTGAAGTTCTTTCATAAATCAAGTAATTTTAGCAAATAAATTTGCATAAATTATCTATTATTGAATTTATTAGTAAAAAAACAGTAACATAACAAACAACAATTCTTGAACTTAATCAAGCAAAAAATAATCATAAATATGTATTCATTAAAAAATTAACAGGTTTCTGAGATCATTATATCAGTTATTTCAATAGTTTAAGTAGATCTTCTAAAAAAATCTTTCAGAAAAATAATTTCTTTAGTTAATATAAAACTTGGCTTGAAAAAATCCTTTCATTTATCGTAGATGTTGAAGAAATCGGAAGCAATCCATAATACAGAACATCTAGTTTCTGAGTCCATTTCCTGGATTTCTCTAAACTTATAAAATTTTCCATATGCCATTAGAGTCCTGTTTTAATTTTTTTTTAATTCTTAACACTTCTAATTGTTTTGGTTAATTCTGTTAAAACATTTCTTGTATTGCTATCGATAGTTTCTTCTGTTGTAAGGTCATCATCTAATTCATGCTGGTAGAGCTCAGCGAAAAAAGTTTATTTCCGAATTCCTTAGTTTCCGTTTTTGTACTGTATTTTAAAACACTGTTGCTAGAAGGAAATATTCCTGAGTGGAGGTATAAAATAGTTGAATTCGTCTCTTATTAAATCTAATCCTTAGATTTTTAATTAAATCGTTGGCAACAGTATTATTAGATTTTATAAAAGTATTACACAAAAACTTAATACATAATTCCTTCAAGTTCAATTAGAGTAGCAGAGTATTTACTAAATTCTTTTATAGCCACGTCCAAAGATTTTAACATCAAAATATTCCTGCTACTTTCGATTGATAATTGGCCCAGAAATATAATCCATATATAAGTTTTTAAGTTTTTTATATATTACACTTCATTAGAAAATAATTAGTTTTTTTCATTTCCTAAAAAGTATAAAATCTCAGACATATGCCCTTTTCGAAAATGTTGATTCATTTATGATCAAAAATTTTTCTGTAAAGGAAATAAACTGTGTTTATTGTGAATACGTTACAAAAAATTTACATTATAACAGTTTTTCCAGAATTATCTTCACAGTTTTTTTAAATCCATAAGAAAAGAAAATGATAAAATATAGAGAGACTTAGAGTAAATTTTTGAGTTCGTGATTAGAGATTATATTGAAGTTAATATCTGTTGTTTAAAGCAGTTTAAACTTATGTTGCTTTTCAACAAATTTTGTAAGCCATTTAATACTTTTATATTATTTGCTATAATCATTTAATATATGTATATTAAAATATTAGCTAAGTAGTCCCACACCTGAATTAAACTGGATTATAAATTATTGTGGATTACTTCTAGGGTTTGGGATTTCCCGGACTTTTGCTCTTCCCGGGAAAAAGGAGTGAAAAAATCGCATCCCCGGGAATAGCGGAAAAGTTAATTTTTTAAATTAAATAGATTTATTAAATGAAAATTGGCGAAATTTCGATTATATTTTTAATGAAAGTATTCTTTTTAAATAAAATTTAATATAAAAGCAATTCTAAAACAAATTTTTAAGTGAATTGAATCAAATAGAGCTTATAGTTATTACACAGTAAGAGATCCTATTAAGACTAAATGGCGACTATTATCGCATTTAGTTGAAAATTTTATTTTAAGGCCTCCAAATCATTTTATTAAGAACTTCCCAAAATGTTTCTTATTTTTCTTGAAAGTTTTCCAGGAGGTTTCTTATTGTTAATGTTAAGTACAAGCAAGTTACATACACTGAGACACAGTCTGTCTAACAGCTCAACCTAAATCAGAGCGTTGAGCGTCGCGTAAGCAACAGGGTATATATTTACAGTACAATTTACCACAAATCAACAAAAACATTTATTTGACATAAAAAATCGTTACATACTTTAAACATATCTTTTTGGACACTTTTCGGAACTTGTTTTTTCGTTACATATTTTACGAAATTAATTTTTTTTGGGAAATTTGTTAGCATTTAAAACTTTTGGGAAACTCTCGAAGATGTAGAAGCTAATATATGTATATTTGTTGCATTTTTTGTGACTTTTATTATTGACTTAAAAAAGCATTTGTGAAAATATCATAAATTTTTAATTTGAGTAATATTGACGAATTTAAAACTTTTTTTGCTGATATTAGCATGTTTTTGATATTTACTCGAGTTATGTTTTCCGAGCTTCTTTATAATTTTGTGGGTGAATTTAACCATTTTCGCGGTGGAAGTTGTTTTGCCACGTTCTTATATATTCTTACCGTCATGGCAATTTTTAATATATTTTTGGATTGCTCCTGATCTTAATTCTTTTTAAAGAATTTTTACTATTACATAAAATGTATGATTGAAAAAAATACATAAAATTTTAAAACGTACAAGAATCTTTTAAATATTTGGTTGCCAAAAAAGTATTCATCCCTATCGCGAATGACTATTCCCATGAAAAAACTCCCAAATGTTCTGATTTGCTATCGTGAATGTTTCCCATAACAAAGTTTTTTGGGAGCGAATTCACAAACTTAAAAAATGTGGCATCGGCAATGTTTACTCCCGCGAATAATTTTACAAAATAAGTTCATAGCGAGTGTCGATGGGAACGAGAAGGGAACATTTAAGTTGTAATTTGTATTTAAGCTAGGACTGTATTAAATTAGTTTTTTATTTAAATTAGTTTTTTATTGTCTGCTGACAGCCATTTTCACTACGGGTGGTACCGCGAACATCTTGCTGCTAGCAGGCAAATTTTCATCTAACGATTAATCGCGTATGTATTTTAGCTGCAATCTACGGATTGCTTCTTCTCTTCCAGCACCACAAAACGCAGTTAAACTTTATAATTTTCTTCAGAATGTGTATATTTTCCTTTTACAATTATTTACACAACATATTTATGAAGCACTGATAAATAAATCACAATAGAAACTATTACTCCCAAATAATTCACAATAGACACATTTACTCCCAAAATATTCGCGATACTGGTTTGTTGGGAATGGGAATATAGGTTTGCTCCCAAACAACTTATTCCCATAACATTCGCGATAGGGGTGATTAACTCTCCTATCTAGAACGAAATGTAAATGTAAGGAAATCATATAAACTTTTAAGAATGCGTTTTTTTGTTTTCGTTTTACATAAAAGTTTTATTGTTTGTCTTTGCTTTGAATAATATTTTGGAATAAAATATTCGTGATGATATTTTATATCAAAATATGATTTTTATATCGTCAAATGATGATTTTCTTCGGAACACTTCTGGCAACGCTGTGTATGATGTTTTTTGGCTATTAATAGCATTAAATTGGCATAATTGGATACCAACAGGCAATCTTCTCTTTCTTAAGAGAAGTATTGTGTATTTATGTATATGGTTTTGATTATGTATATCAGGGATGGAAATCATGGTACAATTGTACTTTTTCCGGTACATTTTGGAACTTGTCGGTACCGTGGTACTACTGCGACTCATTTGGTACAAAATAAAACATTAAAGTTTTATGGTTGGAAATAAAATAGCAAGCGCATAGATAAATGTCTACTCTTTGGAAACTTTTTTGTCTACATCAGTAGATACCATTTAGGGGAAAGCCATACTAGAGCAAAATATTGAAAGATATCTTTAAGGAATCGCTTTTGAACTTCTTCCAAAGTATTAATAAATGTGTATCTTTGTTTTCTCAGACACTTATTGTTAACCATATACAGATAGCTACTAAAAATGTATTTGCGCCAAGGAAGTGACTTGATGTATGTATTAAATTCGTGCCGTTGCTGTAGCTAACGTGTAAGCGCGTAGACTTTTAAACGTACTATGATATAAAATTTCTCAGTTTCAGCTCTACTCGCGTCACTTGACAAAATATCAACCAAATAAATTAAATTATATGAAGAAAAATTATATAGTGAAGATGCTTTTCATTTACAATGAATAATAAATATACTCTGAGAAAAATAATATATGAAGAAGTTTCCAGAAACCTTTTTGCTTAATATTGTGATAAAATCCATTGAAAAAGAATAAAAAAAGAGATCTTTTTGGTATGATAAGCCCATATGAAAATTACAAGATAGTAATATAAGTGCTTTAAAAAATATGGCAGAAATTAATACATAATTTATCGAGAAGTTAAAGAAATAGTGAAAAATAAACTGGACCAGAAAACACCAGTCCTACTCACAATTTCTGCAAAAATAATGTTGTACTATTGTGACAGACTTTTATTTGTGGTTTAGATGAAGGACTCACAAATTATGCAACTCCTGGATAAATTTTTAAAACAGGAGATCTATCTCAAAAATACTTCAAATGTATTGGGCTTGATTGTGTAAGCCGTTGGGGTAAACGTCCAATTCGTTTTTCTTAGTAGATTAAAGGACACAGGTTGTGTTTTACATTACAAAAACCGACATAGGCGTTTAGGCCCATTAGTTGTATTTTATTAAAAGGTACATGTACCTTTCGATTTAATTAATAGAAAATTCGTACGTTCATGGCCTAAAAAGTACATTTTGTTTTTGTAATTGGTACAAAATCAAAAACCTCATTTTCCATCCCTGATGTATATGGTTTTGATAATGCTCCCCATTTGTGGATCATATTTATTTAATTAAAATGTTCGTAAGAGAATTTCTGTAGGGAAAGTTAAAACAACTCTCAATTATTATTTACTCAAAAGATATATATTTTATAGATGATACTTTAATGTATACAGTACAGTAACCCCTCGACTTACGTCGTGATTGGTTCCGCAAAGTGGCGACGTAATTCGAAACAACGTAAATCGAATTTGATATTGCACATAATAATATATTGATTTTCATGTATATTTTCTTTTTATAATTGAGGCGACTTAAATCGAAATGACGACGCAAATCGAAATGGAAGTGAACAAAAATTTTGCCGACCGCATAAAAACAAAATTTTTCACTAAACTGTGGGATTCTCGGGCTTTGCTAATAACTTTTAAGCAACTGAGGCGACGTAACTCGAATGGCGACTCAAATCGAATTGGAAGGCACCAAAAATTTAAGGACGCCAATCGAATGGAGACGCAAATCAAATTTGATAGGTACAAAAATTTGACGACGTTAACCGAAACAACGCAAATCGAGGCGACGTAAATCAAGGGATTAAAGAAATCAGCGTTGTCAACTTTTAGATTTCAAAACGCACTGAAACACGTAAAAAACGCGTAATTCTTGCAAAATTTTTTCAGACTTTTTTGTAGTTTTCTATTTTTTAGAGCTTAATATATCATATTCGATATCAATTCATTATATATGATCATTATATTTATTGTTACAGGTTTTTCATAGAAATGAGCGGGTTATCATAAAGAAAAAACTCTAATTTTGAATCTGTTTCCATTCCTACTTAAAGGCTTTGTAAAATATTACAGAGTCAACTACAACTGACAGGTAGTTGACTCTGTAATAAATATAATTACATATGCAAAAAAACCCGACTTCAATGCAAAGATCTTAGTACCATATTACAAAACCAACGCAATTTTGTGTTAGATCAAATGGTGTGCTTGTCTACAAATGGGGTGTCCGCCCGCAATTTTTAATAGTACCAAACCTTTCATGTCCTTTCAAATAAAATATTTTGAAAATCTGTCAAGATATGTCGGAGTTATGTGATAATTAATATATCGAGCTACAACTTTGCCCGCCCGATTTTCACTTCTATGGGATCAAACTGCAAGTAATTCATTTAGATAAAGAACTTTATTTTTGAATTTTGGGCTTAGTGCCAACGTCAAAAAATAAAAGGACCAAAAATTAGACTAAAAAAGCACACAGCACTAAAGCTGAATTCACCCATTTTGTTCGAACAAAATTTTTGCCCGGACAAAAATTTTTTTATATTTAGTTTGACGTCTCTCTCAAGAAGAGAACTTCAAGCTACATATAAAATAAAAATTGTCCGGACAAAAAGTTTGTTCGGACAAAATGGGTGAATGCACTAAAAAAGGTGCGAAAAGCACTGAGTTGACTACGCTGAAAGAAATCCCTTTGTTTTTAAATAAGCATTCCTAAAAAATTTAGAGTTCTTTAAAAATGCAAAAAGATAAAGAAATGAACATTAAAGTGCTATGCCTTCATCACTTTAGCAGTCCAACAACAACCAACACAATAACACACCAATAAACATGAGAAAAATGCATGATGTTGTTGGCTTGCCTGAAAGTAGTCTTGAACTCAAGACCTCAGGGTTTGTAGTCAAACGCGCTAACTACTCCGCAAACAGCACCCTCGTGCCATTTTCGCTATTTTTGTGTAATTTTTGCTATTAAGTACAGCCAGATATATATATATATATATATATATATATATATATATATATATATATATATATATATATATATATATATATATATATATATATATATATATATATATATATATATAAATATATATATATTTATATATATATATATATATCTATATATATATATATATATATATATATATATATATATATATATATATATATATATATATATATATATATATATATATATATATATATATATATATATATATATATATATATATATATATATATATATATATATATATATATATATATATATATATATATATATATATATATATATATATATATATATATATATATATATATATATATATATATATATATATATATATATATATATATATATATATATAAATATATATACATATATATATATATATATATATATATATATATATATATATATATATATATATATATATATATATATATATAAATATGTATATATATATATAGGCAAGATATGCAAGCAATCTTTACAAAACTGCCTTTGAGGATTCATTGCAACAGTATGTATATATGTATGTATGCATGTTTCGACCTTTTTTAATTACAAGTTTTAAATGTTTAAAATAAAATTTGGAATTTTTTATTAAATTTTTATTGTTATAAGCAAACGTCAGTTTTTAGTACAGTTGCCACCAAATACCCTACGATTATATCAGAAAAAAAAAGGAAAATATATGAAAACAAATATATTGGCAATACTATTCTCTCACGAATTAAAAAGCTTTACTTACTTCAAAATTTAATATACGAAAGCTTTTAAATGTTTTATGAGAATAAAATTTTAAACATTATCGTAATATATCATAACAAGATTGTGAGGTTTATGTTTTCTAAAAACAGGCTGTTAATCATATTATTTGTTAAAAATATACTTAATTCATTTATTCACAATTTTTTTTACTATCAAAAATCCTCTATCTTATACCGTATTGATTATTTTCGAATAACAAAACCCTCTATCTATTCACAAAATTGCCAATATTTAAAAATAAATTACACACAATATTAATTCCTGGATTTTAAAATATTTTATAGAACAAAGATTTTAAAATAACCTATCAATGAACGAAGTAATCAGCTTTTATGCTCTCCTGAAAAGTTGTGATTTTTAATATAGAGGATTTTAAGTATAGGCCGTCGATATGTAACACTGTACAACAAAAAAAATTAATTCATGGTTCTATAGCAGGCGCAGGCGATGTGTAGCCGTGAGCCACGACGTTTGCCGACTACTTTTCGGCGATTTTTAAATTTTACATGTACACAGCCGACAATTTACATGTACATAACACAAACAATCAAAATAAACAACAACAAGAGCACATCAGTCATTTGTACCCAGCGTTGCCAAATGTGCAGATTTATCTGTATTTTGCAGTTTTTCTACGCATTGAGCAGTTTTGCAGTTTTTTGCTTAAAAAACCAGTTTTTCTACAAATTGTGCAGATTTTGCAGTTTTCACATTTATATTTTTTGCTCTCAAATTTTTTATTTTAATTTCAATTTTTAGAGTCATAATTTTACTTTTATAATGCGACAATGTAATGCAAGAGGGAATTCACACTTATTTAGGTCTAAGAAAGTTGTGTTTTTCTTATGGAGTTTACTATTATAGTTCATATGTACGTACATTCTTTTCAGAATTCTCTTGGCGGAATGTTTAGTGATTCAAACAAACAAAAAGCAATACTTTCTTTCCCCAAAAAATGAATTTATACTTCAAATAAAACAAAAACATAAATACGGAAGCCAAAATTTCAATTACTCTATTTGTTGAATTTTGCTCCTTTCGTTTTAAGCCGATCCGGAAAAAATTAATCGATTTCCCTGTGTAATTTGCAGAAATTTTATATTTAATGTCCCACAGTGAAACTGATAGCCTTCCCTTTCATATAATTAAAAAATTGTAAATTTCGAGTGCCAGATTTTCCTAACTTCCGAGATGGTAAATAGTACCAATTTGACACTTTTTTGCTTTTTTTTTCGTCTTCATCTATAAAATTTTAAAATGCCTAAAGATGAATTTAGAACTAACTACTTGCGCCGAACGCGTTCGCCGAATATTTGCATCTCATTTTAGGTAGTGTGGACGTGTCCGACGCACAGAAACAACGCAAGAATTTTCGTCACATTCACGCACCTTGTTGGTTTCTTGACGAACAGTACAAAAATTTGTACCGCAGACTGTTCTGATGTGGACGCATTTTAAGAAAGAGTGCTATGTTTTAATAAGAAACATTTTTAAATAAATAATTTATGTATATACTATATATTGAATTTTTTGTGTGCAGTTTTTTTACGTGAAAATCAGTTTTTTTATTCTAAATTTGCAGTTTTTTTTTAAAGTTATGGCAAAGCTGTTTGTACCTATGAACAATGCAATTAAACACCAAACACTTAAGCCCTTATGACACTACATTTTTCTTGCATTGTTTTGCTATAGAATTGAAAGAAAGGAACAGCAAATGAAAGAAAGAAACAACAAAAATGTAAACAAAACGTAATGGCTTCTTTAAGTGCTGCTTACTTTTTATTTATAATAAAACGACAAACGAAAAAAATAGTTGAAAAAAAGAGGCGATAAGAAGCTGAATTCGTGAATAAACCGCTAACTTGGCAACACTTTAATGTTTCAAGCTTGAAATGTCAATTTTAAGTTGAACATTTTTACATTTTTTTTGACAGGCCCCCATTTGTTATCGATAACATTAGTAAAAGCTTTGACAATATGGTATTTATCTTAATATAGCTGAACTCTTTGCACCTGGTAAAATTTCCCGTTATATTATATTTGCACTGTTCTCCAAAACTTGAAAAATGAAGAAAAAATGTAGTGTCATAAGGGCTTTAAACAAAAAAATTTTTCTCATTTATTTAGTTTTCTCTTTGCCTGGCTCTGTTCTGTAGTCTGATTATGGCAGATAGCATTATAATATACCTATATATACGTGTATGGCGTTTTAAAAGTTTACATCTGGGATTTATTTTTGGGGGACTTTAAGTTCCTCTCTTTTGCACATAGTTTTAGTTACTCGGAATCATGGTAGAATAATATACAAGGTAGCCCTGGAACGTCAGCTGATTATTTTTTTATTTGCTTTTTTGATGGTACGAACTGTCAAATGTTGTGTATATGTGAAATAACTACGTTGCACACACAATACCACACGTATGTTTGATGCTTCTGTTATACAAACACACACATACCCTCTCTATTAATGTTTGACATTTTCTATCCCAAAATGTACATTTGTATTAGTTATGCGGCTACCTGTTTTATTATTCTACCATGCTCGGAATAGTAATACCATATTTACACTATGCAATTTTGTTACATGCAACTCTCTTTTTTCAGTGAGAAAGACAGAGAAGAAATACAAAATGTGTACATTTCTCTTTCAACACTCTCACTTAAAATGAAAATTGCATGCAACAAAGTTGCATAGTGTAAATATGGTATAAATCTACTAAGCCTTACGTTTTTCGTTGCGTTTTACCAAGGTGAATTAATTTTATCAGGTGGTGTTGATTCTAAAACAACTACAACATTACAATAACATTTGACATCTCAGCCCCTATGTCAACGTATACAAATTTTGACATCCGAGCATCTAATTTGCGGAAAAAAGTAGAACAGCTGTGCTTATGATATCACCTGTATAAATCCACCTTGCGTTTTACATAAAACATCTGAACAGATCTTGTACCTTTAATGTAAGGCTTACAAGACCTTAACTGTAAGTCTTACAACAGTGCAAAATGGAGGAAACTTTAATTCCCTCTAATACCTATTATTGCTAAAAAATGCCAAAACAAAATTTAAAATACTAAAAAATAATGCTAAAATTTTAAAAGTTCTGTTTTTACTAGGATTTCTTCATAACTCGTTATTTTTCATAAATTACCCCTATTTTCTGGCAAATATTTTAATCAATAAAATAGAACTATTTTATTAGGCCTGTTCAGTATTCCATGCGAATGAAAAATGTTCGGAGTTATCAAAGCATTGTTGTTATTCAATATTTACAACAACAATGGTATGACAATTCCGAATATTTTCATTTTGCATACAATAGAATGCTATTGGGTAATTTTCACAACAAAAATTCAAGCTAAAATATTTTGCATTATTAAGTTTAGTGAAACTCGGAGTATATAATCTATTCTTAGTATCTTATGGAGCACAAATCGGTATAATATTATTTTGTAACCGTCCAAATTTATTGATCTCGATCGTTTTTGTAAAAAAGTATTCATAATATTCATAGAACGCATAATCCTCATTTGCAAGGATTAGGTTTCTAATACAAAAACGTATTTTTCTTTTGCAATGAATATAAAAATATTGCTTTTATTCATAAGTGCCCTGAAAATTTTGTTTAATTTTTGTTATTTTTTTCACAGCAAAGGCTTCAAAATGATATTTGAATATCTGTATAAGTTGAAATTAGTATGAACTTTTAAATGACTTTTTTTCAATTCTCTTTCAAAGATGCAATTTAATGCGACAGTTATATAATACAAAATTGACAACGATTGAAATGGTACAGAATCTGGAAGCATACTCGTTCATGTGAAACAAAACTTTTTCACAATGATTTGTAGACGTAGAAAATAAACACAAAATAACCTCCTCCGTTTTTTTAAAGTAAAATACCCACAAAACAACAATGAATTTTGGAAAAGTGTTGTTGTTTTGTGGGTATCTTACTTGTAGCTTTGTAAATTGTATTTTCGAGAAATAGGTCTCAGGCGCTCATTTCTAAAAACTACAAGTTACAAATCTTCAAGCAAACTACCTAAAAACAACACCTTTACAACATTTATTGTTGTTATGTGGGTATTTTAAATGTAAATTTTTAACTTGTAGTTTTGAGAAATGGGCTAGCGGACTCAATATTTGAGTTCTGGCTTATACAATCATATAAATTTTGTTTTTGCTCTTTAAATTGAGTATTTTTCTAAGGCATTTTCATATCATTTGATATGTATTTATTGGACAAAAAATTTCAAATAAATACATATGCATTGAAAATATTGCATGACTTTTTGTACTTATAAGCGAGAAATGCATTTATAAAAACTCCCTTATATGTATCGGCAGTGCTTATAAAAAATCGCTTATATGCTTCAGCGGTGCTTGTATAAAACTAAATTACAATGAGTAAATAAAACCCCGAATTTTATTTTCAAAATAATTGATTAATATTTTCACAAGTTTTGCCACAGCAGCCTGATATTAGCTTTCTTCATTGAATGGAAGCAGCTGGTTTTACACAGACATGTAAAATTAAAGTAAATAAAGATTCAACTTTTAGTTTGCTGTTAAAAAATTGCTGCACAAATTTTTTAAAAATGTACAAATATGTACGGTGCATATATGAGTATTTTTTTAATACACTTTAAAAAGATTTATATTTCTTTACGGTGCATAAAAGCGAGAAATGATATAAGAGAAATGCAAATACGAAAAATAATCACGGTTTTTTAAATACAAATAGAAAATTTCTCATGTTGGGATGCATATAAATGCATATAGCCGATGTGCATATAAGCGATAACTACTGTAATTAAAAATGCTAAAAATAATGCTAACTTCTAAATGAAAAATTTGCAGCTAAATCAAAATAAAATATGTTAAATTTAAGTGCAAAAATGCTAAAAGAGCCACACTGATCCCAGATGTAAACTATCAAAACGCCGATACGCGAGTTCATTTTTTGGTGCTTTTTTAGGATAAGTCGTTTTAGAACCTTGGAATTTTGAAAAGAATTCGATTTTGTTTTACAGTGTAATTTAAAAAAAAACAATAGTTTTTAAATATTTCAGTTACATATGAGCCTAAAGAATGTTTTTGCAGTTTTTTTTTAGCTACTGCCTAATATCTCGAGACTAAGATGAAAAAATAAAAAAACTAATATAACAAAAATCTGCCGTTTTTAGTTAATGATGTATATTTTTTTTGTTTTCCGTCGTATTGCACATAGGGGCAAAATGATGTATTTTGGCATCAATTAAACCGCTGGGTATTGATGAGATCCATAATTTTTAAAGAGATTAGCTTTTAGATTGAATTTATATAAAAATATGCAAACATTTCTTTGTAAATTTAAGATAAATTGCACAGAAAAAATTATTAGCAAAAAATTTTCAAACAAAAGTTTGTCTAAAAATAAATTTCATTTTCATTAAATGTTCTTTACAAAATCAATGAATTGTTTGTTTGACTCTTATTTAGGACGCAAACGCCAAAAACAACAAGAAACACTGTGTCGTAAAAAAACAACCCCGATGACGACATCACTGTTGCTAATTCAGCTATTTTCTCAAATCTAGCGATTTTCGAAAGCTTTTTGCGGGAAAAAATATAATTTAGCTATTAGCGGGAAATCTAGCGATTTTTTCCCTTATAGATCTTTCAGTTTTTCAAAGCATTTTTTAGGAAAAATATACATACATACATATTTCTGTCACGATAATTTATGACTTTTTACTTTGCAATTTTTATTTATGTTAGTTCATTACCTCAAAATTATTTAAAATCAGTTTTGATAGCTTAAAATAGGATAATTAAGTCCTACAATTTCGAAGTTATCAAAGCATTGTTATGTGTACTCGTAGATGTATGTAGATGTGCATATGTACCTCTGTATGTGAATACATCCATTCCCATGTAAGTTCATCCGTTTTATAATTTTGCTACTGACATGTAAGCAGTGTTGCCATATTTTTTTCTCGAAAATCTTCAAAATACAGAATAAAAATCTTATTTTTCCTTTAAAAATCTTCTTTTAGCTAAAATTTATTTCATTTAAAGCACAACGCTAGAAATATATAAACATGAAACTAAAAAGCATGAAGTATTTACATTGAGGAAGGAGTTTATCAAGTTCAAATCCTGCTGAACTTTAAAGGAAGAAGTTAAATACCCATTTTCCTTGATTTACACGTTCGTGCAATTTGAATATTTTGATATTTTTGACTGAAAAATCAAGTATGAACGATCATTTGAGTATATTATCTTCCGAAAACATGGACACACTTTGTCCTAAAAAATTTTGTTTCTAGCTCAACGTCAACGAAGCTTAATTGTAAGAATCTGCTGAAACCTCATAAAAGAAATTTTTATGGGCAACAAATCACCTGAGGCTAGATTGATTGCAAAATGTCTTTAGTTAAATTTTTATACGACAGAAAACATAACTGCTGATACAGTTGCTGCAGCTGCTTCATTCAAAATTCGACGTATTAAAAACGTGCGTACAAAATCCAAAGCGATATAGAGCAAATAAATATTGTTGAAAGACGTGCTTTGGCTTTAATGATGTAACAATAAATGTTTTAGTTAAAAAATATGTGTTTTCTGAAAGTAACTCCAATTAAGGCAGAAAAAGTAAGAAATTTTAAATATATAAAAATTTTTTTTAAGGCAAAAATCTTTTATCTTTTTGACCCAACAAAAAACTTCAAAAATAAGATAAATTTTCACATATGGTAACACTGCATGTTAGTGAAACTTAATTGACAAATTTGTAATTCAATTGATTATTACAATGAAATCGTGATTTTAAATAATAGCGAATCCTATAAATAGTAAGTGTGATTAAATTATATTCACTTATTTAGGGATTTTAAAAGGGTACATCACCGTTCGCAATAGGTGGGTTTCTTTACTCTACTTTGGAGTACCGCGGGATACCATTTTGCACGAAAAGCGTTCCCGTACTTGAAATTTGTGTAAATGAGAGCGGTTCTAAGAGAGTAATATTCTTCTTCTTGCACGAAACAGCCCAGACGTGTTCTTCGTGCAAATTGTGTTAATTGTCAAACAGCTGAGTATTTGAAATATAAACAAAAGAAAAAACATGAATTCCTAAACAAACGATTTATAAAGTTGTGAATTATAATAAAAGAATGATATTTCTTTAAAATATGTATAAAAATATTAAGAAAAACAAAAATAAGAAGTGATTGTTCATTTAGCACTTCAATTGTTTGTTTTAAAAGTAGCGATTACTTTCAATGTTTGATTTGAAATGTCATGCCACATTGGTGTTTAATTTCGTGGTAGAAATTTGGTTTTTGCCGTTCCCGTACTTTTGTGCATTTTTTAAATTTGATGAGAGTAATTCGTCTTTACTCTCATTATCACGAGCTTTACCCTAAAAGTAAAGAAACAGCGCTGTTACAGCAACTTCCCTGTACATATTTAAATTTAAGCTATAGTTTTGCAATAGTTTTGCTTATTTTTATTGCCTGCCGATGCAGTTTAACCTTTTCAGGGGAAACTTCAAATTAAACATACAATTTTTATTTTTCCTACAATAAAAATTCTAGATATTTTTTTCGTTTTATGAGGGAAATGTCATTTTTCCCCGCTGAGTTTTAAAAAAGTTTTACCATAAGTCGCAAAACTAGTTCCTGTTTTGGTCATTTTGACTATTTTCTACCTATTTTTTGAGGAATTTTGAAATTAGAAAGTTGAATTAAAGTTTTTAGCGATTTATCGCTAAATTTGTGGAAATATTTTACATTTATCTATTTTCTAGCTATTTTTAACTCGCTTTAACGCATTCGCTGCCATGGCTGTTTTTATGAAACCAACCCCTGAGGCCAGTTCAATTGTTTTATTCATAACGATAAATAATGCGATAATAATGTGTAAGAAACACAAAAAAATTTTATTAAGGTTGTAATTTGCTATTTATAGGTAATTTTATGTACTACGAGATATCTCGTAGATGGCCCCACTAAAAAAAATTTAGTAACCCACGCCGACCTACGATATATCTCGTAGTGTTATTTTTGAATAAGATTTGTTTGATGTGGTAATAAATAAACTGCAATATAGTGAAAACAAAAACTTTATTCATAAAAATAAAAATTCAATATAAACATAAAGATTCCATTGATATACTTATATAAGTATTATTCATATATTATTTTAATTTTGGTGATAACTTCTAAAACAGGCATCCACACAAAGAGCTGGCTTTTCTGGACAGACTGCGCATATATATCTAGACTCCTTTCTTTTCTTTGCCTTATTGCAAGTGGAATGATACATATTTAAAATAATACATGTATTCACCTTGCAGTGTACGAAATAAACAGAAAACAAAGAGAAAATAGAGAGATTATAACGGTACTAAATTGTCGGCAATAAAATAGTTACTACTACGAGTTATCTCGTAGGGCTCTTTGCAATAGTTAAATCAAACAATTCTCTATGCCAAAATAGCTAAATGAAGTCAACTTGACATGCCATGTTAAAATTATATTATGTGTAATAAAACCATTATTAATACGAGTTATCTCGTAGCCGGCCTCATCGATACGGATGTCGTCTACGAGATAACTCGTAGTTGGCAGTGAATGCGAGTATATGCGATATTTTTGGTAAAAAAAGCTGGCAACAGTGGACTACATACACACAAATAGCAACAACAACCGAGTTTGTTTACTGAAGATTTTTTAGAGAATCAATTTGTTAATGGCGTTGCGTTAATTCACATTAATTTTTCTAGAGTATTTAGATAAACATTCAGACTTGAACACATTTAACAAAGTGAAATTTCATAAATGCTTAATGGATGATGATGACACAGACAAAAATTTTTTAAATATATTACAAAAAATCCAGTAAATATTTTTGTTTGATTAAGTAAACTATTTTGTTTAATATTTGTTAGTATTTTTAGACTAATTGTTTTATTAAATTCAGACAAAACTATTGTTTGATATTTTTCAGAAAATCCAGTATATCTTTTTGTTTGATTTAGTAAATTGTTTTGCTTGCAATTTGTAAATATTTTTAGACAAATTGTTTTATAGATTTAAGCAATTTGTTCACTGAAAAAAAACCGTTTTTTCATTGAAATTCTTGAGATATTTTTGTCTATTTTAAAACTTTATTTGTAGGTCCGTTCCTAGACAAAATATTTACTATTTCATTGAAATTTAGTTTTTTCTGAGTGTACAAAAACAAAAATGAAAAAGTAGATAACATTTATTAAAAGTTTAACATTAAGATGGAAATTTTTTCACATGTATTTATTAGAGTTGCCACTACCATAAGTATAGTATTTGGATTATATATATGCAAATAAATAAAAAATATATGTATAAAAAATTAAAATATTTTTGTTAAAACATTATAAAAACAACAACGTGTTATTTGTAAAAAAATTGCATTAAATATCATAGTTTTATATGTCCTTATATAATTTTTTAATAACTGTACATTAAGGTATTCGTTTAATCGGGCTTCTGCTTTAATCGCTCGACTAATTAATCGAGGTTTTAATTCAATCGGTTAATAATCGTTTAATTTCGGCATTAATCGGTTAGCCTATTAACAAAGTTTTTCCATTAATTAAGTAATTTCAATAAATAAAAATGCATAAATTATTTATTATTTTGAGTTTATTAGTAAAAAAAAGCAATAACATAAAAAACATAAAAATTCTTGAACTAAGTCAATAAAAAAAGTATTCAGAAATATGTATTAATTAAAAATAAGCAACCTTGTGACATCATATGATTAGTTTTTACCCTGGGTGTTTTTCGCAGACAAGCTAATCGCTTCGCAGGTTGTGCTTGTTCATTAAAAAAAAACTATCATACTTTTTGAACACGCATGTTTTTTGACAGATCTAACGACTAATGGCGTTTTCTTTTCTAGAAAAAATTTAGCACTTTTTTATTTTTTATTAAATAAATCGGTATTCAGCATTTTTTAAAAGCAAACCTTTACCTTCATAAGAGATGGTACAATAATTTCTACACTCTAAAACACTTTTGTTGAAAATTAGGTCGATAATAGTCAGCAGCACATTGCAGATTATGATCGACCTAAAATTACACACGCATTATTTTTGAACAAAATGTTTTTACTAAAAAAAAGCGATTGGCTGCGTGCAGGTTTGAACCACGACCTCCTGACTAATAGTTTGACGTATCTACCATTCAGCTATAGCCGTATTATATTTTATGTAAAATTTTTTCCACTTGAACTAAACATGTTTACTTTGAAAGGTTTTTTCTTTAATAAAATAACTACAAAATCGATGTAATTTTAGACAAGGAGAAATTTTCAACACAAATTTAGACAATATATGATCGTAAATTTGAATTAATATTTTAGAGTGTAACAAATTCACTTCCTTCAAAAATTTTTATATTCAAATTTTTATTAAAAAGTGATTGCTTGCATTTTTTGTAGAAAAGAAAACGCCAATATTGCTGCGTTATTTTGAAGGCTTTTTTGTCTTATTGCTAAAGTATTTATTGCTAGTCAACACGGGGCTAGGTTTTTGTTGTTTTTATTACATACATATTTCAAAAATTATTTTTTAACTTTAACATTTTGGTTATTGTTTCTCACTTTTTTTTTTAAGATTTTGGTTAAACAAAATTTTTGGTGGTGGCAACACTGTATGTATGAATAAATAAAAAAATAAAATAACAATTTACAAAGAGCTGGGCTCAAATCGTCACATCCGTTATCGTATCGGCAATCGTACTAAAATGAATTACGTGACACGTCAATCGTATAAACTGTATGGGATTACAATACGTTCACGTATGTCATAATCCGAAAATGGCGTTGTTACGTGACGAGTTGTACGTTCACGGATGTGACGATTTGAGCCCTGATTCCCTACGGAAAGTGCGTTCAGTTTCGCTCTTTGCTTAAGCAAATGATAATTGAGAGAACTTGACGAAACTTTTTCTTAAGTACATTATAGTTTGAAACATATAATTTCTATGCATTCACACCGTTGCACAAAGGGGCAGAATGGCCAGATCGGTGGCAATAAATCGAAAAATGAAACTGCCCGTATGGAGCCATGGTTATTTTATTTTAATAGTCAAATACCCCACTGTTAATACTGTAAAAGTTTTAAACCGTTATCATAAACACATTTTGCATGATAAACATCGGCGCAAGCCATTGTTGTTCACAGATTAGCTTGAGTTTGGTGTGAAGAAATTTGTAAAGTGTTTTTAATTAAATAAAAAAAAATAGAAATCATAAAATATTAAAGTTTTTGGAATGGAGCCTTCAAGTTCTGGTAAATGTTAATCTATTTAAGATTTTTTTTTGTGAGAAAGTGCTTTAAATTATATAAAACGGTAATTATCATAAAAAAACTTTAAAATTACTTTTTTTTTGCTTCTTTGTGCAAACATTGATCGGTTTAGTTGTGTTCCCAAGCAGTCCCAATAACAATTTTTGTTGCTATTGATAGCATGTCTTAACTTAATTAAGGAACTGCAAGAAAATTCTGCGCTTTTTTGTGGTTTTGATAAAAAAGCTTCTTTACAAAATGTGCTTTCTGACAAAAAAATAATAAAAAATTGTAAGAATTTCTAAGATTTGTTTTATCCTTTAGGTACTAGTTCAAACACAATTTTTATAACCCGGAGGGAGCTTGTCAACATAATGTGGTCAGTTGAAAATATTAATTTACAAGGGCGATTTGTGTTTCTTGAAGAAGAGTTAAAAAAACGAACAGGAAACTTCGATAACATAGGTTTAACTAAAACACTTTCTCGATTCAAATCTGAGTATAAAACTCGTTTTGAAAAGGCTTTTCGAAAATTAGAGAGGTTTTTTAAAACAAATAATTCATGGCTTGAGACATCTGTTTCTTTTCTTTGTTGCCCTGAAGAAAAGCTTAAGCGTGGTCGACCAAGTGTTTCATTCGATGAAAGTAGTGAACGTACAAAAAGAATGAAAACAGAAAAACTAAGAGAGTCTACATCGATTTCTATGTTGAGTTTTGCTACTCAAATGAGTTTGAGAGCAGTGGGACAGATTAGCGCTTCTAAAGTGTTAAAGGATATAACAACAACTACCCCTGACCGAGCAAAAAAATATCGGAAGTCATATAAGGAGTCACTGGAACCCAAAAGTTGTAAAATGTCAGGCCAAGAAGCACTAGGGGTTGCAGTTGAAGCGCAACTATCTCGACATCAATACAATGTTATCAGAATGAGTGCACCAGAAAAATTTCCTGCATATAAGGTCCTACAAGCTGCAAAACAAAAATGTTATCCACCCCCCGAATGCATCGAAGTTAGCGAAACTTTAGTAAAGGTTACCCTTCAGGCACTACTAGATTTAACCACAAAGCGTTTGTTGGAATCACAGATGGAAGTAATTGGTGTGTTAACAACATTTGAAACGGAAAATCTGAGCTTGTTTTGCAAGTGGGGTTTTGATGGAAGTTCGGGACACAGCTCCTACAAACAAGCTTTCCATGGCCTTGAAGCAACTGATTCTTCGGTCTTCATTACTTGTGTTGTTCCTCTTAGACTTTCTTCCAGTTCTAGGGTTGTATGGCAAAATCCACGTCCTGGTTCTACAAGATACTGTAGGCCATTAAAAATAGAGTTTGTAAAGGAATCTACACAAATGTCTATTGCAGAAAAGAATAGAGTTGAAAATGAGGTGAAAAATTTGCGAAAGACAACAATGTTAATTGAAGAAAGAGAAGTACAAGTCAATCATACTCTACTTTTTACAATGATTGACGGCAAAGTCTGTAATGCTGTTACGGAAACGTCATCAACACAAAAGTGTTTCATATGTGGTGCGTCATCTAGAAGCTTTAATGATATAGATAGTATGTTGACAAGGGAAGTTAAAACAGAAAACTTAGGGTTTGGACTGTCCGTTCTTCATGGATGGATAAGGTTTTTCGAAAATTTACTTCACTTAGCATACAAATTGCCTCTTAAGAAATGGCAAGCTCGAGGGGATGATGACAAGATAGTTGTTGCTGAAAACAAAAAAAGGATACAAAAAGAGTTTAAAGATCGTTGTGGTTTGATAATAGACAAACCAAAGCCCGGATTCGGGAACTCGAATGATGGCAATACAGCCAGTCGTTTCTTTCAAAATCCTGAAATTTCCGCTGGAATTACAAAAATTGATGTACAACTCATAAAAAAGATGCATATTATTATGATTGTTGTGGCTAGTGGCTATGAAATAGATGTAGAGAAGTTCAAAAATTTCGCAATCGGTACTGCCAGATATTATGTGGAAAAGTATCCCTGGTATTACATGTCACCTACCCTTCATAAATATTTCATTCATGGACCGGAAATAATAGCCCATGCACTGTTACCGATTGGTCAACTGTCTGAAGAAGCTCAAGAATCAAGGAATAAGGACTTCAAAAATTATAGAGAGCACCATTCTCGGAAATCCAGTAGAGAAAACACTAACCGAGATATTTTTAACTCTTTTTTATTAAGTTCTGATCCCATTATTACTAGCATGAGGAAACTACCCGAAAAAAAGGAGCAACACATCCCAATTGAAGCATTGAGTTTGCTTAAAGCTCCCCCTGTTGATAATACAAATTCTGAGGTACAAGAAGATAGCAGTGATGAAGAAAGGGATGATTTTATTCTAAATTAATGAAAAATCAATACATTTATGCTATTCTCAATTATGTTCTATTTTCTGCATTAAAACATTTATTTTGTTATTCTGTTTTTACTGGAAAAAATTATGTGTACTTATTTTTTGCAAAGAACAAATATATAATTGTTTGTATTTATAGCCAAATTTGACAGTCCTAAATGTTTATATATTAAATACAAATAACAAAGAACAAATATATAATTGTTTGTATTTATAGCCAAATTTGACAGTCCTAAATGTTTATATATTAAATACGGTGGGTATTTTCATTTGACAATTTCTTCCGAAATTAAAAAAAGTGGGCGTTTTGGTGGGCATGGTCATTGTTGGGTTTTGAAATTTCGATATATTGATTCTATAAACAATTTCAGAAATTTTCAGGTTGCTAACTCTATTCCCTGATTTATTGCCACAAATAGGGTCGTTCTGCCCTATTGTGCGTTGCTTAAGCTAGCTTAAGCCAAGGCATGCATATTATGGTTGGGCCTTTAGAATTGGCCTGCCAGAAGTCTGAACCCGTCGATCAGGACATTTATAACACATATCACAAAGGAATGTACAACAAAAGCTTATATATTCCAAGAACTAATCACATAAAAATGAACCACAAGAAATTTTTATTTGGATACATGAATCAACCATATATTTCAAATTGAAGTCCAACAACTAAACAATAGATACAAAACTTAACATGTAATTCATACATAAAAAACAAAAGGCAAAAATAAAAAAATCATTTAAAATTACGAGAGGCAAAAATAAACACAAGGGCTGGCGAGGCGACCTGTGTTTATTTCATCGATTAGTTGAAAGACGTAAGACAAAGGCTTAGTGTAAATTTTTATATAGAAATGCTCACTTTCATACGAAAACTTTGACTTTGATGGTATCTGTAAATCACTAAGTTTAATAAATCCCAATATCGTAATGAAGAAAAAAATCACCACTTTTTTTGATATTATTAGAAATTTCAGAATTTTATAGATTGAAAGTTCTTGCATTTGAACAGATATTCAAAAAGACTGAAATTAATTGATATAATTTTTGGCAAACAATTTCTAAAATAAAGCGAGGCGATTCCACAAAGGCTTTTCTAGTTTTAGCAGAATTAAAAAAAAAATTATGGTTCTCCCACATTTGTATGCAAATATCGGACAAATAATTAGCTCGGTCAATTTAACAAACGCACATACTGATTAAGCCTTTTTGAGATTTTCTGCAGAAAAACCCGGGTCTTGGTAGAAATCAAACCTGCGACGTCCCAGTTAATAGCATCTTCAGTACGCCAGTAACTAAACTAAATTTCGATGTTCCTTACAAAACTAAACTTTAGAAGGAATTCTTTATTTGAAACTCATTAAGCCAATTGTTGTGGTACTCATATTAAAAGCGATTTAGCATAAATTATAAATTCGGAAATGTATTCATTCTGAAAATCATTTACATATATTCCATGGTATATATTGAAGCTTGTAAAATAATTTTTTTTTGTTATGCCTATATATTTATAAACCATATGAAATACTGGCGATTGCTATTTTTTGTTTTCTTATTAATAAAACCACGAAAATTGCTTAGCTTTATTTATGCCGATTTTCTTGCCGATTTTTCGAATTGAATAGCCGAAAATTCCGATTTTTTCAACGATTAGTGAAGATTTTTGATTAAAGCATTTGGCAGCCCTGGCCCCGGGCAACAAATCGTCAGCTTATTTTTGGTTTGCTGCTTTCTAATGCTTTTTCCTATGTTTATGGGTCAAACCAATAATAGTAAGGTGACGAAATGCTGGTAAAATTGCTTCATGTAAACAGCGTTATAACAGAAAGCTTAACCTCTGTTCATAACAAAAATCAGCAGAAATTAAATTTTTGTTTGCATTGACCTGCATCAAAAAACCAGGACAATTTAAGACTGGACCAGGACAACAGGACAATTTGTCTAAAACCAGGACAATCCTGGAAAACTAGGGCGTATGACAGCCCTAAGTTAGAAGAATTACATGGTTTTTCATTTAATTATCGTTATATTAAATTTTAATATAATGACATGTATAGCATCCTCATCCACAAACGAATATAGTACATATGTATGTATGGGTCTGTTACCAGGGATGGGAAATGAAAACTGTTTTTGCACAGAAAAAAATTATGATATATATGTGTTTTAAGACGCGTTTGAATTGGTGTTAAATGTTATTATTTTTTGTGTTTGATTTTCAAATAGTCCAGTACATTATTTTAATAGAAAAAATTGTGTTTTTTAATTAAATAATTACGAATTTTAGTTTTAAGTTTAACAATTTTGTTATAGGTCAATCATATTTCCGTAAAAATATATTTGAGATTATGAATTCAGTAATATAATATAAATTTTAGTTTTTTTTTTGGTGCTATATCAGTAATATTTTTAAATAATGACTTTTCGACTACAAGAGTACTAAAACTCAAGTTTCGCGGCTAGACGCGGCCTATAATTTCAGGGGCTAAAAACACATTTTTAGTTAATCGTACATACATATGTACGTAAGTAGAAAAATGTATTAAAATAATTAGCTCATATTTAGCAGTTTAAAAACATTTTTTGTTGGATGGAGCTACGTGTCCAATTTGTCTCAAAACCTCATAGCCTATAGACATAACGCAAATGTTTAAAGGATTGTCATATATAGAATTCGATATTTTACAAAATTTCCCCCCGCATAATTTATACACAAGAAAAGTTAACTAAAAGATATTAAAGAACCTTTCTGCGAATAAATAGCAAACTTCTATAAAAAAAACCTGAGGTAATAATATGTTAACCTTCTATCCGAATGAGGATGAACGTGCATCATTGTGCAGTATTGTGTCCTTAATTGTTCAAATTATGGCTGTATTGCTTATGCTATTACATAAGTGGCACAATATTTATAATTAAAATATGTTGTACTTTTCCCCAAAATATTACACATACAGGAAGAAATAAATTTCATTAATGAGAATTAACGCAACAACATTGACGAATTGATTCACTCAAATATCTTCAGCCTATCATTTTTGTTGATATTATTTATGTGTATGTCTTCATCGGCTCTGTGCAGTGTAATACAATTTTCCAGGTTGTAGAATAAAATCAAAACACTTTTAATTTTTTCCAATATATTTTATTGTACACTACGAAACATTGCTGCTTGATGTTGCCAATAGACTATTTAGAACCGTGAATATATGAAATAGACTAAATTATGTACATATAACTTAAAAATCAGTTTGAGACAGTCACTGGAGTATCAGGATATTTTTAAACATCGAATAGTATATAAAAATTGGGATCATACTAACTTTTCCATTCCTGCACGTTACCCACGATTGGCACCACCGCCACCCGATGTGGCACCATTGAGTAAAGGCAATAATCTCTTAAATTTGTAGCAATATCAGCAAAAGAAGAGATATAGAGCGTCTGAATAAAATAAAGAGTTTGATTTCCAGTTTGCATTTATTTTGTGGTTTTATGAGTTTAAATTCTGCACTTTGTGCATTTCATTCAAAACAAAAGCAAAATAAAGCGCAGTGTCTTTGGTGTAGTTACTGTTATTGTTGGATTTAATAATTTTTTATAGTTTACGTAGTACTCATCTTTTTCAAATGGTGTATGAAACCAGTAGTTTCTGTAACTCAAGTGCGCGTGCGTGATGTGTTTGTTTATTTGGTCGCGATTTTTATTTTGCCGTTTTTGCACTTAATTTTTTTACGATTTCGCTTCTCTTTGAAAATAATATACACAAAAATAAACATTTGTATTTTGAATCGCAACATTTGCATGCAGCCGTCGCGATTTATTTGTAAAAATGTAATACGAGTACATAACTAGACGTTGATATTTTGTGTAAATATTAATTAAAAATTGATTTAAGCCGGATTTGGCTAAAAAGAAATATTAACGCAAAAGTACCTACATACATAATAAAATATATTAACGAATTATACTTTATATATATCAATCATGTTCTCAAACAACGACATAAATAAAAAAAAATATAGTTTTGAGGAAAGCGACTAAAAAGTTTTCAATTTACCAGTGTTGCCAAAATTCCTAAGGCAAATACCGCCAGATAGCACTCTAAAAACAGCCAAAAACCGCTAACTGCTAAAAACAAACCGCCAAATTAATCCGCTAACATTTTGTATGGAACATTGTACTGGGCATTGAACATTTTACGGCAATGCAGTTAATAATTTAAATTTTAAGCAATTTAAATACATACATATGTAGCATACATATAGTATAAAAAAACCCAGCTTAATCCAAAATGATAAATTCATTGGTATATCTGCATCGCTCTGAGAACTAAAGTAAATTTCAGCAGTTCCTATTAATCTTTAAAACTTCGTAATGAAAACAGCGTTTGCCATAAATTGGAGTGTTGCAAAACACAAACATCTTAACAAACTATCCTCACTCTACAAGCAGATTTTTTTTTAAATCAAAAGTATTTTTTTACTAATATGATTATTTCGAACGTATTTGCTTTGTGAATCCAAATTGATTATTAGGGTAATGTTCGTAACGTTATATTCAGAAAGAATTGGTTATGATTAATATTCCAAGGAACAAGGGAAAAATTAACATCAACTTAATTTTTTAACGTACACAGCAGAACAGAGTAGCGCCACTTTCTGAAGCCGCTATACTTCCATCGGCAGTGCTCACGTGTATTTTGCTTATCACCACTTGCCAAGTACCCCTGTTGAATGTGATTTTAATTCTTATATATACAACTTTTTCGTAAAAATTGAATACGAAAATTAAATCACTCTCAAGCTGATCCTTGGAATATTAACCATGCCCAATTCTTTCTGAATATAAGGTTGTTAACCTTTGCCTAATCGTCAATTTGGATTCACAAAGCAAATGCGTTCGAAATAATCATATTAATAAACACTTAGCTACTGGCTTGAGCTTTTTAGATGTTTACATGCTCATATATACTTAGTATAAAATCAAACCCAAAAAGTTTGTCTTGAGTAGAACAAAAATCAGATAAATGGGAATGAAGAGAAATAAACCGATGGCAACGCTGGGAAAATTGCAATTAATATCAGCTTGAGAGTGATTTAATTCTCGTATTCAATTTTCACGAAAAAGTTGTATATATAAGAATTAAAATAACATTTAACAGAGCCACCTGACAAGTGGTGATAAGCAAAATACACGTGAGCATTTACGATGAAAGTGTAGCGGCTTCCGAAAGTGGCGCTACTCTGTTCTGCTGTGTACGTTGGAAAATTAAGTTTATATTAATTTTTTCCTTGTTCCTTGGAATATTAATCATTCCCAATTCTTTCTGAATATAATTTGGATATTTTTTTACATTATAGTAATTTGACTAATATTAAAAAAGCAGTATGTACCAGTATCTTAGCTTGGGTCTACTTACAAAATTTGGATTTACATACATACAAAATTTCACTAAAATTAATATATGTAATACAGGTCATACATTAATGCCAAAGTCGTTACAATAAAACACAAATAGCTGACGGAATTGCTTGCGGTTGTATGTTTTCAGTAACTAACACCTAAAGTTTAGCGGTGCTGAAAGTTCTAATATTACACGTTACGTTTTTAGTAACTAGACTTTTAGTGAATTTATTGCCATGTTAAAATTATTAAGGCGTTTTTTCTCAGATCGGAACTACTGGTTTAGCAACATATAATTACAGGAAGCTCAAATTAGAAGAGCTCTTAATTTGTTTATGGGAAGAACTGGACATGCATGGCTTATCGAAAGTTGATCAGGGTGACAAACACATTTTACTGATATTAAACGTGGATTTTACTAATATTAAACGTTAGTTTTTCTTTTAGATATGTGCAAATCATAAGCTACCGATAAATTAAATACTAGACAAAGAGAATTCGAAACTCTAGTTACACTAGCGCGCTATATATGCGATGAGCACAAAGAGCGACATCAAAGTTTTTTCTCTTAAACAAAAATTTTGGCAGTTTTGTAAAAAACGCTAGAAACCGTCAATTAAAAAAAATTACGGCTACAAAAACACTTAGCGGGGTTTTTTTCACACACTTCCCACTTTTGATTACGAAAAACCACCATTTACATACACACAGAAAAAGCTTTCAGCTTTTTTATAATCGGTGGTACTTTTATTATGGGTTACAAAGTTATGAATGTCACTTATTTATCTTATTACTATGCTCCAAATTCAAACCACTACTAGCAATTAATCTAATAAATACGTATTTATCTCATTATCTGAAAGTTCTAAGGTGCTGTTAGGTATTAATAAAATAAGTAGACAAACACTTTTTAAGTGAACATGTGTTTGTATAGGAAAAAAAATTTTGGCGCTTAAACTTATGAGTCAACCATGGCTGAGTGGGTAAAGTACTTCTTTTCAAATCTGTAAGAGCACAGATTTGTATCTCATCAGGGTCGACATAAAAATAAAAAATTAATTAATTTATTAAGGGATAAAAAAAAAGAAAGTGTAAAAAGATATAAGTAAATATACTTTTTTTTTTAATTTAATTTTGTTCATTTGACTACTTATTTTTATCTTCAAGTAAGTAAAACAGTAACAAGTAGATTGCTTAGATAACGTAAATACAATTGTAAGGGGCTGCCTTTATATTTAGAAATTCTCAAACAAAAATAAGTACTTAAATGAACAGCTGATAAACGTGATAAATCATGGAGAAAAAGAAATAATTTATATTAATTAGCTTAGCACTCAGTTTTGAGTGCATTTTGCTTCCATAAAATATTCTATAAACATGGGTCTCCAATGCGATAGCCAGCCCACTAATTGTCCATTTTTATTTTATTTAAAATTTTCACAACAACGAAAAACACTGCAATAAAATGAGAAGGCTGCGCCGATAATTTTTCTAATTTAACGCTAAGCCGCTCTGTTTTCTTAAGGAAAACATATGAAATGTAATGGCCCCCAGAAAGGGAAAATCAAAGGTCTTATTACTTAAGGTTTGTGGATCCGTAAGTAGACCCTGGACGCGACTAAGTTACCTCAGCCGACGACAAAATCCACGTTACAAATGTTTTAAGTTTTCATGCGAAATATTATGAGTGGCACTTTTTCGCACGTAATTTACAACAAACACATGAAGATTATAACAAACGTACATGTAAAATATTTTCCATGAAATAATGACTGTTGTCCAACATTTTTCACTAATTTGAACACAATACCAGGCTTTTAGATGGAATGAATTTACATTTTTTTTAATAATATAGTAGCGGAAATCACTCTTGGTAGCATATTTGCACCTCTAGGATATAAACTATCATTTTCTGCTACAAAGAATGAGTGTCGTCTTCAAACATTAACAATGTACTTTTAATATTGTTCTTAATTTATTATTTATATACATACATTTGAAATTATATACAAAAAATAAATGAACAAATGAATAAATGAATAAACGTACTCACACAAACCAACGTTGTTTATTTTTCTTGTTGAAGTAATAGATGCGTTCGACTACCCAATAGTTTTTACTATTATTCACTGGTTTTATTAAAAAAGTGAATAAACTAGCCTACTATTAGACATGCAAAAAAAGAGATGACATAAGAGAAGAGAGACGGGCAGACGAATAGACTAAATAAAATAAAGGGAAAAACGTTTGAGTTTGCCTTTCGATAATTTCCTGCTTAATAGACTCGAAATTTATACATTTTCTGGGTAATACAGTATAATTCGCTTATAGTTCTCATAATTCGGTTATAGCCTCAGTCGCAGACGAACTGGAGGACTATAGCTTGATTTTAATATAAGCCAATTTTTGGCTTACATGTGAATTTCCATATAACTATTTCTTTTGTCAATATAAAAATAAAACTTTCGTTTAGAAATTACTGCTTACTCAAACTGAAATTCACGTTCTAAAAATTTCCAGGCAACTAACTTTCCGTTTCGTAGTACGCAGCTGAAAAGAAAAATCAACACAAATTTTGTTTATTACGGGGGTGTGATATCAATTACTGGAGATTTTTTTCCGTCAACTAAAACAAAAATTAATGTTCAGACAATTGTTTGCTTACGCAATTTTTGATATTTTGTTTTTGTGTGGTGTGATTAATTTACTATGTTTTGCACGTTATAATTGATAAATTTAAGTGAATTTGCGTGAATGAAAACAAATTTCTCTACACAAGTATTTTTCCGTGTAAAAATAAATGCAAAATTTCGAACCTGAAATTCAGGTAGAACTGCATACTACGCTTTACACAATAAAAAATTTCAAACAAATGTTTGTCTGAAATAAAATTTCATTTTCAGTAAATGTTCTTTACTGAATCAGTAAAATTTTTTCACTTTTATTTAATATTGAAACACCGGATCGTTATCGGCGATATTTTACTGTGACACGACGATAATTAAAAAAAAATTGTTTAGACTTTTTTTAACAAATTATTTATTTTTTGTTAATTTTACCATGAAATAAATTCATTTCGTTATTTCTTAAATCTTATTAATATCAATTTTAAAAATTAATATATTACGCTGTCATTTTGTAAAAAAATAATAAATTGTTTTTTATTTTTACCATGAATTCAAATTCAATTCTTTATATTTTAAATCTTATTCCCAGCAAAAAAAGACACTCCAAAGAAGCCATGAAAATGTAGAATTCGCGATCCGGAAGTATTGAAAATTTGGATAATTTCTAATTAGTTTTACATGTCCTTGTCATTGCAAGAAGTTTTCTTTTTCGATTCCCAATCACCGAATGGGAAGCGATGTTAGGAAAAATGTCTTTTTCGGTGTTCTATAATGATTTTTCCTCAAGGATAAAGAATGAAAAATTACCCAATTCCACTGTGTTTTCATGTAAATTTAAGTGAATAAATATAAGCTTTTAGAAGACTTTTAATAATTAAGGTATTAAGTTATTTAGAAATATATTAGTTGATAAATGTCCTTGTATTTTTGTAGAGTATTTCAACCCGCTAGATTGCGGCTGAAGTGAAGTCTTTTGATCCCTTTGTTTAAGAAAAGGGATAACAGCATCTATGCGAACTAAGTGCTTTTGGCAATATTTTGGATGTTTTAAAACTAAAAATTTTTATTTATTTTTTATTGTTTTAGTGCTTTTTTAAGCCGCTTTTACCCGAAAATTATGCTCTTTAAGTGTCGTTTTTAAATTTTATTGTGCTTTTATACAAAAAAGAGTGATAGGGTTAAAGATTCCAAGTGGTCATTCGAAATGAAAAATGATAAGAGAAACCTAAAGGTTATTTTCAAATAACTGTTCAATGATACCCATTTTAAAATAGTTCGTCGAATTCTTATTTTTTTCGTTTTCACACAATGGCAATTGTTGGCCGCCATATTGAATTTTGTCTACTGTCATATCTTTAGTGACACTCGCAGGATTAAAGTAAATCGATATTTTGTAATGCATATTGTCCATGTTTGGTAGCACATATATTTGTGAACAGTTTTTTTTCACAAATGAAGATGAATAAAACTGCACAGCGAACCAGATTAACTGAAGAGCATCGATATTAAAAATTACATCAGGCAAAAATTTAGCTCCAGACTTTGATGAATTGAAAAATGATAATCAGTGCATTATATACAGCAAAAAATAATTTATATTCTTTTTATTAAAAAATATATTTCTATACATTTTTTGTTTGTTTTCTTTGTGAATTATTTATATTCAATTTCAACTCAAAATTTGAATTTTAAGTAAATGCGGCCCGCAAGAGGATTTGGACTGTAATTTTCGAAGAATTTGGCCCTCACGCTGATATGAGTTTGACATGCCTGATATTAAGGATCTATTGTTGCTAATATTTTAAGTTTTTTGAAATGTTCTATTGTAGAAAATTGTATTCTATTCATAAACTCGGTAGATAGTCTTAGAAAAATTTAAAAGTCGTATATTGCTTTGTATTGGAAATATGAAAACTCTTTTATCCGTATTTTTGATTTATGAAAAAACAAAACATATTTGTTGAATAGTCAAACAAAGAATGAATTTAAAATTAAATAAAATTCAAACTACAAAACATAGATAAATACCAAGGTAGATTGAACAGGTACCACTACAAGAACAGCAGTTTTAGTAAATTTGAGAGTGTGTGCGTCACACAGACAATAGATTTTGACACATGTCTGGGATTTTTCTATCAACAACGGGCATGTGTTAGTAAATTTGAGAGAGCTTATGAATGGGTGCGACTCACAGATAATGGATTTGACATATTTCTGGGGTATTTGTACCAACAAAATACATGTGTTTTTTGGTGTTGTATTAGTTATGGTGGTACCTGTAATGAAAAAAAAAATAAATAATAATAATAATATATATATATATATATATATATATATATATATATATACATATATATATATATATATATATATATATATATATATATATATATATATATATACATATATATATATATATATATATATATATATATATATATATATATATATATATATATATATATATATATATATATATATATATATATATATATATATATATATATATATATATATATATATATATATATATATATATATATATATATATATATATATATATATATATATATATATATATATATATATATATATATATATATATATATATATATATATATATATATATATATATATATATATATATATATATATATATATATATATATATATATATATATATATATATATATATATATATATATATATATATATATATATATATATATATATATATATATATATATATATATATATATATATATATATATATATATATATATATATATATATATATATATATATATATATATATATATATATATATATATATATATATATATATATATATATATATATATATATATATGGCTTCTTTACCTGCTGAAGGTAAAGCAATATATTTTGCTGCTGTGCTACTCCAATCAACTACAAGCAAAGCCTGAATATGACTTTCTGTTGGTATCATCGCTACCCAAATCTGCGTCTACATATCCTACTGTTGGTTTGCCAGTTTTCTCAAATTTAATTTAAAGTCAATTGTCTTCTTTAGGCATCGCAGCACATGCTTTACGGCCGTTAGGTGTTCAACATGTTCAATATTACGCTGTGCAAGCTTACTCACTGAATGCAGAATATCTGGCCGGGTTAATATTGCGAGGTACATTAATGCACCAATGGCTAATTGATAATTAGTAGCATCAACTTTTCTGCACTCACTAGTGTTACATTACATTCTGCAAGTATGATTTTTTTTGCAGTCTGCACTTGAAATTCTGTTCGAAATATAAAAAAAAATTACCTGAAAGTTACAGCCCTCAATATTAATCTTAAGTACTTTCCCAAAGCGTGGGAAGATTTTCCATACAAAATACACGTAAAAATAATGTGTTTTTATTAAAAAGTCTAATACTCACCCGTAATTTATGCTATTACATTTTACTTGACTTTGATTTACTCGGCATAAAACGGGCTTCAAAAATGCATTTGGCGACAAAAGTGTATCTTGTAATGGTAATTGAAGTTAATTTTTTGCCAAAAATTCTTGTTTTTTTAGTTGTTATCTTCAATATAATCAATTGCATCAAAAAATAAAAATAAATGTGAATGCCTAATTTGTTGAGAGTTTAATTTCCTTCAAATTGCTTAGATTAATTATTCTTGAGATATTAAACTTTAACTTATGGGTAGTATAAAATGTTTACGTTTATACTAGTCATAAGTTAAAGTCTAATATCTCAAGATATATATTTTTTTAAAGCAATTTGGTTCATATAACATTTCATGTAATTTCAGAAAATGCAGAAAAATCAATTTTGATTTTTGGAAAGATAAAGTCCCTTTTTCCCGTGGAACATCAAATATTAAGATTAATATATTAAGCTTGTTTTTCTTTGAGGTTTAAATGTTTTCTGCTCGTCAATTAATTTTTGAATAATAATTTCTGAAACACAATTAGACATTTATTGGGAATTTCAAATATTTTATTTGTATCATTCTTCTGTCAATTCTATTTAAAGGAGCTCGAGTATCAATGCATAATAGCATTGATAACATAGATAGCAAGGTCTCGTACTGGCAATAAAATAATGTCAACTCGCTTAACACATACGAGTACTGTGCATTCAACTTACGTGGGCGAGAATATTTTTCTCATTTCAACACACTTCCACAGAAAAAAACGTTAATTCGTATTCTATTTCTGAATTCATAAATTCAAACATTTATTTTACGGAAATGGGACCTATCACAAAATTCGTAAAATTAAACACTAAAATGCGTAAATATTTAATAAGAAAAAAAAACGCATGTTTTTCTATCAGCATTTTGTATTGGAATATTTAAAAACCAAAAAAAATAAAATTTAAAAACAAATTCAAACACATATGTGTTAAAATAAAAACCTATGATAATTTTTTCTGTGTAAAAGAGCATACATTTTGCATTTTATTATCCTTTAATTTGCACTTTTTCCACACGGACTATATATACTCTTAGCTTTAATTATTTTTTTACACTGTTTAAAAAAAATTTTGTTTTTCTTTTCATTGTATGTATTTTTAAAATATTTATTTAATTTTTTTGACATTTGTATGTTGAAATTTATCGATGTTTTGAACTAATTTTTCATTCAGCAGTATTGCATTTTTGTTGGATAAAAAATGTTTGGTACCAAATAGAAAAAATTTAAAAAAATGTTTAGCAAATCCATATTTTTGAGTTTGAATGTATTAAAAAGCATTCTAAATTCATATTTTCAATAATTAATACAAAAATAATTGTACAAACTTCTGAAAATTCATGTATAAAAAATATTAATGATTTATAATACTTCTTATTGCAACCAAGTGCGGTTTTAGTGCTGTGGAGAAATTTTCATTTTAAACTAATACTAATACAAAATATTCTACCAATACATTCTAATAATCCAACCTAAATCAGAGCGCTAAGCGTCGCGTAAGCAACAGGGTACGTATTTACAATACAATGTCAGTAATTATATTGTTGTAAAATGTACTGTAAATACGTACCCTGTTGCTTACGCGACGCTCAACGTTCTGATTTAGGTTGGACTGTAAGACTTAGGCTTATGACTTAGGTTTTTGAAGTTTTAGTTTGGGGTCTATATACCCTATGATATTAGTACCAAGACTCAAAAGTGGCATAAATACATAATTAGAGTTTAATGTTTAGTGACATGAAAGCTTGTTAAAAATACATTATCAAAAGTAATTGGATATAAGACTTAATGAAATTAATATCAAAATGTTGTAAAATGTTTGTTTTACATAAATTCTGGTGTTATTTTTATTTAAAAGAAAGTCAAGAAATAAAAAAAAAAACTCAACCTTAATTCAACAACCTGCTCAAATCTTATCTTAAGTTGTGTAAAAAAATATCAAACATTAATTTTTTTCTCAAAAATTCAATATAAATGTCAGTTATGTGTTTGTAATTGTAAAAAAGATAACTATATTTAAAAGAACAATATCAGACGGTATCAACCTGATCACGTTCAATTTAAATGAAAATTATTGTAAATAAACATTGTATATCAATTTTTTATTTACTTATTTTTTCATTTTGTTTAATTTTACTGATATTTGCCCTCATTTCATAAATAAATAAATAATATTTCTATAAAATTTTTATTGATTTGTGTTGCATATATGTATACACATATCTACATAAATACATACATACATACATACGTGAATAAAAAGTGAAATTGAAAAATAAATATTTTTCATATTGTGCGCATAGTTACTTACGAATAATGTTTATCTTGGGCTTTAAATTACTTTTTATTTAAACAAATTATCAATATTTACATAAAATTATGATTACACACATATTTAAAAATATCTGTTTATGTGTTTATTACAAAAATATGTTAAGAACATTGATATCAATATTATTAAATTATATTCTAGCTATTTTATATTATCACACAGTATTTTTTGTGCCATACACATCAGGTTTCCTTGAGATTAAGTTAAAAAAATATATTATTTTGTGCTTAAAAAATAGAGTGGAAATTTAAAAGCAAGTTATATGATTATATGTAACGAGCGGCCAAAAATAGAAAGAGTTATCATAAAGCCATGAAATTTTTCACACATATTTTAATTGATATAATATAAACAGACCAAAAAACTTGGTAAAGAAATAGCAAATAAAAACAGGTTTTCAACCTAAGTAAAAGCAACAAAAATATTTTACATGAGATCATGGCATATATGTATATCTATACTTTGACATATCTTAAAAGGAATCTGTTATTTTTTTGCACATATATGTGATACACATGGTTTTAGTTGTTACTATAGCTAACATTTTGCTTTATTTAGAGTCGACGCTTTAGAGCTTTGTGGTTTGTTTGACGTTTTAGAGTAGACAATGTCATTAAAAAAGTGTTGACGTTTTGGGATGTTGACGAAATGGGGTGTTGACGTTATCCCGAGCGCACTGTATTACTTTATCTTACATTACTTCTGTTAGGTCTACTACTTTAATCGTATATGGGCTCGATTAAATTAATAAATAAATGAAATGAAAAAAAGAATGAAAAAAAATCTTTCTAATTTCCAACAACATTTATATTAGTAAAATAGCATATATTTTCTTATTTTTGTTGTATGGCCAATGTAAATTTGCATTTTGTATATATTGAAATGAGCTAATAAGGCCTAAAGATTCATAATGCAAATAAAACAAATTATATTATTTAATTTTTCCCGACGTTTCGTCAATTATTTGTTGACTTTATCAAGGGATGGGAAATCTATTTTGTTATATACTGTTATCATTGCACTTTTTTCAATATAAAACTTATAATATTATTTTAATTTTCATTAATTATTGTTAAAACCCCAATTTAGGCGGATTTTGTTTATTTAATATTTCAAACTAAACATTTTTTTACAAAAAAAGTAAATAAAGAAATAACACAACTTAAAAAACTATATCACAGGTTTACTTTATTGCCACTTTGTAACTTATGCTGATGTTGTCCGTATCTTCTTTTAAATTCATCGTCTTTTCCCTCTTTTGTTGAATTCGCAAACTTTCTATGGTGTACCTTTTCTTTTCAATGTTTTCTTTATCTAAGATCTTGACTTCTTCAAAATCAGCTGTGTGGCCAGTATCCAGTATGTGTTGCGATAGTGCTGTTGAATGTTTGTTTTTCTCAATATCACTCTTGTGCTCTTTTATTCTCGTTTCTAAATGTTTTTGTGAAATTGTGTATCACTGAGATAGAGAGTTCTATAGAAGAAAATTTTCGCGGTATTAATTATCTGATTTTTAGGCTGATTTGAATTAAAATTCATGATTCTGCCCGATGCTGTATCTTTTTTATGCTAGTTCAGTACTAATTTGTTACTTCTCCTGTATATTCGAGTATCTAGGTACGCAATTGAAGAAACTGTTTCTATTTCCATAGTGAATTGTATTTTCGTGTGAAAGTTATTAAATAATTTAAAAATTTTATCTTTTTCGTCGTTTTTTACTATGGCTAATATGCCATCTACATACTTTGTTATGTATTTTAGTTTATTGTTTTCATTTTGTAACTTCTTTAGAGTTTCGTCTAATACGTTGTCCAGCACTATATCCGCAATAGTAGGTGATAGAGGGTTTCCCATTGCCATCCCGAAAATATGGTTGAAAATATAATTTTCATATACAAAATAATTGTTGTCATAAAGACAAAATTGAAGTATTTTTAAGAACATCGGCTTGTACATTTTTGTGTAGTTCTGAATGGTGGTTCATTTTTCCATTATTATGTTTATGGCTTTACTTACTGGAATATTAGTAAAAAGGGATATGACATAGATTTCCCATCCCTTGATAAAGTCAACAAATAATTGACGAAACGTCGAGAAAAATTATATAAAATAATTTGTTTTATTTGCATTATGAAACTTTAGGCCTTATTAGCTCATTTCAAAATATACAAAATAGGATATATTTTTTTCTATTTTAACTTAGAAATGAGATATTTTATCGCGGTAAAAAGTACCCTAAGTTTGATTCAGGACTCTAAATTACCTCGATACCAAATTTCATGAAAACCCATTCAGCGGCTTTTGGGTGAAGCGTGTTCGTACAGACAGACAGACAGACAGACAAAAATTCAAAAATTTGGCGGTTTGGACGTTTAACGTCCAAATTTCGTTCAATTCCGATCAAGGAAACGAAAATGGCCTTTTTCAAACAAGTAAAAAAGGAGCAAAATAATCCCGGGTTTTCGGTATTCGGGATTTCGGGACTGGCATCTCTAGTACAGACGAAGCGATTTAAGTCCGAACATATATCTGAAGTGCTCATAATTTTCACTTTAGGTATACATTAGTGTTGTCAATTATTCGGGTTTTATAGTCGTTCGATTAATATTTCATAATTTTTTCTTGTTCGAACAGCCGAATAGCTTAAAACTTTTATTCGAATATTCGAATAAATAACGAACTAAAATTTTTATTCGAATAACCACTTTAAAACCACGATTTTAAATATATTCTATCAATACCCTGCGATAAACGTTATACCAATTCTCTTGAACGTACTTGCCCAATGACTGGTAAAATGGGAATGGTACAAAATGTTTCTGAGTCGTGACCGGTGAAAAGAGATCATATAGCGAAAATTTTACAAAATGCCCTCACTGTACAAGCAGATTTTTTTCCAAATCAAAAACACTTGTTCAAAGTATAGTAATTTAAGTAGTATTAAAGAAACCAACACAGGACAAGTGCCTTAAAGGTGGAGGTACATAGTACGCGTTAACGCGGCTACGCGTTTGGTACATTTCCAACTTTATACGCTTAAAAAGCGGCAAGTTAAACATCACGCGTTAGAGAATTTATTTTTTAATACAATTTCAAGACCTTGCTCGTTGGTTTTTTGTTTTTTTACATTTTATGTTTCTTTTCAATGTTCTAATTCAATTTGTTTTGAAAGTTTAAAAAAATATATTTTTAACCCATTTAAAGCCAAACCGAAACGACAAGTAAAACTTTTAAAAATTCTTTATTTATATAAAATTAAGAGTACAAAAAAATAGGAAAAGGAAAAAAAAGTTGAAAAAAATTTTTTTTTAGGATATAAAAGGGGTGTACCCAAATTGGTACAGTGGCCACTTATGAGTGAACTTTTGAAAAGCACCCTTTGTCAATACAAAGTGTTTTTTTGCATTTTTTGCAACTCCACCGGCTTCTGTTGTGGCAGATGACACAACGTACACGATTTGGAAGCTTTTCGGGAACGTGATCGGCGCCGTCTAACTGTAAGCCTTCAATATTTGATGACGAAGGACGAGCAGCAGCGCGTTTTTTTGGTGATTGCTTTAGGTAAAATCTTGCTATAGTCCGTCGAAATAGTAACTGGTCCATGCTGTTTTCCTTACTACATACATGCAAGCGCCAAGCATTGGACATAGCCATATCTATCATGTAGGTAAATAAACTCCACCACCATTTTTTGCCATGAATGCCGATTCTGTATAATGATATGGATTGATCCATTTCATCAACTCCGCCCATGCCCTTGTTGTAATTTTGAAACATGTATGGGATCTGCATATCAGTTTTTTGCTTTTTTTGGGAACACCATCTTTTAACAAATCCTTCTGGTTCATAAGAATCATGATTGGTAGCCATTGTGCAAATACTGTTATCCTTCCAGCGGACCAATAATATCTCATTATTTTTATCAAACCTATAATCAAACTCTGCTCTTGGTTTTTTCATCATCTCCTTTACATTTGTCAGGGGACATTTCTTAGTCCGATTATCTCTTATTGTTCCTGTAGCACGGTAACCTAAATTACGTAAATCATTTAGCAAGTCACAACTCGTAAAAAAGTTATCGAAATAGACTTTGTGATTGGCGGGGTTCGTCGATAATTTATCAAGCAGCATTTTGACAACTCTACTACCCAATGGCTCAGAAACAGAGTTAGTTGATCTGCCACAGTAAATATCAAAAGAGTAGCAGTATCCAGAGGAACTTGCTGCGACCCAATTTTTATAACCAAAACGAACTGGTTTACCTCTAATAAACTGCTTTGCTGAATGACGACCATAATACTTAACCATAGATAATATGTTGTCTGAATTTATAAAACAGTTTGTCTAAAAATACTTACAAATTCTAAACAAAATAGTTTACTAAATCACACAAAAATATATTCTGGATTTTTTGTAATATATCAAACAAACTTTATGTCTGAGCCAGTAAAAACATTTTTTTTAATATTTACAAATTTTAAATAATATCATAATCATCCATTAAGCATTTATGAAGTTTCACTTTGTTAAATATGTTCAACTCTGCATGCTTATCTAAAGACTCTAAGAAAATTAATGAGAATTACAGCAACAACATTAACGAATTGATTCAAACAGATATCTTCACTAACCACACCTGTTACAATCGCGTTCATTTTGCTATCATTGATGTTGTTATTTGTGTTTATGTCGCCATCGGGGTTGTTTGTTACGACACAGAAAACTAGTTTTTGTTGTTGTTTTTGGTGTTTGCGCCCTAAATAAAAGTTAAACAAAAAAATCACTCATTCAGTAAAGACCATTTACTAAAAATTAAATCTTATTTTAGATAAACTATTGTATGAAAATGTTTTGGTGAAAAAGCAAATAGCTCTTAAAATAACAAAAAGCCTATAAATTTAAAAATTTCGGTAAACCTTTTCGTTCCATAGAACTTGAAGCCGCTGAATGCGATTTTGCACTTCAATTTTTTTTATCGGCTCTAGCTTTGGAGATGTAAAATGTTATGTCAAAATTTAAGGTACTTGCCCTATTCGGTGTAAAAGAAAAACAAAATTATCTTTAAGCCGAGCGAACATTGCTTTAAAATCTGCCCATTGATTTCGTAGGAGTTTGAGCCGAAAATTAAAAATTTTATAAAAAATTTTTTAGTGTAATTGAATAATGGGCTATTTCTAGAACCCAAACAATCGAATTAAATGAACAATTTGTAGAAAAGCACTCTCATTTTGAGTGGTTTCCATACAAATTTTGTACTCAAGTCGATTGTTTGGGTTCTAGATACACGACATAAAATTTAGCCGCAATCCGGCACGGGACGGCATAGTCCCAGGGGTGAAATTCGTGAGGGGCGAGAAAACATTTTCCACTTTAAGAAATAACGGACACCCTAGTGTACATATATTCAGGTATGTGATGGAAACGATCGTTTTCAAAATGACTTCAATATGATTGTTTTGAAAAGGTGTGATGAATTTCGACCGATTTTGACAATTAGTTTCGAGCAAAACTCAAACTACTGACTTTTAAAAAGTGCCCAAGAAGATAAAATATAATCAATATAATACAACTGTGAAAATAAATAAGATTGAAAAAACTATTAAAAACAAATTTGGAAATTATTGACAAAACGATTATAACAAACACATCACACCTTTTATCGTTTTCAAATCGTTTTTGTGTCTAAATCGGTTTTCATCACATCCTTGATTATAATAATTTACTAGCAGTAACTGAAAACATACCACAATGATTAAAATCAACGTAGATGGTCGTTAATTATTATGCCCCCATTACTTACACAGCATTATCGAAAAAGTATCAATGATTATAAAATAAATTCAATTAAGAGCCCCCATTACTTACACAGCATTATCCAAAAAGTATCAATGATTATAAAATAAATTCAATTAAGAGCGGAATGCTGCTTGAATCAAAAAATTCGTACATTATCTGTCAGCTTCAAGATAATCGCAACAAACTTCAGGAAAGAAAAAAAAATAAAAATTTAAATCTTAAAAATGACAACACCTTCTACGGCAGCATCCAGTCATAATTTCAATTCCGAAACAGCTACAAATGAGACAGCGGCTTATACTCAACAGGAACAAGAACGCCATTTAATACAGCAGCAGCACTTAATACAAATTCAACAAGACTTGATTCAACAAAATATAATGACTACTTCTCCACTGCAACATTTAAATAATATTTTTGGTTTCAACTTAAACAATTCCCCACCAGTCACCACAATGCCAATGGCTGTTTCACCCATATTTCAGCATAATAATTTGCAACAATTGCTTGGGGGGGTTACATCTCAGCAACAACAACAACTGCAACAAATATATCAAGATTATTATAGCAAAATATTGCCGCGACAACACTACCACCAAGAGGATTTTTTTTTTAAAGACTTGACAGAACCCACCAACATTGAAACAACAATATTAAACATCGAAACACATTCACCAACAGTTAGCTCGAATTTAGTAAACAATGAAACATGCAGCAAATCCTCACAACCGATGCTAACAGTAACTGCGCCGTCATTAGCAAACTCCACAACAATATTGTCGCCTTTAGTGACGGTTAGTCTGAATCATCATTTCCATCATCAACAACATCATAATGACGGTAATATGGCTTCATTAGAGCGACAAGTTAATGAAACTTCACACGCTAACCAACAACAGGAACAACAACTACATATACATAAGCAAAGCAATAACAAATTGCTTAAAAATCGGACCACCTTAACATCAACTTTGGCATCAATGGTCACAGAAACTGCTGTAGCCCAAACAACGAATACAACTTTAGATCTACTAGATGCTGACATTAAAAATAGTGTTGGCAACTTATCAACGGCTTCTTTGACACATGTTAAAACAAAACCAACAGATAACTTTGGTAAGTAAATCTTATTATAAATAATAAAATCTAAAATATAAACAAATAAGTAAAAAATTAAAGTTAAAAATTTCTAATGAAGCAGAAGGACATGGTGAAAAGTAAATTTTTGTGTTTTTATTTTAAATGCATATTTATTCAAAAGACTTTTTAGTTTTAAACTTCATTCGAATTTTTTGTTGCGCAATTCCTACAGCAGATAAATTGGTTACAATATCTATAAAAATATTGGTACTTTTAATTAATTTTTTTTAAATATTACGAATGCTTCTTTGTGTATCATTACGAAAATAATAATAAATAAAAATGCCGGGAATTCCCGCTCCGAGCAAATGATTGAAAAATAAGGGTAATATACACATATTTTTTGCACTTTAGTTGATTGAGTTTTAAAAAATTTACTTAAAAGGAAAAGTAAATATAAGATGACAGAAATAAATTTTGCTTCTACATATAAAAATTCTGAAAGAAATTTAAATAAATATAAGAGTATGTAGCTCGATATGAAAATCAATATTAAAAACTAAACGATTTAAAGCCGAATATATTTCTGTTATGGTCATAATTTTTCCTTTGGGTATACATATTAATATCAAACTAAGTTTTTAATACTTTACTAGGGTATTCATTTTAATCGATTTTGCAGTTGTTCGATTAATCAATTAATCGAAGTTGAGGTTTTTAAATTACTCGAACAATCGAGTAAAACTTTTATTTCGTTCGAGTTATTCGAGTAAGTTTTACTGCTAAAAATTATTCGAGTTAATCGGAAAATTTTTGAATTGCTCGGTTTTTTGTAATTTTTGGGAACAAAAATAAAACAAATCAAGTTTTTTCGCGTTTTTATATACAGATTTTAATAATAACAACAAAAGAAAAAACAATATTTCTACATATGAGTAGTCCACTTGCAAACACCGCTAAGTTGAAAAAAAAATTCGCTAAAAGCCGCCATTTTATTTGTTGTTTGAAGTTTTAATCGATTTTTTACTAATTTCGATATATTAACATAGCGGTGTTTGCAAGTGGACTACTCATATACGAGTACTAGATCATAAATTGATCATTTAAAATTTGTTTTTTTACTATTCAATTGTTTCCCTTTGAGAAAATTTTTCGCCAGGAAATATTTACTCGAAATTGGCATAGCATTGTTGTTATAAATATTAACTTGTAACAACAAAGCTTTTATAGTTCCGAACATTTTCAATTCGCATGGAGAAGAGAACAGCAGAATTTATAAAATAATCGAACAAAATATGCTTCTTCTTTATTTCATAGATATTTTTCGATTGAACATTTCTAACAGAATAATCTTTCACTAAACGTAGATGCTGGAAAAAAATAGAAAAGCAAATTAAAAAACATTTCCTATTTATAGGATCGATTCTTTGTATATTCTAAATGCATAAATTAATATTTTATATGACAAAAGTAATTTGTTTGCTCTTTGATTTCACAAAATCAATTTTTTATTAAATTCAGGCGATAGATTACATTCGATATTTTAATACGAAAAATCTAGTTAACTAGTTGCTCTCGAAATATCTTCTTTATTTCAAATGATAGTTATACGTATTTCCGAATTTTTTGTACAATATATTTGAAGTTTGTTCCTTTCTCCCAATTATTGTTACTGCATAATTTACTTAATTCGTTGAGAATTCTTGCAGAATTCTTTAATATTGTCTGTATAATAATTTATCTCCTGTCCTATTTATTAAGTGAATCATTTCAGATTATTTCGATCGTTTTGAAATTTATCGTTTAAAATTGCTAAATTGATATCTTGCTTTACTATTTACTATTTTAACTACTTTAATCTTATATGACTGGATCAATTTCATAAATGAAGTTGAAAGAAACTTTCATCATATAGAAACCTAGTAACAAATATTACAAACTAGCAATGCACTTAAGAATTCTCCCGAAATGATATTTTTAATTCTTTTCGGTGGCTGTAGGTCGTAGTTCTGTTAGCAAAACATTTTTTTCAAAATTAAAATAATTTTTGAATTTAAATCGATGTTGACTTTGCGAGCTTTATTAATATTACTTTCTGTATAATATGAAATCTTCTAAAATATCAATATCTTCTAAAATATCAATATTTAACGTTTTCACTTGCGTCTAATGTATCGATTTTATTATCAAAAATGTGGTTATAAAGCTGTTTTGCATACAAAGCTATAGAAATTGTTCAAACATTTAGGAATAGATTGATCGCGATTGAAAATTTAGCAGAATTCCTGGGAACTCCCGTGAAAAAATGTACTCAGGACATACCTGATGGATATAAACTTTTTTTGCCCACAATGCTCTCCTTAGTATAAAAAAAGTTATTTGTGAATACAAAATGTATATTCAAAGCTAAAATAACAAAAAAGAAGAGGATAATTCTAGATTCCTCGCGATGAAACTCAGTTATACTGACACAAACTACAACTAAAATAAAAATCAAATGACAGGAATTTTTGTGCTGATTAAGAATCTGTGAAAACATTTTATCATTTCGATTTCGAGAAATACCAATATTCGAGAAATACCAAAAAAGTGCTTATTTAACCTAAAAATAAATATTACTACTAATTGTGACGCGGTGTAAAAATTCTAACGAGTTTTAATTCCTTAATACCAATTTAATGGGCAATGAAAAGTCAGTTTATTTTTGAGTGTTTAGTAGTGTTAACAATGTTTTTATTTTTTGGTTTTCACCACTCTTTAAGAAGTTAATTGTAAAATAAATTGTCATCGCTTGCGCAAATGAGCGTTTATATTTCTGCTTTATATTCTGTTATTTTATGTTCAAATATCGACATTTTATATATCGACGACCTGTATTCAAAATCACAACTTTTCAGGAGAGCTTAAAAACTGTTTATTTCGTTCATTGATATGTTATTTTAAAATCTTTGTTCTGTAATACATTTTAAAATCCAGGACTCATGTTGTGTGTATTTTATGTTTAAAATTTTGCATTATTGCCAATTTTGCATTATTGACAATTTTATGAAAAGATAGACGGTTTTGTTGTTCGAAAATACTCAAAACGTTATAAGATAGAAGATTTTGTACATTTATATGAGTTCTACCTTGGTGTAATAATCAATTGTACCTTAGAATAACAATTCTGCCTTAGATTAACAATAGAATTGCTTCAAGTACTGACCCAATTTTAAATATCATACTGACCCAATTTTAAATATCCAACTCATACTCGGAATGCTAAGATTACTTAAAAAGCAGATGCATTTTTGCAATATTCGGGATAGAAGCAACTTTTGGAAAGTTTTTAGTTTACACGATTATTAACAAGTTTTTGTGCCATTTTCACGGTTGTTTTCGAATTTTTATCATTCCTTACAGTTTTAGGGATTGTTAATCAAAATTATGGCTTTTTTAAAGTTTTGAAAAATTTTCGCAAATTTTCGCGATAGGCGTATTTTTTCCGAGATATTCTTAAATTTTTTGGCGCATTTAATCAATCGTAACATTGTAATCTTCCATATATAAGCAAGTTTTTGCGAATTTTCGTACTTTTCAAGATGTTTCGCGAGGTCTTGACATTCCTTACAGTTTGAGCAAGTTTTAGTCATACGAGATTATAACAAAAATCAGATACTTTCAATTTAAATTGAGTTTGTTTAAATAATGTTTTATGAGATAGAGGATTTTGCCTTTGTAAAAAGTTAACTGCGTAAGATAGAGAAATAAAAAAATTACGTTAAAATCGCAAAAATAAATATTTTTACTCTTTAATTTTTACCATAGATGCGGCTTATTTTACGCAATACTTTGCCATCAAAAAGTGATTTTCCTCAAAATCGAATATAGAGGATTTTGAATATAGGCCGTCGATATGATTATTTTATATTCGAATATTTTTATTCAGTTTGGAATACTGATATTTTGTCAGTTGTTCTTTTGTTGGTTGTTGTGTCCCTGCTTCGAAAGCGCTTTCAAAAGACATGATTTTTGGTCGTGATGTCCTACTTGCTCTGTTTTTTTTTACATGAAACTGCATTTCTTTCAAAGCATAAAAAATGCGGTAAAATCATGCCTCTTCGCTTTATTGCGTCATTGTATTCTTTTTATAAATGGTTCCCAGTAAAAAATTTTCATGTTTTTTGAAGCACTAAAGAATAATAATAAAAAATAATTAATAATTAATTAATTAATTAATAATTAATAAAAATAAATAAAGTAACGAAATAAGAAAAATTCAAAATGGCGTTAACGACGACAATCCGCACAGAAAAAAAATAATTTTTCACTTCAAATACCAAATTCCCTGAACCAAATGTAAATTTGTTCAATTTAGGTCCTATAAAGAAATTTGTAAATTCAAATGCAAAAATTTGTAATAATTTGTTTGAAACAAATTCTGATTTTTTCAATAAACAAATTGTTTCAATCAAACAATTTTTTAGAGAAATATAAAAAATAAATCAAAGAATTTCATAATTTTATCAGGTTGCCAACATTGGCGGTAGGTTAATGAAATGAAATAATAAGTCAAACAAAATTATTTATTAAACTAAATAGAGACAATAATAAAGATTTAAAATCAGTTTCAAAAACATGTTTGTTAAAAAAAAGCTATCATAATGTTTTCTGTGCACATCGAACCATTTTTTTTCACATATTTTCAGTTTTAGTGCTAAAAATGTTGTTGATATTCAGCGCTTCAAAAGCACTTTTGTGAGCGAAAATGTAGTATTCCAAACCGGGAACTCGCCATACAAAAATCAGCAGCAGGATTGTCAGCGCTACTTTTATTCTATAATAGTAGAAACCTGCTTTATTGGAAGAATTGTTGCTTCGTTTTATGAATGCATCTCTTCCATGCAACAAGTGATATTAAGTTATTTTGTGGTCAAAAATAAATTAAAACACCTCTGACTTCCTTTTGCGCATAATCGGAGGCGATTCAAAACATCTCATCTGGCAAGCATGACAGTGTTTCTCTGTTTTCAGGAACCCATTTTTGTTTGCTGGGAATTTATTAAATTACGCAGAAAAATTATGATAGGTTTTTTTTACAAACATGCTTTGAAATTTTTATTTGAAATGATTTAAAATTTTTATTATTGTCTCTGTTTTGTTTGATAAATAATTTTGTTTGACTTATTATTTCATTTAATTTTTGCTGTCGGCAACGTTGGCAACATGATAAAATTATGAAATTATTTGATTTTTTTTAAATCTGTAAAACATTTTTTGATTCGAATATTTGTAAAAATTTTTTGCAATTTTAAGCATTTTTGTATTATTTTTTGCATTTCAATTTACAAATTTCTTTGTAGGACCTAAATTGAAAAAATTTATATATGATTCAGGGAATTTGGTGTATGAATTGAAAAATTGCTTTTTTTCTGTGTAACTATTATATTTTTATTTTCCTTTCATATAAACGGTTTTCCTATTTACCTTTGAAGTTTTTATATAACGAAAACATTGTCTGCAATATCCATGATTACACGCTGTTACAAAATCGGAGTTATCGATGAAAACGATTTTTTTGTACTTCACGGACAAAAAAATTTTTCACTACGTTTTTCTGCACCGATTTAAAATTTTTAAATGGTGTCAAATAGAGGAGGACTTAAGCTTTTTGTGTATATTTAAAAGATTTTATTTTGACTTATACATCATAGAAATATCAGCAAAAGAAATATATATTTTTTTATATTTTTCCGATTTTTTTAAATTTTGCATATTTTTTTGCAGCACTTTGCTTGAGAATTTATTTTTTTTCTTAAAAAGTGTGTCTTATAACGATTACAATAAGGCCTAAATTATTCAAATCGGTTGGGAATTGGAAGAGTTAATTAATCTAGGATCAAGTTCATTTAATTCAATTTTTCAATTAAATTATTTTTATTGAGAAAGGAATTTTCAGACAGAATTTTTCCATACAAAATTAGTCTTGATCGAAAATATTCTTTTAACTATCCAGCAAAAACTTTGTAATTTTTCTAATCAGTAGTACTTTATTAATGGGTTACAAAGTAATGAGTGGTACTTATATATCTTATTACTATGCTTCAAAAATTAGAACTACTACTTAGTTTTTTATAAAATTAGTACGTATTTTTATCATTTTCTGAAAGTAGTTACAATTTGTTGATATGTATTAATACAATAAGTAGACAACCCCACTTTTTAAGCCAGCATGTGCTTCTATATGAGAATAAATTTTTGTCGTTTAAACTTATAAGTCAACAATAGCTGAGTGGGTGAAGTACTTGTCTTCATATCTGAACGAGCAGGGGTTCGTATCCCAGCTGGGTCAAAAAATAAAATAAAATTTAAAAAATATAAATAAAACATGTCTATAAAATTGTTTTTTAATTTTAATTAATAATAACTAGTTAATTGTTGTGACAATGTAAATACATTTGTAAAGGGTAACCCTTATTTTTGGACTTCTCAAACAAAAATAATTAGTTATCGAGTTAAATTGTAAGTAGTTACGACTTAAATCCTCATATCAGCGTTATCAACTCAGTGCTTTTCGCACCGTTTTTAGTGCTTTTTCAACTTTTCGACGCGAAAAATTTTGGAGTTAGTGCTCGGTGCTTTTTTAGTCTAACTTTTGGTGCTTTTATTTTTTGACGGTGGCACTAAACCCAAAATTCCAAAATTTATTTCTTTATCTAAAAAATGTTTTCAAGTGTAAAATTCTTTGCTAATAGGCAATTCACACTATCGTGTTTAGTGCAATTTTAAGTGCTTACGAGCGAAACAAGTTAATTTTTAGATATTTTCCCATATTGTCAAAACTGTCAAAAATATACGTGTTTCAAAATTAAACTCATTCAAAACCCAGTAAAAGGCAGGGTTTCAAGTAGTTCTTGATGTATGTTCAGTTGATTTTTTGATTTTAGTGCTTATTGCACACGGCTTGTAATGGCGTAAAATATGTAAACAAAGTCGAAATTAAAAAAGGTTGTTTCATTTCTATAACAACAAACAGCGTATTCTGAAAATTATGATTTGTCTTAGCTGAAAAGTATTAAAAACCTCGTATTGTTTCAAGTTATCAATTCAAATGGAAAAATGTATATACACATGAAAAATGCTAATTAATAACTTTGCAAAAATATTAATATTTAGGACACGAAAAAAATTTTTAGCTGCCGGTTTGCTACCACCTTTTATGAATTCGTCATGCTTTAAATAGAAAGTTTATAATATTCTAGTCCGAACAACTTTGTTTATAGTGCATTTACATCTACGCCATAAACAGGTTATAAGTTGTTTATGGTGATAAACTAGTTTGAGAAACTTATTTATCCATAAAAATCATAAGAAAGTTTGTAACTAGCTTTTGAGATAAACTAGTTACAAACAACCCGCTTTTGTTAATGCAATTCTATTTTTGTACATTTTTCTGGCAGCGCTAGTCATATTTGAAAGTCTTCCCATAGTATAATAAAACCAGGTAAGCTCATAATGGGCGCTGTTCGTTTATTTCGCGTTTGTTAACTGTCAAGCTCCCTATTATATTTTTTTAATATTGAAGACTTAAGACAGCTGTTTAATGAATTGTCAAAGATAAACAACTATACTGTCTAAAATGCTGATGTAAACGGTATAGTTTATGAAAGTAGTTTATGATCATAAACTAGTTTGAAAATTATAGATGTAAATGCACTATTAGTTCCTTAAAATATTTGCCGAAACACCTTAAACTATAGCAGTGTGAATATAGTATAATGCAACTATTTCTTGAACACGTTTTTTGCAGTCTTGCAGAAGAATGAAAAAAATTGATTCCAGCAATCAGTGGTGCCTCATCTTTTGTCTTTTTTCTCGAACCCCACTCAAACAAATATTTGTACATATTTCGTTTGCTTGACACTTCAGATTTCAAAAAATTCCCTTTTTCACGAAATTTGACATACATAAATATATGAATATTCTACTTTTTATGGTTTCTTTTTATTGCCGCACTGTGTTGCGGCTAGTGGAAAAGTAACTTTTTCCCGATTATTTTTTTCAGTGTTTTTAATGACGCAATTTTGTCACAGACATTCCAAGCAAACAAAAAACACATAAAGCTTATTTTTATGTTGGCCCGTTGATTTTTAATTGATTTTAGAAGTCAAATATACAAAATTTTCACGAAAAGAGGGGATTTCAGGGCTGTATTCAAAATGATCTCATTTGATTTTGGTGACAGATATTTTGATTCGGAAAAAAATCTGCCTTCGGACAAGTATCTTCTGTAAAAAAAAGGAATGTTGTGTGAGACATTTTCATATGCACCTTTTTTAGAGCGAAACCCCGACTAAAGGTCCATTTTTCATTAAAATTTGGGTTAGGTAAGCAATATCTAAAAAGTCCCAGAGAGTCCCAGTTCCAAACCACTACAGAAATGTTACATAATTTGTTTTCAACGAACTGTGAAAAAATCAGCTGCCCATACCTGCCCTCCTGGGAGTTATAGCGATTTTAGTATATCACTCTCGGTATTTATTCCATAGAAATAGAACGGAAATTCTCGGAATCACTTATTGAATAATTTAATCATATTGGTTTTCGGGTGACTTTCCGTCATCCCACGTCAAATTTTTATTATTTTCAGACCGGTTTCGGCTAATCGCCATCTTCAGTGTTTTCTTTTTTGTCACTAATTAGTCCGCATGTGTGTCCGTCTTTATATAGTGTTTTCTTTTAGCTTGTGGTTTATGGAAACCCTACTGAACATTGCTTATCAAATCACTGTGCGCAAGGCAGGGGAAACAAAGAGAACTAAGCTCAGTGAAGATGAGAAGATTATTAGAGATCAAAGAAAAAAGGAGGTTCAACAAAATCTGAAAGATCAGCTCCAAATAACTGTTGATGTTGTGAAACAAGGAAGTGGAACAACTAATGATGGCAACACAGCAAGGAAATTCTTTAGTGATCCTGAGAAAACCGCTCTGGCCACAGGAGTAGATACCGAACTTATAAGAAGGTTTTCTAGTATTCTTCAAGCTATAACTTCTGGATATAAGATAGACTGCGATAAGTTCTCGAAGTACGGAAAAGAAACTGCTGGTCTCTATGTAAAGAAATATTCGTGGCATTATATGCCACCAACTGTCCACAAGGTTCTTATTCATGGAGCTGAAATAATTCGTTCATTTTTGGTCCCCATTGGCCAACTATCAGAAGAAGCATTGGAAGCAGGAAACAAGGACTTTAGAAACACAAGGCTTTACCATGCGAGGAAAACATCAAGAAAAGACAATTGTGAAGACATATTACATTATCTGCTCGCCAATTCTGATCCCGCAATCACAAGTAGGAGAATACTGAAGGAGAAGAAACACCTGGAATTATCAGAGGAAGCAATGAACTTATTGGTAGATGACTGATAATTTGTAATTTTTCTGTAGAATGCAATAAAATATGCCTGTGTTATAAAATAGTATCTTCAAAGTTTTTTTTTATTCTACATCTATTCTAGCACTCCACAAAAATGAGCATAACTCTCTTAAAACTGAAGCTATTGACTTCAAACCGGTATCAACTTAAAGCTTTTATTGCCACCTTTCAAATAAGAAATGAAAAAGATTTTGGTTTAATATAAAATTTCAGAGTTTTTCAACAAATATCGAAAAATCATGAAAATTTTGACGTTTATAATTCTTGTTCGGACCACCCTATAATTTATTTTAAAAACTAATCATTGGGTATTTATCAGAAATAAAAGAAGAATTAAAATAAATTTTTTTTTTAAATTTTTCGAACAATTTTTTTTTATTTTTGACTTTTGTTGAAAATTTGACCCAAAAATTTTTTTCGGTGTAAATTTTTTTTTCACTCATTCTATTTGGGACTTCATTCTGACCAATCTGTAGAAGTTTCTCATCGATACAATTAAAATTACAGTTTAGGCAATATGATTTCCAAAAAATTCCGGTTTCGCAACACTGTGTGCCGTCTAAGCATGGGCATCCCGGCAATTTTTTGAGAAATGTTCGTCATATTCAAGATTGAATAACTTTAAATTTTGCCTCATTCGAAAGCTTTCAGTCTCCTCCTAATAAGTATTGATTAAAAATGATTAAAAATGACAAAGTATCCTGAAAAAGGTATTTGTAATTTTCTTTATTTTTTAACCGACATCAAAAAAGAAGGATGTTATGAATTCGTGTGTATTGTTTTATGAGTTATTTATTGGCATAACTCTGTCTTTTCGATTCAAATTCTTTTTTCTCATTTTCAAATTTCTTTTTTGTTTGAAAGGGTTTGCTTGCTGTTTGGATGGATCCACAATTTTTTTTCGAAAACCGGTGAGGAAATTCGCTCCCCCAATCAAAACTCTACCATTTGTAAACCGATTTTTTTAAAGGGTTTGCCTGCAGTTTTGTTACATAATTTATTTCCAAAAATTGGTGGGAAAATTTGCTCCACCAAGCATAAGTCTGTATATACGGTGACCAACCGTACTATATTATAGTGAACAGTACACTATTTTAGCCTCTTTGTACATTTTTTTTAATACATGCCCATTATGTACATTATTTTTTTCTCACGAATGTTCATTTTTGTTCACTTTTTTCATTACTTCCAACATATTTAGCAAACAATTTGAAATCAAATTAAATTACATAAAAACTCTAGCTGGAAACCCAAAACGTTTGATGTTATTACATTCAACAGAGCCACCTGACAAGTGGTGATAAGCAAAATACATGTGAGCACTGACGATGGAAGTGTAGCGGCTTCCGTAAGTGGTGCTACTCTGTTCTGCTGTGTACGTTGAAAAATTAAGTTTATGTTAATTTTTCCCTTGTTCTTTGGAATATTTTTCATGATCAATTCTTTCTCAATATAACGTTACGAACCTTATCCTAATAATCAATTAGTTTTGTTGTTTTTTAATCCATAAAATGTGTACGCTATTTTTCCATGGAATTAATGGTCACCGTAGTCATATGTTAACCGATTCTCAATTTTTGTTTTTCGAAAATCTGTAGGGCAAATATTGATTATCGCGTAATCCTCCATTTATGAACCAATTTTCAAAAAAAATTTTTTTTTCAAATGAATTGCTTGTAGCTTGAGCCCATTGAAGTGAAAATTGGGCGGACATAGTGGTAGCCCGATATATTAATTATCACATAACTCCGACATTTCTTCACAGATTTTCAAAATATTTTAAGGACATGAAAGGTTTGATACTATGAAAAATTGCGAGCGGACACCCCATTTGTAGACAAGCACACCATTTGATCTAACACAAAATCGCGTTGGTTTTGTAATCTGGTACATAAGACCTTTGCATTGAAGCAGGGTTTTTACATATGTAATTATATTTATTACAGACTTAACTACAACTGACAGGTCTTTATTGTCTTTACAGTCTTTAAGTAAGAATGAAAACACATTCAAAAGTTACAGTTTTTTCTTTATGATAACCCGCTTATTTCTATGAAAAACCTGTAGCAATAATTTTTCTAAAATTATTCGTTTTAAATCGGCTCGATTTACAGAACAGGCATATATATAACAACTTTTTTAAATAAAACTAAAAAAAATTAAATTCAGTGCTTTTTTTTAAGAATTACGCGTTTTTTACTTGTTTTAGTGCTTTTTGAAATCTAAAAGTTGACAACGCTACCTCATATACTTTTTTTGCCTACCAGTAAGCAAAGTTTTTGCTGGGTATAAACTGAATTTAAGCAATCTTGTATGATGACTTCGGGGGTTTTCACTTACTGGTTTACAATTTTCTTATTTGTGTTGGGTCTAAACGACTTTATGTTTCATGAGTTCGACACTAAAGTATCTTTAACCTGTAGGCTTAATTAAAGTAATTTATAAAATTTTTGTTTCATATTTAAAAATGGCATGTATTTATTAGTTGTTGGTTAGCTCATCTATATGCCTGCATATCGTTGCGTGCTAATGCCAACACATCATTAGATTTTTGTTTCATCGTAAGTCGCCTTTCGCACTATCAAAGTTTACTTTGACAAAGTTTTTTCAATTTTCCTTTAAACTTTCTTTTACTTCTGCACACGCAAAGTTTACCTAAAAAAATTTGTGTTGTTTTGTTGTTGTTTATACGACTATGTATAGACGACGAACGAAGAACAAAGCAACTTTGCGAGAACATCAAAGTCTGTACCCACTCCCATTCTTCTTTCCCTTCTCTCCTACATACTCAAGACTTTGGAAACTAAACTTTGCTAGTACTAAAGAGCACTAACGGAGAAATTAGAAATTAAGATTTAAAGAAAACTTCTGAAAATGCACGTTCTTAAATTTTAATGGACTTGGTAAGTACATGTCGTTAGATGAATTGCAAAATCACATATATACTTTTTTAAATTTTATGGGAGAGAGGAAAAATTAAATAATATATGTATGCATTTCAAGTTCCTAAAGTAAAGTTTCCACTTTCGTTTTTAATTTGGTTGATTTTTATGATAAAGGTTTGAAAATTTCTACAAACATGCTCTTCGATCTAAACTTAAATCTCTTTGATTTTAAATTGTTCACTGTTAAAACAACTTTGTTATAAACTTTACATTTCATTTTAAATCAACATGACTATAACTTTAATTTAAAATAAGCTTTATGTTAAATAATCATTTAAATCATGTTGAATTAAAATGAGATTCATTTTACATACGATAGGTATTTATTTAGTGTATAGCTAAAGTAAAGTTTGAAGCTGTTGTGGCTACAGTGGTCAGTTCGCGGAGTATCATGCAAGTGACACGAGTTCAAATCTTGGATGGGGCAGGCAACTAATTACAATACAATGTTCTCTGATGCCTATGCTAATAACATTCACGTAAGTAAAATAATTAATAAAATAGCTACATTAAAGTCATGTTGTTTCACCTTAATATAACTATAATTCAACATGATTGTTAGTGTTGTTTCAATATCAAATTCACGTTGTTTCAGATCGAAATAACTTTGGTTCAGTATTATATTTTGTATTATTTTAGTATCAACTTCATTTTGATTTAACTGTACTGCAATATTAAATCAACATGAAATATAGTTAATGCAAAAGGATACATGTTCCTTCAAGATTATTATAAATCATGTTGAATAAACATGAAACGCCTATGAAGCAAAATCACTACCGAAAAATGTTAAATTAACCTTGTTATCGACGATTTTATATTGAAAATTTTCTGGGTGTATGTACATATGTGTATATTATAAAGTAAAATACTTTTATTATTTTTTAATTCTTCTTTATTTGCTTAGAGCTCGCTAATGGAGCTCCTAAGTTCAAATTGATAATGAATTTTCAATAAAAATCTTACTCTACTTATATACTGCATATTAGAAGTTCTAGATGACTTAAATGAGTGACTTCTAGAACTTCACTCAAAATATATTACAATATACTTATGTGTTGTTTCCACAATGCAAACAAGCACTGCTTGTCAAAAATTTATATGAAAAACAGTCAGTTTTTGAGTGATTTCCATACAAATTGTAGGCAAGCAGTGATTGTGGAAACAGTACATTATTTTATATTTTACCAGACAATCATAAATTTTAGACAGTTACTAAAACACATGATTGAGTGGTTTCTTAACATTAATTATTAATTCTAAATTGTGGAAAACTAAAGTTGGAGTATCTATTAGTTTTCCAAGGTGGACATACGGCGCCTGTCGTAACAGTTTGTAAGCTTCTACGAGTGCATAGAAATGTGTACCAGTAAAAGATCTTTTCAAAAATAAAGCACGAGAAATTATTCAAGTGACTTATGCAACGGCCGCCGATTCAAACACAAGGTGTCGAGTGACCGTTGCACAAATATTTTGTCTGGAATTTGTCAATGTAATTAGACGCTGTGTATGTTGCGGTACTGTAGACTATAATTGCTTACTACACACTGTTAGTTATAGTGGTTGTTAGATTACGCTATAATATAGATAAGAATACCGAAAAAATAAGTCTTGTATAAAAGTCCCCAGAAGATCTAAAAAATAAAAATTTTTCATAACTGTTATTTAAAGACCTAAAAGATAAAAAACATTTATAAAAAGCTCAAGAAGACATACAAAATAAAAATCATTTATAAAGGGCTCAAGAAGACCTAAAAAATAAAAAGCTTTCATAAGTGGCATTTACCGGCCTATTCTGACAGTAATAATAGTCACCATGGTTATAATTTGTAACCAAAGTTATAAAAATAGGAAATTGCTATTCTGATTATTTCTTATCATAACAAAAGTCAATAAAACTATTACCTACAAAAAAGCAGGTAGCAAAAATTTTTTAAATAATTTTTTATTCACTTTGTTATTAAAGTTAGCGAAAAATTGGAAACAAGCCCTTAAATTCATTAAACATCGCTCAAATCAATTTTACCGCGAAAATAGCGAAAAATCGCCAGGAATCGCAAAATTGCAAACGAGCCTCAAATTTGCTTAAGAGTAGCTTAAATTGTGAGGAGTTCCAATAATTTGGAAAAAAACCACGAAAATTTTCAAAAACTTGCTAAGATTTAAAATATGGCGAAGTCTAATATTGATTAGACGTCGTTAAAACTGTAAATAATCCAAAAACTGGCAAAAATATTTTACCGCAAAAACTTCGAATTTGCCCAATTTTCGCAACTTTTTCCGAGCTTTATGGCATTTCTTACAATTTTAGCTATTTTTAAGCAATTTAGAGTTTGTTTGAAATTTTACAAATACTATCAGAATTTTATATTTTAGTTTAATATCAACAAGTTTTTGCGAATTATCGTCATTTTTGCGATTTTTTCCGAGTTTTTTTTTGCATTCCTGATAATTTAAGCTATTTAAAACAACTTTAAGGTTTGTTTGCAATTTAGCAATTTTTCGCACATTTTCGATATTTCTACGGTAATCGTGATTGTTTTTTTACTATATTTTTTTTTAGTTTTGCCGAATTTTAAACACTATAAGACTTCCGTATCTAGTTAAAGTTAGGAAGTTTTAGCGAATTTCCGGAATTTGGCATAATCAGAAATGATACAAAATATGGAAATTACTCATTTTGCCACTAAGATTGTTCTACTCAAAGCTTTTGAGTGCTTTGCAATTAATTTTATTTTTCAATATAAAGAAAATCTGAAAGAAATTAGGCGCTTTGGGTGATTTTCTCTTGGACGATTGTTCGTGTAGAAGCCAAAATTTTCACAAATTTACTTTTTGGCATTCCAGAATCTATTTTTATGTAAAAAATAATTTTTTATTACAACACTGCCGGCATACTGGAACAAATAAGAGTTACAATAAGGTAACAAAAATTCGGTTACAAATTAATTATTACCAAATTGCCAGAATAACAGTGCTATTCTCGAACCAGTTATAACAAAATTTTTGTGATAGTAAAAACATTTGTGACAATAGTCACAAATACCTATTCTGGATTTCAAATAAAAGCTTTTTTTGTATTAATTTTCAATGATAGTTATTATGTACACAACAGTACATGACAATAAAAATTTGTTGTAAAAATTCAGCAAAAAGTTTACTTTTTCTGATAAATATAGAACGGAATATCTATTTTTGTAGTCTCCTATATAAATCATTCATATGCGTGGTGTTATATTGTACCAAATTAGAGGATATTCATATTTGATTGGCATTTCAAATAATTGAAAAATATATTTGAAAAAGCTAAATTTAACCCTTTGTTACCAAAAGTTTCAAAATATTTTTTATATACCTAATTGATAAATTTTAGATGATCTTTACACCAACCTAAAATAATGTGGTATAAGCATCAATGGCTTCGAGCAAACTGACTTCATTCTAGATATTGAACTCCACATATCGTCTCTACCAAGTCAAACTATCGAATTTTTTTTTAGATTGATTACCATGATCCTCCAATTGGCGCGATACGCTTTGTTGGAAAATGTTGAATTTCTCATAGAATATTGAAAACTAATTCTGAAATATTTGTAAACTTCCACGTTTAGAAATACGCTATTGTGAGTTCACTACTGGCGGGTGTTTGAGCTCTTTTTAGAAGTACCGTTTTGCATATTGGATAATTTGACGATATCAGAAACTGATTACTAAAAAATTATAGTTTCTTTTTGAAATATGGAGCTGACATCCTTAATAAAAGTAAATTTTCTTGAATTCAATGAAGTATGCACTTTATTAACCTGCAATGGTTTTAACATTTTTTTAGTTACTCACATACATACAAACATATCAAAACATTCGGAATTATCATATCATTGTTGTTATAAATATTTATTTGTGACAAGAATGCTGTGATTCCATTGTTATTTTACATCAGGACTGACTGTTTTATAATAACTTCTTGTAAACCTTATGACCAATATTATGTCCGAGCGAAACCACTGTTTCAAAACCTGCGGATGGCATAGTTCACCAAAATTACAAAAATAGCAGTTTGCTATTTGTTTTCTCCAGTCCAATAATTTTATAAAAGTTAATAAAAAATTCTTTCATAATAATTTTTACTTAAACGGAAGAAAGCAATACCGATTATTTGCCGACGACTTTGGCAAACACATAATTAATTTAATAATGCAATTAATTACCTTTATTTAAGATTCTATAAAAATTGAAAACTTGTAACATATCTGTAACATCGAGATAAAAAGGGTTAAACATGTTATCAAATATAAGGTCTTGCCATATTAAAAAAACCATTACATTAATAAAGTGCATAAACCATTGAATTCCAAAAAATTTACTTATATTAAGGATGTTAGCTCCATATTTCAAAAAGAAACTATAATTTTTTAGTAATCAGCGTCCCTAACACTCAAACACCCGCCAGTAGTGAACTCACAATAGCGTATATCTAAACGTTGAAGTTTTCAATTATTTTTGAATTAATTTACAATATTCTATGAGAAATTCCACATTTTCCAACGAAGCGTATCGCGTATGAATAGTTTGACATGGTAGGGACGATATGTGGAGTTCAATATATAGAATGAAGTGAGTTTGCTCGAGGCCATTGATGCTTATACCACATTATTTTAGCCTGTTGTAAAGATCATTTAAAATAAAAAAATACTTTGAAACGTTTGGTAACGAAGGGTTAAATTAAACTTTTTCAAATATATTTTTTAATTATTTGAAATGCCAATCAAATATGAATATCCTCTAATTTGGTACAATATAACACCACGCATATAAATGATTTCTATAGGAGACTACAAAAATAGATGTTCCGTTCTAGATTTATCAGTAAAAGTAAACTTTTTGCTGAGTTTTTACAACAAATTTTTATTGTCATGTACTGTTGTGTACATGATAACTATCATTGAAAATTAATACAAAAAAGCTTTTATTTAAAATCCAGAATAGGTATTTGTGACTATTGTCATAATTATTTTTCTATCACAAAAATTTTGTTATAACTGGTTCGAGAATAGCACTGTAAAACAGAAATTCTAGAATAGGTATTGAAAATACCTGTGACAAGAAATATTTTACTTAAAACAATTGAGTGATAGTTATCATGAATTCGAGAATAGCACTGTAAGGCTGTTAGAGACCTAAAAAGTAAAAATCTTTCATAACTGTTATAAGAAGACTTAAAACTTTGTACTCATTTTTAATTGTTATTCAGAGAACACTTTTTTAAAAAGCTTGTAATCATAATTATTTAACGATTTTTTCAAATGTATGTAGGTTATAACTGGTATGTCCCTGATATAGACAATGCTTAACCATCAACAAATAAATTTCATTTAAAATAAAATTATGAAAATATATCAAATAATAAATTTCTTAAAGGTTTAATTTGAATTTTATTTAAAATTTTACCTTATAAATTATGGCTTTTTTAAGTCTGTACATAAGATAATGGGTTTGTAACTGTTCAAAAGTGTGGTTGAAGTCTACTGACGATTTGATAAAGCACCAATGAAATGCATATAGACAATGCTTCACCATCAGCAAATAAATTTCATTTAAAATAAAATTATGACAATATGTCAAATAATTAATTTCTAAAAGGTATAATAAAGCAATACGCAATATTGCTCTATTTTTTCTGCCGACGTTATTGCTCTATTGCTGAGATATTTACTGCATGCCGTGACGGGGGGTTAAGAATTTGCAGATAGAAGTAGGGATTGGAAAATTAAGTTTTTGAAAATTCCTATAGCTATACATATATTTAACTGTAGAATGAAGAAAAAAATATAATTTTTAATAATTGCGGTTCTATAAATTTTCGTACTTCTGCAACTTGCAACAGTTGACTGCCTAAACCGAAAAATGAAAAGAAAAAAGACTTAACTAACAATTTTTTTTTAAACATCCAGCCAGAAGTTAAAATGTTCATCTTCATTAATCATTTTTAATAATAAAAATCATGAAAATGCAGCAGCTCAGAAGTTTTTAATTTCTGTCTGTGTTGTTATTGTACTTATAAGTACAGCTTTGAGTATACTCAAAGCCAACGAAACAATACATTCATGCGCTTCATGGATTTTTCTTTGAAAAATCAAACAAACGAAAAGAAAACATAGGGTTGTTAAAGGTGACGTGCTGCGATCAGAATAGTTCAGTTGTTTAAATGGATTAAACAGACTTACAGTGAAATTTCGTTTTAAACAAAACTAAAAAATTTCTATCAGTTTGATGCGCTAAAAATACAGTGTCCTCAGTTTTTTCTATTACTTACAGAATTTTTTTATGGGCAGTATATTACATTACATTACATCCGATTTCGATAAAACTACCTTCAAAATATCTTAACTGGGTAAACAAATCAGTGGTTTCTTAGTTAATCACAAAGTAGCGCAAAAGTGTAGTTTTTTATGAAAAACAATTTTTTTTTATAAAACCTTAAATTTTTATAAATTGTTCTTAAGTAAAGATGTCTTGCGAACAAACTAAGCGATAAGTCATGAAAATTTATGGACAAATGGTGATTTTATTCACAGTTAAGTGAAGTCACTCAAGAGGCAAAGATAGCGATTTTCGTACAACACACATACATACCTCCATAAATTAAAATTGTACTACCCAGCAGCTAAAGTTACAACTAGTAACGCTTTGGGACAGTCATATTACTAGTTGTAATGACAGAAGTAAAAAAACGACAGTCATATTACTAGTTGTAACAAGACTAGTAACGTTAGTGGTCAAAAAGACCAATCATTTTATTAGTTGTATCGAGACTAGTAACGATACTAGTCAAAAAAGGACAATTATATTACTAGTTGTATCGAGACTAGTAACGATACTAGCCCAAAAGGGACAAAATTTTCAGGTATACGATTTTATATAAACATATTTTTGCTATTAAAAAAATAAGTAGAATGTGGCTCACTGGGTAGAGTGCTTGCCTTAAAGTATGATGAATGTGTGTTCGTACCCCGGTTGAGCCAAAGATTTTTTAAGAGTTACAAAACTCTTAATAAAAGCACTAGTAAGCGCACTAGTTTACTATAACTAGAACTCTAACTGGGATATAACTGTATACAAATGAACTAGTTGGTCTCCTATGACAACCTAATGTTAAAATCGATAGTTCGATATATGAAAAAAGGATAGATAGGCAACTAGTCTGAAGCAAAAAGCAACTAGTATAGTTCCAACTACATACCAGCTACTTTGTGTGCAGGGTACTGATGTATAGAAATAGCGAATTTTATCAATTGAATTCCTTCAACATTTGTCCATCGATTTTCATGATTTATGCCTTATTTTGTACGTAAGACATATGCCCTTAACACATATATCGAGAGCCTATATTCAATAAATGCCAACTCAAAAAAGCCAACTTGTCAGGAGAGCAGAAAAAATATACTATTAGTATAAACTTTTTCACAGTTGTTAGTGTGTTAGTGTTTGTTTGCTTGTTGATAGCTTCAGTCGCGTGTTGTGCTTATGTTGTTGTCTTTTTGTTGGTTATTCTGTTTGTTCGTTCAGTGCCGACTAGGGATGGGCAAGTGAAAAAAATATATCGATATATATCCATATCGATATATTTTTAAATATCGATCGGCATCAGCGTTGCCAATTTAGCATATTTAATGCTAGATCTATCATTTTTTGAACTCACTTAGCATGAAAAAAATGCTTTTAGCATATAGCATATGTTTTAAAATTTTTCGAAAAATGTTTTGGCATTTTTTAGCATATTTTTAATTTTTATGTTTTACTTTAATTTGTAGGTTATTATCGGACGTACAAATATCTAAATGTGATGTTCCACAGGAAAAGGGACCTTATCTTCCCAAAATCTAAATCCATTTTAGGTATGTTCTAAAAGTACACATTATTGCTAACAAAAATGCATGTAAATAACCAAAAAAATCCAAAATATTGCTTAGTTATAGCATTTGAACTTCTAGTATGGAAATCTCAAGCTTTAGAATATTGAGGTTCAAAATTTATAGAGTTTTAAACTTTCCCTAAAATATCATTCAAAGTGTTCCGTGTTTTTTATAATTCCCATTTAACAATCTAGTTTAAATCGATTGTAGAATGTTCAGTATATGCCTAATACTGACTTTAGACGACATGTTTTTTACATATGGCTTGTCAGGTGTTTGAGACATATGTAAGTTCGCATGTTTGTCAAAATTGTCAATTTACAGACGTTTTATAATTTTTGCTTTCACACGTACATGTGCAAATACATCTGATATAACCTCTGAGTGCTCACAACAGCTGAGTTTTTGCACAATTTTTATAAATATATAAAGCGCTCTATGCTTTTTAATGTTTTTCAGCCAAACCACACTTTTGTTAATTTAATACAGCTGATGTCATATGCCTTGTCAGATGAAAATAGAACACGCTCTAATTGAAAATTTTTCATATGACTGCTTCTGTAAATGTCATCTGACAATGTTTCATATGTTTCACACGGCATGTACAACTGTTGCAGTTGGAAATTTGACAAGTCAGATGTAAAATACATGTCGTCTAAAGTCAGCGTTAGCAGTTTAACATTAAATTTGCCTAAACGTCTGTTTTTAGTCTACCTATAAAATTTGGCCTGGGAAGAGTAGGGCCCCTTTTCTGTAGAATACCACATATAATAATGTTTCATTTTCGATACAAAAACGCAAGATAACGTTGTATATATTTCCAAAAAATGCAACAGTGTCGTCTTGTATTGACTTTGGTAGAAATGGTACCACTTATACAAATAATAAGGAAAATTAATTTGAAGAATTCAAGAAATTAATCTTATTTTTATTTTATCAAAACGTTATAGTATGCATAAAAAGTTTAAAGTGGAAAATTATCTCTACAGGTTGATTAAAGTTATTGGAATTAAAAAATGAATTAGCAAATTTCACAGTTATTCATTTGATAGTATAACAATTAGAAAATTTTGAGTTGCATGTATTTGGCTTGCGATCATATTAACAAATCATATTAAGAAATACATTTTCTTTTATTTTAAATGCGATTATAAAATAGAATAAAATACTAACTAGGTATGCACGGTGTAATCTTATACCATGCTAATTACACTGTTCTGACAAATTCAAATGATTTTTCTTTGCAATTTTGATGAAAAATTTTTAAGCATTTTTTTCAGCAAATTTTTGGCATATTTTAGCCTTTTTTAATGAAATTCTAGCATTTTTCCTCATCAGGTTTTGGAAACACTGATCGGCATCAATAGATATCGAATAAAAAATATCGAAATATCAAAATTGTTTCAGCAATGATTTTTCATACGTATTCCCCAAATTTGTTTAAAAAAAATTAAACAAAAAAGTACCTTTCTTATAAATAATTAAGCTGGAAAGCGTTAATTTCAAAAATCCTTACTGTTCAACAAATATTTCATGGAACATACATCAACAAAATTACACTCAAACAATGATAATTTTTCGAATACATAGATAAAATATTATAAATAAAACAAAAGATTTTGTTAGTAATATTCTATTCGATGAAGACTGTGCCGAAATGTTTTTAAAAATTGCACGAAAAACAAAACCAAAGCTAAAAATATCGAGTTTTATACTGTCGATATACTTGGAAAAAATATCGATATATCGAAATTAAAAATATCGACGATATATATCGATATATTTTTTAAGAAAATATCGATATATCGATATTTTTGCCCATCCCTAGTGCCGACTAATATTCTATAAACGTCGAATTACATGCTGCTGGTCTATACTGGATTTTAGTTGCCATTTTTTTCTATACCGAGATAGCTGAGTGGTCTAAGGCATGATGAGCTACGTTCAATACTAGGAATGAACAAAAAAATTTTAAATTAAAACAAATAAGTAAAAATATTAAATTTATATAAGTAGTACAAATATCTGTTCTTTTCCAGGATTAATAAGTAGAAGTTAGCCTGATTCGGGCTTGATTCAAATACGCCACGGGATTGATTAAAGTACGCAGGTAGGATTGATGCAAGTACGCGGCCGGATTGATTCAAGTATACAGCGGGCTTAAATCTACATGTAAAACGACGTTTGTCAGCTACTTGTCGGCTATGCCCGAGCAATGAAGATAAACAACAACAAGAGCACAACAGTGATTTGTAGCTATTATCAACCACCAACACAGTACGAGTACGACTGTGTATAAAGTTTATAAATATATTCGTACATAAAACAAAAATTTTTTTACATGAATAAAGGCTAATCAAGCTAAAATTAAGTATTTTGCACTTGAATATTCCGACTTAATTAATATTTCTGTACCTGCTTTCAGAAAAACCAGGATTACTGTACTTTTGACACCGCTTGGGATTAATTTATGTACGGATGGGTTGATTTTTCTTTTCAGTGTAGTTATTTCACTTGTTTCCATATATTTTTTTAAAACAGCATATTTTAATCAAAATGGAAAATAAATAAAGCGAAACGCTTGCTTTCGTTTTGTTTTTTTTTTTAATGAGTAAAACACAAGCAAAACAAAAACAACGATTGTCCCATTTAGTTTTGTCTTGCCTGTGAGCACTAAATATACGTTAACTTAAACATACGCAGCAAGAAAAGAAAAGAATGAGAACCAAATTTGAGAGTTTTAAGAAAATACGTTTGGAAACGTTTCCCGATATTGATTTGCTCATCATAAGAGAGAACGTGTTAGTGTATTTAGGCCAGTTGCGGGCATTCTCTCAATTTCCTATGGACTCGCTTATATGCTGTTTTTCCACTATCAACAAACGTATACTGTCAGGGTTGTCAGACTAATTTTGGGTTGTCCTTGGTTTTTGCCAATAATGTATAAATTGGTTTTAATTTTAAAAATATTGCTTATGAATAATAACAAAAATAAATAAATTTTGTCCGAATCGCTAAAATTCGCCAAAATGTATATTTTTTAATTTTTATGCAAAAATGATTAGGGAACACAAAAAATTTACAATGTTTACTATAAAATGGCTTATAGTTTACTCAAAGCAATAAACAATTGCCCGTGTCAGCTCCAACGTACGACTGCAATACTAAGAGAATGTACACCGAAAGAAAAACATCGTACTGAATTCCTAAATTGTGTACAAAAATTCTTATTTTATCTACTAATATTAGTATATGATTTTTCTTTTCAGTGTACGGATAGATAACATTCCTTCTCGAGCGTTGGTGGGGGAAATTCCGATATCAGATGAGCAGATATTTAAGGGGGAAATTAGCGATAAGTTGCACCACTTTAGAGGAGTACTGGAGCGGTCCGATTTCTTAATATTTTTATATGTAGTATTTAATTTATTTTCTACATACTGAACTTCAGCCATGTAAGGCTTTGTGAAGTACGGTTTTTAAATAAAAGTTTTACAGATATTTATTCTTTTTACCTTTCGAATATGCAATTTTTTGGCTATAAACAAAATTCCAGTCTGCTAGGAGGAAAGTTTCCGCTTTCTTAGTTTTTCCTTGGCTCATATGCTTATTCCTAGCTTATGTATTAAATTTGATTTTCTAGGGCTCTATGAAGCACCTTAGAGTTTTGATTACATTTTTAATTTTATGATTCATGATTTTACTCCTAATATAAAATCGATTGTTCAGTAGTAAACTCAAAAAAAAAATTTTTCATATAATTACAGTTTTATTACCTATCAAGAACAATACAAGCTTCATCCCCAAGAGCCGGGTAATTGAATTGGTTCAGCATTTCTTGAGAAGGTGCAGAAGAAGTGCAACAAAGTATTATTTACATTCATATATTTTACTACTCGCAACTACTACGCTTCCAGAAGTTCAAATTGAATTCTATTTCGCAGATAAGTTTTCATGTGTTGAAAAGATTCTTTCAATACATTTTGTTCGCATACATACATATGAATGTATAAAAATTCACACATAAAAGTACCAGAGTAAATATAATGTTATTTTTTCATACTGACTTTAAGTTTCTCAAGAAAATTTATGGTTCATCACAAATAGCTAACAAAATCGCCAACTACTTTCTACATCGCCAAATTTTCGCCATGTCGCCAAATCGAAAATTAAGACAACAAACAAGTTTTAAAATTGCCACGTTTGGCGAGAAATCGCCACATCTGACAGCCCTGTATACTGTGTGTGAGATTAACATCTTATCTATTTAGCCGCGAAGTATATACACGAACACATAATAATATAGTTTATTTTTGGCCACCACTGATTTAGGCTAAATACAATGAATCATTAAAAAAAATACGTTTCAGCTTTTGTTTTGTTTACTATTGTACGACTGAAAAGACATCGCTTGTATTTGGTATAGAAATTTATGGGTACCGCATAAAAATTTTAAAATACATACGTTACGGAGGTATGCATAACCAAAATTTTTTTTATTTTTTAAGAGAAGTAACACAATCAGGCAATTAATACCAACCATTTAATTAATTATTGTGTTACCTTTTTTGGAAAAGGGATAGTGTAGAGAGAACAGGTGGTGAAGTGGGAGAATGATAGGAAGCTTAATTCATTTACAACCCTGCTATTGCGCGTTTTTTGTAGAGAAGCGTTGCCGCTCTCTGGTGTCACGTAGAGGAATTAATTTGTTTAAGCTGTGTAGCCATTTATTAGTTCTTTTACTTCGCCGACGGTTCTGCTACAATACCGACGAAGGAGGGTGCTATGAAGTGCATTAGGATATCTTAGTATTAATCGCTGCCGGTACTGCCAAAGTGATCAGTGCTATGCCTTCATCACTTTAACAATCTAACAACAACCAACACACCAATGCACTTCAAAAAAATTCATTATGTTGTTGACTTGCCTGAAACTAGTCTTGAACTTAAGACCTCAGGGTTTGTAGTCAAACGCGCTAACCATTCAACCAACAGCACCCGCAATGGCAGGAAATTAGCATAAGTGACGAAATTGAACTGTATCTCAAAGAGTTTTTCCAAACAATTGGACATTACAAACCACTGTATCTTGTAGTCCTGACTCATCACTATATTGTTCACTGATCTTTAATGTCAAATAGTACAGTAGAACTCATTAAGAAGCAGTTTAATTTCATCGGTTATGCTATCTTCATGCCAAGTTGTTCTTATACTTATGGCCCTTAGGTTTTTGAAATAAACCATTTTTTATTAATATTTGCAAGAAATTATAGGTTCGTGTAAAACAACGAAATATTTTGAAAACAAGCGTATATAAAGAATATAGAAAAAACTCAATTAATAACCTGTTCCACAATGTTGATAGAAAATCTAAGCGATCGAAAGCTAGTCACTCGAGTTCAAATCAATTTGGATTCATCTATGTCGACTGTTTTCATTGGAATCTACTTACGTATGGCATTCTTTACGTATTTTACCCAAATATGTTCATGCGGTCTATAATAATTTTTCAGGTTTATATATAGTAAGCTCCAAATACCTGTCTCGTGTTGAACCTGCTTTGTCCCACTGAGACCGGAGTGACCTAGTATGGCTATCATCAAATCGCGTAAGCCGCAAGATATTTTGAATTATCTTCTGAGGTAGGCTGTGTATTATTGTGGGTTGCTCCACCAAAAATCAAGATTCCTACACCATATTTTGCATTAGCTCTTTCGCAAGATCATTTGCACCAAACGCCAATGTCTTTAGTTTTTCTATGATTTTTTTGCGTAAAGGTTCCTAGACGATTTGCATTAGCCCCAATGAAATGCGCACAGCAACTAGCTAATACCCCTCCATAATTAATTTCAATGCATTTTAATAAAACTTTAATATTTTACTTAAACAGTAAAATATTAATTTGGGTAATTTGGGAAAAAGCACGCTACAAAATTAAAATTAATGTAATTTAATATTTCCCAAAAAACTTTTTAATTAATAGAAATATATTTTGTTGAATTTAATGAATTTTATGTGATTTATTTTGTTTTTGATATCACTCTTTTACGCACTGTCTTTAAAATACAACCACTTATACACTAGACTACAAATGTGCCGGTATCGTGATAGCGAAGAAGATATCTTGGGAGTCAACAATAAACACACTTGGCATGGAGAAATACAAAGTATTAAGTACGATTACGAACTTAAGCTAAAAAAATAGGGTTATTAAAAACTAATTTGCATAAATAACATCTTCCCGCCAAATATCTTTGTTTACTCCGTATTTCAGTTGAAATAAATGGGATAAGAGGAGCTTAATTTCAAACCGCGTTTTTTTAGCACGAGATTTTTCATAAGAGCGCAGGGCATTGCTACATGCAAGTATTTTACAGCAATTTATTTCTTAAACAATCACACATGGCGGCTTTATTTAGTTACGTTTTGAACTTGATCAATGGTGATTGTTGGTTCTAACAAAAGCATACATATATATATTGTAGATTCTCAACGAGTTTTTAATGATTTAAACTATTTTATTTTTAATTTACTATGCAGAAACGTATTTATGTATTCATAAACTTAGTGTATTTGTGTCAAGAGGATATTCAAAATTACTTGATTTCGTGCCGAATTCAATTATGAAATCAAATATGTTTATACTGTTTCTAAATAGCATTTGCCTTTTTCGGTTGACAGTTTACACCTGACACTTCTTCCATTTGAAGCTTATTACAAAAAAGTGGCTATAACACTTTCTTTTTATTTCATTTCAGTTAATTCTTATAGTTTGCAATAAAAGAGGGTGCTGTTGGCTGAAGTGGTTAGTGCGTTGACCACTATCCCTGAGGTATTGTGTTCGAGACTAGTTTCAGGCAAGCCATCAACCATCATGAATTTTTCTGATGTGCATTAGGTGTGTCATTGTGTTGATTGTTGTTGGACTGTGAAAGTGATGAAGGCATAGCACTGATCACTTAGCAGCACTAGCAGCGATTAATACTAACATATACTTATGCTCATCACAGCACCATCCTTCGTCGGCGAAGTAAAAAAACTAATAAAATCACTACATAGCTTAAACAAATTAATGTCAGAGTCGCTGCAACACTGCTCTAAAAAATTTAACAAAAAAATAAATAAATAAATCGCGCAATAGCAGAGTTTAAATGAATTAAGCTTTCTATCTTTCTCACTTCACCACATGTTCTCTCTACACTAGGGCTGCCATACGTCCTGGTTTTCCAGGATTGTCCTGGTTTTAGACAAATTGTCCTGGTGTCCTAGTCCACTCTTAAATGCAGACAAAAATGTAATTTCTGCTGATTTTTGTTATGAACAGAGGTTAAGCTTTCTGGTATAACGCTGTTTACATGAAGCAATTTTACCAGCATTTCGTCACCTTATTATTGGTTTGACCCACAAACATAGGAAAAAGCATTAAAAAGCAGAAACCAATAATAAGCTGACGATTTGTTGCCTGGGGCCAGGGCTGTCAAATGATTTTGAAAAATCTGCACTTATCTTGGAAAAAATCGGCATTTTCGGCACTTCGATTCGGAAAATTGGCATAAATAAAGCTAAGCATTTTTCGTGGTTTTATTAATTTTTATTAATAAGAAAACAAAAAAAAAATATTTTACAAGCTTAAATTATATAAATCAATTTCAGTCTGTTTGAATATTTGTTCAAATACAAAAACTTTCAATCTATATAATTCTGAAATTTCTAATAATATCAAAAATAGTGGTGACTTTTTCTTCACTACGATATTAGGATTTTAAAACTTAGTGATTTACAGTTACCATCAAAATCAAAGTTTTCGTATGAAAGTGAGCATTTCTATATAAAGATTTACACAAAGCCTGGGGCTTACGTCTTTCAACTACTCGATGAAATAAACACAGGTCGCCAGCCCATGTGTTTATTTTCGCCCCTCGTAATTTTTTGTTTGTTTGTTGTTTTTTATGTATGAATTACATGTTAAGTTTTGTATCTATTGTTTAATTGTTGGACTTCAATTTGAAATATATGGTTGATACATGTATCACAATAAAAATTTGTTGCGGTTCATATTTATATGATTAGTTCCTAGACTATATAAGCTTTTGTTGTACATTCGTTTGTGATATGTATTATAAATGTCCTGGTCGACGGGCTCACTATCGCTTTCCCAAAGAAAAAAGCATATTAATTAACTCATTGCTAGGCATTAATATCCTGACTTCTCTGTTTCAAATAAAAAAATCATAAAATAAAAAATGTAAAAAAAAATTTTTTTAAAAGAGCAGCTGTCAAATTACTTTATTTTAAATACTCCCACAGTTTTAAACATGTTCTACAATGGAAATTTTAAAACAGAAACAGGGATGTGCATTGTAATTTCGAGTTAAATACCCCGAACTTAATTCGCCGTTACTCGCGCAGTTGTTTTTGTACGTCGTTAGTCGCGGGTTGTTTTTAATTCCCCAAGTTAAAATTTTTATTTTCTCAGAACTGCAAGCAAATAGAGGTTCATTCTAAAGACGTTCGTCCCATAAAAGGTTAAAATTTAAACATAATAGATTTTTCTTAGTTGCACATAATTTTTTTTTAACAATTTGGACAAAAAAAAAATAGGTTAGAAAATAAAGAAATAACACTTCAGTTTTAAGAACACTTTATTTAATGCAAACAATTAATTAGCTTTATTAGTTAACTTATTATATAATTTTACTAAACATAGAAAATATTGTAAGAAAAAACACAAATTATAGTTTATTGCAAATAAACGCAATCTCTGCATACATTGGCCATGTGGCTTTTGCACATGAATTTTTGACGGAAATCGCATATAGTTTTAACTTTGAAGTCTCTTAAACAGAGGCAAACCGAGCATCTACACCCCGCGAAAGTAACAGCACCCCTTATTGTTAAGTTGGGCCAGTAAATAAAAAAAATGCACTTGTGGAGTAATACCGAATATTTTGATAATATGATAAAATACTTTTGACGGCCACCGGAAGCTTATTCTGGATAAGCTTTTCCGCATATTTTTGATACACGCTTAGTCGCGGGGTGCAAAAAACACCCCAACAAAATGTGCAGGTGTTCGTTCTCCTCAACGGCACGACTAAAAGAAATAAGCTCGCGTTTTAATAGAGCCAGTCAATACATTCAGCTATTAGTAAAGCTGAAATCCTTACACGATTGAGTAAAAAGATATAGCGATAATTATAAGATGTGGGGTGTAACCTACACCCGGCGCGAGTAACGGCGGGTTAAGGAAAATAACTTAATATGGGATATGCCAAATTACTTAATTTCAAGTAAATTTCGGCCGAAATCAAGAATAGATTAGTTGGAAAACGGTTATAACTATACTTGAAACAGATAATTTTACATTTTAGCGTGATTAAGTATTTCGAACTTATTTAATTTTGAGTCCAAATGATTTTATAACTCAAAAGTCCGTAACGTAATATTCAGAAAGAATTAGTCAAGTGGCGATAAACAGAGATACACATGACCATTAATGATGGCAGTGTGGATATTTCCAAAAAACAATGTTGTTCTGTTCAGCCGTGTAGGTTGGGAATTTTCTTTTGATCAACACATATAAAGAATTATTCACAAATTTTATTGAATCCAAAAATGCACCCAAGCAGTCAGTGTGTTTCACTCGGCAGAAAGTAAAGTATACAGAATCACTCAAACAGGGGCCCGTTTCTCAAAAAGTACAAGTTACAAATCTACAAGTAAAATACACACCAAAAACAATAAAATTTGTAAAAGTTTTCTTGTTTTGTATGTGTTTTACTTGTAGATTTGTAACTTGTAAATTTGAGAAACGGGTCCCAGGTTGTCAATTTTTCATTAAAAACATATTCTAAGAATTTTACAATGAAAAGGTTTAATTTTTAGGGTGATTCGGATGTGTTAAACACGAAAAACATAAATAAATTCAACCATTGTCCAGATAATTGCACATTTACGTTTTTCGATGCACATATACAATATATATTATACATATGTATGTACATTTTACAAAATATTACAATAAATATACAATTCGTTGGTCCTTCTTTACTTGTATTGTAAAATTTTACAATAATTGTATACCCATTCAGTTCAAAAATAAAAAAATTACGAATAAATAATTAATAATGCGACGGCCCGCGCAAAATAGTTATATGCATGCTGACTCCTCAGTTGTTGATCTGGAACTAAAAATACACACAAAATAACTCCAGCAGTTTAGCATGCATAATAAACTAACACAATCAAATAATCAAAAACAGCTGAAGCCATCATATTATTTTATTTAACTTAGTGTTTTAAATTTATTAAAAAAAATATTAAAAAAAAAGAAGTCTTGTATTAAATTTGCTGGCAAAAATTAGTTAAATAGCTGATGTTTCCTTGTAAAAAGCATCCACCTTCATAAGTGGTAAAAGTGAACAAGAATGCTGATGAGACGGTGTAGCGGCCTGTCGAAATCAGTAGTACTGATCCGTTCTGCTAATCTGATTTGAATACTCCAATACTCCACTCTTAATAAAAATAGTTTGAATTTAAATTAATTCAAAATATTGAATTAGAAAGCCAAAATAATAAAAAAATTTTAGACTTATACCTATACAGTTCAAAAATAAATAAAAAATTACGTAAAAATAATTGTCAATATATTTGAACAAGTTTATACTACTCCTGTAAAACTTTTAATATGTTAGATAGGGCTTTTTGCATATTCGGTGACGATAACTAATTCTTTTTAAAGCGACATCAAGAGTCAAAGGTTAATTCACAGAGTGAAGTTGAGTGTTCACCAGCACCCCCTAGTTACCACGAAGGCACACCTGCGTGACTCGCAAGGTACACACAGGTAGCAACTACGCATGTATGGCCTACCCCAGCATGCATAAACACCTTGTTCGAGTGTTTGAGCTATCTAATCTCTGCTACATCAGCAGCTTACGCGATGCATACAAGGTATCCGGGGAAACAGAAGCAAGCCAGGTATCTACAACAATGTGTAGACGCCGCTATGCAAAATGCGCACAAAGCACTACCGATGCAGCGTCTGTTGGTTTAGCAACAGCACAAAGAGGCTTTTTGTTGTTGGACCGAAGTCCACCCAGCCACTAGCACTGAGCAAGCATCAGTCTTTTAACCAACACCTCTCCCAGCGATTTTGGTAGCAACCACAGCCACCACGTGAGCACCCGAAGGAGACCTCACCAACAACCAGCCACAGAATCATCCTTCCGGTTGAAGGTGAGACGAAGTCCGCCAGCGACATCATTCCAGATGATGTCGCTTAACGGCGAGCATCATCTCTTTAACCCCCTGGAAGGCCATCTGTGTCATCTGTGGGGAAACTGGTTCCCGTGGTACCAGTTCATTCTACTGGTAAAGCCTCAAAAGAAAACCCCTAGAAGTTAACCCCTAGAAGTTAACTTTCTATTGACTTTGGTCTTGGGGTAAAGCATAGGTGCCTGTTCACCTCCTTACTGACTAGCGTAGGCAAGCCTACTTCCTTAAATAAATGTATGCACCATCCCTTACGACAGTAAATTTTTGCTTAAAGGATTGCTAAATGGCGATTTTTTTAATAAGAGGTAAAAATATGTAACATTTTTTTAGAAAAGAAAACGCCATTATGGCAACTACGTATCGTTTGGATGTAGCACGGATTTGAAACAATGCAACGAGCTTCTCTTATATAAAATCAAAATTTTAAAATGGTGTCTTAAATTAAAATGTCATCTCCATGGGATGGGCTAACTAATAGGGGTTGGGAATCGGGAGTTCCCTCCCGGGAGGGAATTCCCGGGAAAAGACTAGCTGAAATTCCCGGGAAATTTATGAAATTTATCCGGGAAAACGAGAATTTAAAAGTATACATTTAAATGCATGGACTTATTTAACATATTTATAAACTGTTTTAGGTGGCAGCGAAATTTATTTTGACTCGTATAAGCAATTTGTATCATAATCGTGGCTTTGTTTAATATCAATAAAATTTTCAATGTTTACTTAAAATATTAAAGACATGCGTTTGATTGATTGTACGACTAAATTTACACGACGAAATTATTTAAGTGCTCTTTTAAAGTTGCTATGTATTTCATCATATATCATCGTCTATTTAAACATTAAAATTTCCCTAAAACTTTGTTTAAAACTGAGAGGTTTAGTGCAATAATTCGGTAAGCCACAAAAACAAAATACTGAGTTAATCGACTTTAAAGTTTAAAAAAAAATTTAGAAGTGTATGGTTTTTAGAATTGTCTACTGTAAATACTAGGGTGATCGACTCGATTTTTCAACTGGTTTTTAAACCGGTTTTTTCCGCCACACGGTTGTCGGTTTTTTTTAAATGTTGATTTTTCGAATGTCGACTATTCCGTTTTTTTTATTAAAAAACCTGGTAGGCTAAATATTTTTCGGATTTTGATTGGTAAATACTGGAAGTGTTCTTTTTATTAAAGGGCACTATAATTGGCATTTTGGAAATTATGGAAAATTATATCGATGGGTATTGTACAAAACAAAAGCTTTAAGGGCAAGTTCCAATCCAAAAATTTCTACCGTTAAAAGTACTGAAATCAAAATACACAATAGATAAAGAAATAAATAAATAAAAATAAAAGTGAGGAACAAGTTTTTAATATGTACATCACCATTTCATTTTTAGGCAACCTGCTGCTACCTTGGCAATATTTTTCGGTTGACCGGATTTTCTGAATTTTAAAACCCGTAACCGGTTTTCTAAAAATTTCAAAAAGTTGAACTATTCGAAAACCGGTTTCTGCAAAATTTCGAATAATCGATCACCCTAGTAAATATGCAGAATAATTATTAACAAAATACTTGATTTTATTCAAACATGTTTCTAGGATGCAAAGCTATGGTACCTATCAAGGGAATAAGCACATAAGACCAAATTTGTATTTCATGTGGCATACCGAGTTATTGCACTAAGCCCTTTAATTGTATAAAATAAAAAGTGAACGATTGCAATTTATACGGAAATTTCATAAAATATACATGAAAATGAGAAAAGTTATTACTTGATTCGAAATGGAAGATGAATGTCGAATAATCACTATATCAGTAGAAGGTGGAATACGTCGTATAAGTATCAATAATAGCAGTGCTCCAATCGTTTCGTAAAGAAAATCATTCCATCTTAAACGAACTTTGAATGATTTTCAGCAGAGTTAATGGAAACATTTTGGAAAGTTTGCTGCAAATTTTAAGAGCATAGAAGCTGTAAAAAGTGTTGTCACGACTTAAATTTATTATAAGTTGACGCTATTGTTGAAACCGTGAAGAATATGTTTTAATAAAAATTAAATGAAAAATCAAAGACATTTAGGGCATGCAAAATTCGGCGCAGTTGAGTATAGTTCTCTAACTTGTTTCTACTTAATGATAAGAATCCTTCTGGAAACTTGACAAGAAAACTATGAAACGTTACGGCAGCTCATTTACATGGCACAACTAACAGATACACCCAATTCTACAACAATAGAAAATTTGTTCTAGAAACTACTTTACTAGTTGTCAAAAAGGTCGAAAGACGGGAGGAATTATCAGCGCGGCTAGCTGTATAAGGAAATGTCAAATACTGTATAGAGTTTGACAGTTTGAAATCGGTGATGATATTATGATCATAACATCACTCCATTAAGTTTGCCGTTTAGGCGAGTAAGGTCAGCTGATCTAGTAATTTCACCTGTTAGATACGCCTTGCTCATTTATAAAATGATTTGGATGCCTATAATAAAATTTTTAACTAAATAATTACGGTAATAGTCGTCCATTAGTCTTTATACGATCTCTTACTGTGTAATAGCTATATACTAGGGTTTTCATTCGGTTAACCGTTAATAGGTTAACCGGTTAATTACCACCCGATTTACTGCCCGGTTAATTTAAAATTTGGCCTTTTTCGATTAACGGTTAAACCGGCTAATTTCAGTCGATTAACCGATTAACCGACGTAACAAATTTTTTCGTATTTTGTAGTATTATAACGTATTTTTTGTGTGTTTAATTTTTTGTTTCGTCTCATTTTAACTTGAGTAAAACATTATAATCTTTGGACGTGGCTATAAAAGAATTTAGTAAAGACTCTGCTACTCTAATTGAACTTGAGGGAATTATCTATTAAGTTTTTGTTTAATAGTTTTATAAAATCTAATAATACTTTTGCCAACGATTTAATTAAAAATCTAAGGATTATATTGAATGAGAGACGAATTAAATTATTTTATACCTCCACTCAGGAATATTTCCTTCTAGCAACAGTGTTTTAAAATACAGTACAAAAACGAAAACTAAGGAAATTGGAAAAATTTTTTTTCGCTGAGCTCTGCCAGCATGAATTAGATGATGACCTTACAACAGAAGAAACTATCGATAGTAATACAAGAAATGTTTTAACGGAATTAACCGAAACAATTAGAAGCGTTAAGAATTTGAAAAAAAAAATAAAACAGGAAAATGGAAAATTTTATAAGTTTAGAGAAATCTAGAAAATGGACTGAGAAACTAGATGCTTTGTATTATGGATTGCTTTCGATTTCTTTAACATCTACGATAAATGAAAGGATTTTTCAAGCCAAGTTCTATCAAAACTAAAGAAATTATTTCTCTAAACTATTGAAATAACTGATATAATGATCTCACAAACTTGTTAATTTTTTAATGAATATATATTTATGATTTTTTTGCTTGATAATGTTCAAGAATTGTTATGTTTGTTATGCTATTATTTATTTCACTAATGAATTCAAAATAAAAGATAATTTATACAATTTTATTTGCTAAAATTACTTGATTTATGATAAACTTCATTAATCGGTTAACCGGTTAGTACCGCAATTAACCGATTAAGCCAAAACCTCGATTAATTAATCCAGCGATTAACCGATTAAAGCAGAACCCTGATTAAATGAATACCCTAATTTTTTTATATGAATTTTTATTTAAGAAGACTGTTTATATTAATAAAACAATGAAAATTTCGATAAGTTTTAGTTGATAAATTTACTTAAGTTAGAAAATCCCGGGAATGCGTTTTTTCTACTTCCGTTTCCCGGGAAGTACAAAAGTCCGGGAAATTCAAAAGCCTATTAACTAATTATCTTGTTATTTTTTATTACAAATAACGCATTTCTGTACTTATTACAAACCTTTATCATATGTTAGTTGGATATTGCCAGATTCATAGCCAATTAATTACAGTTGCCATTTACGTTTAACAATGTCAGTTCCGTGGATGTCAGTTCCATGTTAAAAATTATTTAAATTTATTTCTATATAAAAAAATATTTTTATCAATAAGGCCAGTATTCAATATGTCATAGGCAGTGCTACCATTGCAAAATTAAAAAAAAATGGTCTAAAGAAAGCTATTTGCAGTTGTAGCAAAATTATCTTGCACTATAATTTTTACTATGAGATGGAATTATAATTTGCAAAAAAAATAATTATTTTTTATAAAATGATTTTAAAAACGCCAGCAGGAAAATTATTAATTTTCAAATCGGGTCGATTCTTGTAATATAAGTTGATTTCTTAAAATTTGGGAATTATTATTTTTGTAACATAAAACCGAACTAGAATTAACGGACGTACATAAAAATACATAAATCTGTGCCCACAAGGAAAAACAGTTAAAATCGAGTTAGGACAAAATTGAGTTATTAACTACCAGAAATTCTAGAAATTTAAAAACAAATGAAAAAGAAAAAAAAACTAAATTGATTGTTTTGTTTATTTCTTTAAGTTGATTTTTTTTGATTATAAATTAAATTACAAATTAAAATGTTATAAAATTTCTTACATCGAGCACACAAAGGTTAACTTAATCTAAATTCCCTTGGGGGGAAAAGGCGTAATTCGAAGCGAAAGAAATGCCCTAGCATGGCAATGCAGAGTAATTCTTTGATTTCATTCAACGATTTCAAACTTAAAAATGCTCTCCTGAAAACTTGCCGAAATCGAGCTTAGCTGTTATTCATTGTGGGCACAGCAATGTAGTTTGTATTCAATTAGTAAATTCAGAAAATCAAATAATGTACCTTTTTCTTTATTAAAATAATATGATATTAATGAAACAGAATATGTAAAAATATTCTAAAAAATTTCATACAAACTCTTTAACATTTAATCTAGTTCGAAAAGGAAAAAGTTCATTTAATAATATTGGAAAAAGTAAATGACGCCTATTGTTAAAAAATAGTACGCCAGTTTCAAAACTTCTTCCTTTGTATATAAAACTACACAGAAAAACCTAAATTTCATTTTCTGTAAAGGAATTCAATGAAATAGTAAATTTTTTGTCTAGGAACGGACCTACAAAGAAATTTGTAAATAAAGACAAAAATATCTCAACAATTTCATTGAAAAAAAAACTTGTATACTTCTAAAAAACTTGTAAATGTAAATACCTTGTAAACCATATATGTTTCATCAATATTGGTGGACAAGGTGGCATGTCATAATGTCCAGTGACAAATGTCCATGGACATTGTGTCACTCCAAAAACACTTTCAAAAGTGTCATAATGTCCATGAGTGCAGTGTCGTAAGATCCATGGACATTATGACACTTTTTAGAGTGTAAAGATTTTTGTATTATTAAGGGTTTCCCCTCTTGGTGTATCGAATAGCGGCTTCGCTGAGGTAAGATTTTCAGCTTAGCCTGTAGAAAATCCTTGTGCCCTGCCAAAGGCCGGCTATCCAAAAATCTTTACTCAGGGAAGCTGCTTTTCGATATACTGAGAGGAGAAAATCGTTAAGCCCGGCCTAAGGCCGGCTATTCCAAAATAAAATAGTAAAACTTTTTACAATTTTTATTTAATTTCCAGATATTTCTTTGAGTCCACATACTTTAAGCATTGTTGACGCAATTCCCAAATTTCTCTTTACGTCAGTTGATTATTTATATGCATATTTGAATTTGTTTTCATTTTTGAAAGTATGGACGTAATGACACATTTAAAAAAGTCATAACTTAAATAATAATAATATCAAAAAGTGCATGGATATTATGGCACTTTCAAAAGTTTCATAAATTCCATGAGCGTTATGGCACTTTTTGGAGTGACATAATGTCCATGGACATTATGTCACTGGACATGATGACATGCCACCGGTGGACAATAAGATACTTAAAAGTGTACGAAAAAAATTGTGTGGCCTATACACAGAGAATACAGATTCGTTGTGCTAACCGAATTCGTTGCCAATCGAGTTTTATCAGTTCCATGCACTATCGGATAATTCGATTATCGTTTCAAAATGAATTCAATAACAGGAAACGAATATATATATAACAGGATGAAAAATATAATAAAATATTACTATTGTGAATTAAAAACATAATATATATTTAGAAAATTCTTATTTAGTTTTTTCCAAGACACAAACCAATAGTTCACAAACAAAATAAAAATACTTAGTATAAACAGTACTTGAATATGATGCTTGAGATTACTAATTACTATCATATCTTGTTTATCATACAGAATCTATATCTCCAGGAATAGGACTATTATCGATCAGCCAAGCACTCAATTGATTATGTAACACCCATCAAAGAAGAGCCCTAAATAATACACACATACCGATTTCTTATCTTAAAATATGCTGTTTGAATCTACAAGAGCAAAAGATGTTAATAAACATAATTTTTTCGCAATCTTGTATATCAGAATCGTACCTTTCTTTACGGCCTTTTTATGAAAATCAATCTTGTTTACCGAAACCAAGGTAGGCAGGTAGTTTTTAGATCTTGCAAAGGGATGTGTAAAAATCATGCAAAAACTTAGCACGGTCCGAAGATAATATAGTTAATTAATAATACTTACGTATTCCCACAACATTTTTAGGATATAGAATTAAGCAGAATGATTGACTCTCCTCGTCATAAAATGGCGTCAAAATAATAATATTTTGCAACTGACCTTTATATGTGATATTGTCCGTTAATGCTGAAAACATTATTTTATTCCGAATGTGTTGTTTGTTGTATCAATTCCTTCATTAAAACTTTTTATTTCATTAAAAAAATTTGACAAAAAAATTTAAAGCATAAATATTTTGTTCTGCATAGTTCTTTATTGGTTGGAAACACCGAATTGTTTTTAATAAAATACATTAGTACTATTGATAACTAAAAATTCAATTAAACTTTAGTATTAACTAATATAAATAAATTTTTAATTGTTGCTAACATATAGTGTGAATTTTTTAATTTTATTGGTTGTCTCTTTCGACTTTGTTTAATTTATTTTCACAATTAAAAATTTTGTTACCGTAACCTCCATAAGATCTCGGATAATGTTATATGTTTTAGAACAACGAGTTTATGGCTACAAAGAAAAACTAATTTTTCCAGTAAGGAAATTTCAATAAGTTTTACTGTATACTGGTTGACTGAACTAAATTTTTAAGATAAGATATGTTGTATATTTTTGCATTTACGGTTTATGTTTGAGTTGAAATAAATTAAAATTTCGTTCACAATAATATTTGATTTTAGTTGATTCTCTGGTATATTCAGTACTTCAAACCGAATTCATTCGGCGTTTACAACTCAATTACCAGATAGTACGTTTAACCGACAGAATTCGATTGGCTACAAATTCGGTTGCCACAATGCATCTGTTTTCTCTGTGTATGAAAAAAAGAAGAAAATAAACAACTTATAACCTGTTTATGATGTAGATGTAAATGCAGTATAAAATAAGAATATTTTTAAAATTTGATCGTATAACATCGTATAGAAAACAGTACATTATTTGAGTGGTATCTTAGCGACAACATAATTTTTGCAATTGTCCTTAGACAGCGTTTCAGTATTATATATTCGTTTCCTAAAAATTTCGTTTTTCTCCGTTGCTGTGTTTTTAAATCTGGCAGACAAATACATATAGTTCCTACCATGTGCATCTCTCGAATATAAAATCTTAATTTTTTAGATTTGTTAACTTGGGCCTACCTACATTGGTTACGATACGCCTTGTAACAAAGTGTTGAATTTCTCATAGACAGTTGAAAACTCAAAAAGAACATTTTTAAATTAAAAATTTTTCTTTTGGAATTATTGAACAACAATTAATTTTATTTTGTATCGTGCTTTCTTCCCAAATTAATATTTTACTTATTCAGTAAACTATTAAAGTTTTATAAAAGTATATTGGAATTGATTGATTGGACTAATGCAAATCATCAGGCAAGGGAACCTTTATCCAAAAATCCCATAGAAAAACTAGAGATTAGTTTTAAAATTTTTCGTAGAGTTTTTGACACAAGAGATTAATTAATTAATAATTATTAAATAAAGAAACTAGAAGTATGGTATCATAAAACAAGGTAAAACCACCTCCGTCGTTTTTGGAAATTTGAGTCGTCGCCCAATATATAGATTTTTGCGGCTCTTAAATGTAGTTAGACTGTAAAAAATGCATTGTTTATTTTAATTTGCGAAAAATTGTACATCATATTATAGAATTTTTCGCTACAGTGAGAATTTTCTATTATATGTATAAAAATGTTCTTTTAAAAATTTGTTGGTAGCCAAATTATTTTGCTTCGCCGCCACAAAATTTTATATTGTCAAAAAAGGTATCATTTCACATAACTGAAACATGAATGTTTTTACAGACGTCAAAATTTTATATTGTCAAAAAAGATATCATTTGGCACAGCAGAAACATGAAAATTTTTCCCCACAGGCAAATATCTTTTCACCATAGTATAAAAATAAAAAACTTTGCATATCGATGGTCATATGTTGGAAACATGTAACTGATTTTTTATTATTTTTCAGGAAACGCGGAAAACGTTATATTAATCGCTAATTAACATTCCTATCCTAAAAATATATAAAACCTAAAATACCTAACAGTATCTACATACTAACTGATTCTTATTTATTTTGAATTGAATTATTTTTAGAATTAAACTATTTTGAATTGAATTATTTATTTTGAATTGTTGCTGGCATTTTTCCACTACAAAATTGTTGTAACAAAGAAAAATTTCTCTATAGGCGGCACAATTTGTTTTTAATATTCTAAAATAATTTTAATGCAAAAAAATTTCAACATCACAATGGTCGCGTTCATAAGACGTTGTCAACATGTTGTGCTTAGCATGCACAGCTGATCAAAAGAGTTATGCCGTTTATATTCTAATACAATGCTGCTTTATTATGTGCATTGCAAATGTGATAAAGTAAACAAATAAAGGAATATAATTAAAATAAAACTAAGATCACTAAATATATGTTTATTGTGTTGTTTACTTACTATATTACATAGTATTTAATTTACTATAATGTTGAACCATTTTTTTTAACACGGTGGTGGCTTAGCGTTAAATTAAAAAATTATCGGCGCAGCCTTGTTATTTTATTGCAGTGTTTCTTGCTTTGTGGTGAAAATTTTAAAATAAAATTAAAATGGACAATTCGCATGGTGCTAACTATCGCATTGGATACCATGTTTATAGAATATTTTATGGAACCAAAATGCACTCAAAACTGAGTGCTAAACTAATTAATTTAGTTAATTTCAACTATGTCTTTTGTGCCTGTTTTTAATTGCTTACATTTATCAGCTGTTCATATTGCAGTATATCCATCAAGCCGTTTCTAAGACGTAACTGTTGTGCGCAACAGTTGCCAACAGTTTTACAACAGTTGAGCTCAACAGCTACGTATTATGAACGCGCACAATCACAATAGTTTAGTGAAGAAACATAATTGTTTCTTTATTTTAATATATTTCGTTTAACTGAATCACTCTACAAAAAAAAACGAAGAATATGCAATACATATTCATACAATATTGTATTGAAAAACTCTTAACTTTCCGTGCAATGGAAAAATTCCAAAAATTTTAGAACCTTATAACAAATCCATATCGTGTGAATGCAGGTAGAAATGAGATCGAGTTTGATCAAAGTATTGTGCTCAGAATAAATATTTTCAACTTAGCGCAGCTTTTTTCTTCACCTATATCGAGCTTTAACTGCCAAAAAAGCTTAAGCGACACGCTTTTCGAAAATCGTTTTTTGGCGACTATTTACGATAATTCGGTTGCTTAAGCTAAAATTCTTTTTTTCAAATATAGCAAAACTAGTATCAAAAACTTCAAGGATATTTATTGAAACAGTTAAAGAACAGCTTGCTAAGAACAGTAATTACTAGTTTTAAGATAATTTTATTAAATTAACAGATTTTTCATGACATCAAGAATATCTTAAAATATCTTTACCCTCACGAACATACATTGTCTTATAGGAAATTTATAAAAACTATTAACATTCCATATAACAGTCCACTACAATCCTATAATAACCCAATATTAAGGCTCTACTTCGATTTAAACCAAGGATAATTAAAAAATACTTCTTGTGTAAAATGAAATTTTTGGCGCTTAAGGTTTTTTGTCGATTATGGTACGATATCACGAATCTTTATTAAATGCCTACATATGTACATATATAAATATGTATGTATATGCAGCCAATCTTATTTATGTATATGTACTCGTACATGTATACAAACATATGCTAAAATATTTACAAGTGCCAAAAAGGCTTCATATAAATAATATTCCAATTAAAAAAAACCTTACTCGTGAAAGTCTTAAGATAAAGAAGGCATTAATTACCAAAAGCTTTACTACTACTTAATTGCTGGGTTTTAACTGAATAAAGTAGTTTAGAAATACAAAAATGAATGCCAAAGGCTTAGAAAAGTACACATCAAAAGCATCATCTTTTTTATGACAAAATCATGAGAAAGAATTTTGTTTATTTAATTTTTCAAAACTAAAATTTATTTAAAAATATTAAAATTAATTTTCAACAGAATTCCTGTTGCATAATAAAACACAAACTTTTAACGCTTCGGGGCAAGCAGCCTGCCTGAGAAAATAAAAATAAAGGCATCATCAGTTTCAATGTTGTGAAAATAAATCTAGCTGAATGAGTTAAAATTAAAAAAAGAAATACTAGCGGAGTTCATTGTTTGATGCAAATGGTGTTGCGAAAGTGGGAATGCAAAACGTCGTATCTGTTTTTTGAAAATTCTTATTAGATTTCATAAAAAAGCTACGATATTTTGCATTTGCACTTCCGCAAGACCATTTGCATCAAATACTGAATTCCGCTAATATCTCCTTTATATTATTATCATGCGGGAATGGAAAGCATCAAACAAATACAAAAGCAAATTCATACTTTAAAATTTCAAAATTTCGCTTATATAGATTACATGCCTGCGGGGCGGAGCTCCTTGTATTGCCTTTAGTTTTTCCATGAGTTAAGCATTGAATCAAACACAAGGCGCATGACTCTTTGCATGCATTCAAAACGATCACGATGATGAGTGGATTCGATTGGAGTTCAACTGAATTATGTTGGATGGCGATAGTATGGTGCAGAGGAGTGTGACCTAAGTTTAACATGCATATGAGCAAAAGAAGGAAGCATTAAAACATAATTCATCAGCATCTCCTCCTTCACATAACAGATAAAAAAGAACAAAACCAAAATTAATCTGAATGACGATCATTCAGCCACTTCTAGAAAGAAATAATATTTTATCACATCAACAAAAAATTTGCTTAAGTCCCCTACATTATGAATCTTTCATGACTGCATAATATGGAATTGGTGTAAGATATTTTTTTTAAGTTTCGTTTAAACAAATTGGCCGCCAGATGCAAAAAAATATACATAAATAGATTATTTTAAAAAATATTAACATTTACATATCTTTCGTTGTTATATAGTCTAGAATTAATTTATTTTTTTTATTTTTGTTATTATATAACTACTAAGTACTTCCCAGAAGAATTGTTGTTAGTTAGAGCAAATTACAGTAAAGGAATTCATTGATCATCATCTATATTCCAATATAATTACGGCAATACTTGAATATGATACAGTTGTAATTCTGAATCTGTGTTAATTTTAATGAGCTTTTGTATATTCTTTATTACCCTTTAAGTTCAAATGTTATTAAAAGTAGAATCATTGTTTTTCATAATCAAAATTTTATATTGCTTCATTAGAGCCGTCTTAATATATAAATAAATACATACAACATTCAACAGCGAGCTGGTTGGATGGTTGGTTAGTTAGTTCAGATGCCCAGACGGGTTATTTGTTGACTTACTACTTATTTTCATGTAAAACCAGCACTCAGGGGATGACCCCTACACATGCAATGCATTGTGCCGGAATTAGGAAAATTGGTTATGGGATGGATGATAGAGGGAGTAGTGTTTATGGACATTTGATTTGAACCTTCCAACATTGAAAGTGACAGGAAATACCTCTTCAGGAACCCAATTACACATACGAAATGTTCGGCCAAAGAACGAATTCTCTCTGCAATGCGTAGTACGATTCGCTGGCGTATCGACCACAAAAGGATGTGCTCTTAATGAAGAACGTATAGTTCGAAGAAAAGTGCGGGTTTCGGGAACAAGTTCCCTGATTTCATCAGAAAACATTCCATTGTAGTAACGATAAAACAACGAAATATATCCCATATTGCGTCGATACTCCAGCGAGTCAATAGAGTTGGCTACCCTACTGTCGCCGATGAGTTTCTTCGCCCTCTCCTGCACGCGGTCGAGTAACTTCAAAACAGACTTTGAAGCAGCGGTCCATACATGAGAGTTGTATTCTATTTTCAGCCGGATATAGGTGGTATAAATACTGAGGAGTTCAGATAGAGTGAAATATCTTTTACACCGCCTTAAAAAACCGAGGCACTTGAATTCTTCTTTTGAGACTTGAAAAATATGATCAGTCCATCGAACGTCACACCGAATCTTCATGCCAAGAACATCAAGAGCATCTGATTCGCCACTATTTACACCATTCATAATTACAGATGGGTCAGCAAGTTCGGTTATGCGTCTGTGCGTAAGCAAACAGGATTGGGGCTTATGGGGATTGAAATCGACTCTATTCATGGTTTGCCTCATCGCCCCAATCTCCGACAGACTTGGCCTAGTACTGAATGAATATGAATGGCAAATGCTGCTATCATCTGCAAAAGAGTACATAGGATTAGAAGTTTGACAGAGAAGGTCATTAAGAAAAATATGAAATAGGGTAGGAGAAAGAACGGAGCCTTACGGTACGCCTGAATTTATCATGAATTCGTTTGATGAGATCCCATCTAAAGGGTGTCCCAACAAGAACGCAAGATTTAAATTTGGCGCCATTCGAAGTGTCATTGTTTGACAGTTGAACAATTGTTATTGTTTCCTAGTAGTAGAAGGTACGAGGTTAGTAAAAGTGGAGCGCTACACGAATGAACAACGCATTCTCATTGTTAAATTCTTTTACCAAAATGGTGAAAGTTTTGCGGCTACAGTTCGCAAATTGCGATCAATCTGGGTCACAATAATGCTCCAAACGAGTCAACTGTAAAGAGATTAATGGATAAATTTTCCGAAACTGGATCTGTTAGTGATGTAGAGACAAAAACGCGCCTTCGACCAGGTCGATCGACCGAAAATGTCGCAGCTATACGTGATGATGTCGCTCAAACTCCATCCACCTCAATTCGACACCGAGCTCAGCAAATTGGTGTCTCCAAATCCACTATGCAGCGAATTTTGACGAAAGATTTGCATCTTCATGCATACAAAGTTCAATTGACTCAGGAACTGAAGCCAGCTGACCATGGACAGCGAAGAGAGTTCGTTAATTGGGTATTGGAGCGACAACATGAAAATGTTGATTTTGCCGATAAAATAATCTTCAGTGACGAGGCCCATTTCTATCTTGATGACTTTGTCAATAGGCAGAATTTGCGCATTTGGGGTGGGGAAAATCCTCGAGTGATTCACGAGAAGCAAATGCATCCTCAACGTGTCACTGTGTGGTGTGGATTTTGGGCTGGAGGAATCATTGGACCTTTTTTTTTATGAAAATGAGGCAGGTAAGCGCAAACAGTCAATGTTGTTCGGTATCGTGAAATGATAAACAGTTTTTTCGTGCCTAGAATTGAAGAAATGAAAGTGGAGGGAATGTGGTTTCAAAAAGATGGCGCCACATGTCATACAGCCAGAGAAACAATTCAATTGCTGCATCAGTCATTTCTAGGTCGTGCTATTTCGCGTTTTGGAGACCAGAATTGGCCGCCTAGATCGTGCGATTTAACACCATTAGACTTTTTTCTTTGGGGTTTTTTAAAGTCGATGGTTTACGCGAATGAGCCGACGACGACTCAAGCCTTAAAAAAGGAAATTGGACGCTGCATTAATGAAATACCGCAGCATTTATGCAAAACGGTCATTGAAAATTTCATTAAAAGATCGCGTGTGTGCCAGCAAAGCCGCGGCGGCCATCTGCCCGATATGTTGTTCCATACATAACCTCATTCTCTCTACTCTACGATATAATAAAGTTTCACGGTTTTTTTTTAATATCTGTGTTTTATTTAAAATTTAATTAAGTCTTGCGTTCTTGTTGGGACACCCTTTATAACAACTCGTATAGTGCGATCCCTGAGAAAGCTCGATATAAACCGAGAGAAGTCATCACCGACACCAAAAGCAACAAGTTTTGCTATATACTTGTAAATGCTATAAGGGTATGGGTCTTTACAGACCTAATCGCCAAATTGATTTTAAAAATCGCCAAAAGTCACAAAATGTCGCCAAAATATATTTTTATACAGTTTTTCTTATTATATATTTTAAAATAGTTCTGTTCGTACATAATAGCTTTCTCTTATAGAAATTTTTATAAAATAATCGCATAAAAATTGCAGAAAATCGCCAAAAATAGAAAAAAAATCGCCTAAATTTCATTCTTGTAAATTTTTTTCATCAAAATTCCAAATCCATTTAAAGAGTTGTAATATATTATATGTATCTACAGTTCTCATCAGACTACTCATCCTGTTTCATAAACATTATATGAGCGTTGCTAGTTTTCAACATAACAAGGTGCAAATTTGCAACATATTTCATTGTTAATCATCTAAATTGTAAAGCGTAAAGCATCAAATAACATTAGAAGTGTTCAGTACTTGATGCAAATGGTCTTTCAAAAGTGCGCATGTAAAATATCGTAGCTTTTGCATTTGCACAATATTTTGCATTTGCACTTTTGCAAATGCCATCTGAGCCGAACGCTGAACACCACAGAGTAATTTTCCTGAATCATAAACGTTTGGCCAAAATCTATTTTTGTTACAAAATAGCCATAAAAATCGCCAACAAATTTATTTATCGCCAGAATCATAAAATTTTCTATAATTGCACTAACGGAAAAACGGAAATTAAAAAAAAAAATACTTTATTGAAATACATTAAATCAATAGCGGAGTTCAGTGTTTGATGTAAATAGTATTGCGAAAGTGCAAATGGAAAATATCGTAGCTTTTTTATGAAATCCAACAACAAAATACCCAAACTTTTTTTAGGAAAGCTACGATATTTTGCATTTGCACTTTCGCAAGACTATTTGCATGAAATTTCGATAAAAAATGTATCTTATTAAATCGATATGGTTATTATTAATTTTTTCTCTGGGTGTATATAATAAAATAATTTATTTTAAAGCCTAAGCATTTCATTAGTGCTAAGTAGGAAATGGCATATTTACCCATAAAAAAATAATGGAAATATGGGTATACATATTAGAATAAAAAAGAAATGTTTTTCAATATGATTATTTCGAACGTAGTTGCTTATGAATCCAAATTGATTTTTAGGCTAAGGTTCGTAACGTTTAATTTAGAAATAATTGGACAGGATTAATAATACAAGGAACTGGGGAAAAATTAACATCAACTTAATTTGTCAACGTACACAGGATAAAGTGGCACTACTCTGTTCTGCTGTGTACGTTGAAAAATAAAGTTGATGTTAATTTTCCCTAGTTCCTTGGAATATTAATCAAGCCCAATTCTTTCTGAATTAAACGTTACGAACCTTAGCCTAAAAATCAATTTGGATTCATAAGCAAATACGTTCGAAATAATCATATTAATAAACAATTGGCTACTGGCTTGAGCTTTTCACATGTTTACATGTTCATATATACTTCAGTATAAAATCAAACCAAAAAAGTTTGTCTTGAGTAGATCAAAAACCAGAAAAATGGCAATGAAGAAAAATAAACCGATGGCAACGCTGGGAAAGTGCAGTTTATTAACAACTTCAAAGTGATTTAATTCTCGTATTAAATTTTCACGAAAAAAGTTGTATATATAAGAATTAAAATCACATTCAACAGAGCCACATGACAAGTAGTGATAAGCAAAATACACGTGAGCACTGACGATGAAAGTGTAGCGAATTCCGAAATTGGCCCTACTCTGTTCTGATGTGTACGTTGAAAAATTAAGTTGATGTTAATTTTTCCCTAGTACCTTGGAATATTAATCCAGCCCAATTCTTTCTGTTATATAGACGTTACGAGCTTTAGCCTGAAAATCAATTTGGATTCATAAGGAATGTTTTTCATTTTCTCGAATCGATTATTTTGATGCAAAATACGATGAATATGTATCGATTATTTGTTTTTCGATTAATCGAGGACTAACCGATTGATTGTTAAAAAAATAATTGAAAAAATCCATAAATAGCAAACGCCATAATTTGCCGGTGCACAAATTTTATTTTGCTGCGAGAATTTCGCTAACTCTTCAACCTTATTAATAAAAAGAAAAAAAAAGAAAGACGAAGTTTTGCAAATAGTTTATTTAGAACATTGAAAGCAATTACTACTCAAATAAATGGACAACAATAAGCCAAGTTATTAATTGTGTGGAGCAATTAATAGAGAAAATTACTGACAGTTTCTGTAAAACAAAATGAAAATTTCGTGTGAAAAATTATATTGAAAACAAAAACAAATTTTCGTATTTTATTATTCTTTTCAACATAAATTCTCACACAAAATTTATGTTTTGTTTCACAAAAACTGGCACTTAGTTTCAAGTTTACGGTTGGCAATATATGAAAATTAATCAATCAAGTGAGACTCTTACCCTACGTCTTCACGAGCCATCGACTTAAACATGACATGACCATGACGCCGGCAGAGAAACTGTAAAAAAGCCATCAACTTGTTTATGGTGGTGCTTACGTACGATGTCCATGTTCTGCCTTGTCAATGCATGTTGTGGTAGTGCATTACGGATGGAATAATTAACCAATTTTGTTGTCTCTTTTCTTTCTACTGAAAATGGTAGATGACGGCGAATCTCATGGCGAACATTGATTCTCAACAATATGTTCGGTTATCGATGCCAGAGCATGGACGAAACATGGACATGAGTGGTCTACATTAGCCATATGCGATATATGACATGATGTTCATACCAATTTCATGGCTAATCTAGACCCCTAGTTAGCAATATGGTACATTAAGTTTTACTGACAGCCAGTGCTGCATACCATAAATTTTTGTAGCCGAAATTTAAGAAAAAAGTAACCTTTTTTTTAAAGAACAAACACAACCCGAGAAGCGATCAGTTTGTCTGCGGAAAAACACCCAGGGTCTATGGCGGGAATCGAACCCACGACCGCTGGACAGATATATATATATATATATATATATATATATATATATATATATATATATATATATATATATATTAGGGATGTAACGAATACCGCTACCGATACCGATATATCGGCGATACTTCAGATTTTCCGATACATCGGTATCGGCGATATTTTACTGTCGATACGACGATACTTTAAAAAAAAATTTCAGAGTTTTTTTCTGACAAATTATTTATCTTTTGTTAATTTTACAATGAACTAAATTCATTTCGTTATTTTTTAAATCTTATTAATATAAATTTTAAAAATTATTAATATTTTATGCTGTTATTTTGTAAAAAAATTATTTATTTTTGTTAATTTTACCATGAATTCAAATTCAATTCGTTGTTTTTTAATCTTATTCCAGCAAAAAAAGACACTCCAAAGAAGTCATGAAAATGTAGAATTCGCGATCCGGAAATTATTTATTTTTTGTTAATTTTACCATGAATTCAAATTCAATTTGTTGTTTTTTAAATCTTATTCCAGCAAAAAAAAAAGACACTCCAAAGAAGTCATGAAAATGTAGAATTCGCGATCCGGAAGTTTTGCAAATTTGGACAATTTCTAATTAGCTCTACATATCCTTGCCATTTGGGTGATTTTTTTTGTTGCGATTTTTCGTTTTTTTTTGGAATTTTTTGCCGATTTTTTTATTTTTTACGCTTTTTGACGATATTTTTAGTTTTAGCGATTTATTTTAGTTGTGGTGTTTTTTCAATTTTGGCGCTTTTTTCAGTTTTCGGTGATTTTTTTAGTTTTAGCGATTTTTTTTTGCTATTGACACTTTTTTCGTTTTTGGCAATTTTTTCGGTTTTTGGCGATTTTTTTTAGTTTTGCTGTTTTTTGTTGCTTTGACGCTTTTTTCCGTTTTGGTTTTTTCCCCATTTTTGGCGTTTTTTTAGCTTTTGACGATATTTTTAGTTTAAGCGATGTTCTTAGGTTTTAGTGCTTTTTTTTCGTTTTGACGACTATTTTCGGTTTTTTTTTTGGTTAATTTTTTGGCGATCTTTTTAGTTTTGGTAACTTTTTTGCGTTTTAGCGTTTTTTATTTAGGTGCTTTTTTCCTTTAAGCGCTTTTTTCATTTTTGCGATTTTTCGTTTTGTCATTTTTTAATTTTGGATTGTTTCAGTTTTAGCAAGAGTTTGCCTCTTACAGCAAATTGTCTAAATTACATAGTCAAAAGTACATTAACTGATAGAACAACCTTTAATTTTTATTGTTTTAAATATCAGTGTTAATTGGTGTATTCTATTCTACGGACTACACCAATTAACACTAGCTTTGAAATTTTCAGTCGTCGGAATGTCATAATAATGATAAATACCTATAGTATTGTGACAGATTTCCTCAATTTATTGTTATTGACGCAAAAGGTAGGTTATTTCAATTAAATTTGAAATATAAAGTGGCACTAACTAGTCCCACGATGTCAACAAGTCGATGTCGTTCTCTTATTTATATTGAAAACAATAATGAAAATGTAAATTTGTTTTTGTTTTCAATATAAATAAGAGACCGACATCGACTTGGGGACATCGTAGGGCTAGCCCATAATAATAAACAGGGCTGGGACTTTCATGCAAATGCATTGTTTATGTGGTGATAGATAAATAGGTATTGACTAATCATCTATACGAATCATCCAATTTTCGATTTGTAGTTGCATATTTTTGCATATTTTGGTATTAAATGCATATTTTGGCAATAAATGTATATATTTGGAGTAATAGAATTTATTTTAATGCATATTTGCTGAAAATTATAAAGGGTGTTTTTTTTAGAGGTATAGAACTTCGAATTGAAATAAAACACAAGAAAATCGTTTTAATGTCCATCAATTTGGCTTTATTGGAAGGATAATTTTATGCCATTAATGTTTAAATATGATTTCGGGCATGTGGCCGCCGCGGCTGGCTCGAATAAAGCCAATTCTACAGGTCCAATTTTCAACCACTTTTTCGAGCATATGGGGCCGTATGTTGGCAATAACGCCACGAATGTTGGCTTCCAAGCCCCCTAACGTTTCTGGTTTGTTGGCGTAGACGAGCGACTTCACATATCCCCAAAGAAAATAATCCAATGGTGTCAAATCACACGATCTTGGTGGCTGAACAAAATTTTGCGATGAAAATCAGCATCGAGATCAATCTCATTTTCGGCCCATACACCAAAATCACGACGCATTGCATGGTCTCGCGGCTTTAATTCTTGCACAAGCTGGATCTTGTAAGGTCGCAAGCCAAGATCTTTGCGCAAAATCTTCCATAAAGTTGATGGACAAAGCTCCAATTGCTGTGCACGGTGGCGAATCGATTCATTCGGGTCCTCTTCAACACTTTGCTCTACAGCGGCAATTGTTTCTTCGGTGCGCACTGTTCGACGTCTCTGCGGATGCGTATTATCACATAGAGTAAACGTAGTGCGAAAACGATCCATGGTTAACCGAATTAATTGCTCTGAAGGACGATTATGTCGACCATAAAATGGACGGAGCTTGCGGTAAACTTCGCGAACTGAACCATTATTTTCGAAATAAATTTGCACGATTTGCAAGCGTTGTTCTTTTGTCAACCTGTTGATGATGAAATGGCAAACCAAACTAAATATTAATCACTTGACAGCTGACAAAATGGCCGCCAGTTAAAAAAGTGATGCCAACTTAAAGTTCTATACCTCAATAAAAAACACCCTTTATATATATATATATATATATATATATATATATATATATATATATATATATATATATATATATATATATATATATATATATATATATATATATATATATATATATATATATATATATATATATATATATATATATATATATATATATATATATATATATATATATATATATATATATATATATATATATATATATATATATATATATATATATATATATATATATATATATATATATATATATATATATATATATATATATATATATATATATATATATATATATATATATATATATATATATATATATATATATATATATATATATATATATATATATATATATATATATATATATATATATATATATATATATATATATATATATAT